>JBBCBC010000027.1:28727300-29216874 GCA_037126765.1 Stenogyne calaminthoides
CAATATCTACCGAAGAGCGGGTGCAAAAGCGTCGGTCATGGTCAAAGTTCATCCTCCACACATGTAAATGTATTGACCTGTCGAAAGGAGTATCGCGCTCGCTCCCCAGCAAGACACCGTGAAGCCAATATGGTGGAACTTCATTGAAGCGGTTTCTCGGATGGGTACCTAATACCCTGGGTATTTGTGCATGCATCATGAAATACCTTGTATCTCGTAGTAAGTGAGATCTTACTACACTCTCTGAAGTATAGTCACGGATTACCGCCCAATCTGGTGCATCGTCAATATCCGTTTTCTTGATGATCATAGATTGAAATTTATTTAAAATTATGCTTATGTCATCGAGTTCTACTCCACCCCAAACATGGCATGCAGGACTTACCAAATGTTAGGCGCCTTCTACTGAAAAAGCATTTAACAGTCCGATATTAGGCTATTAGCACTGCCAACCAGTTAGCATTAGATTTAAAGCAGGTTAGCAATTTAAAGATTAAGCAAGAGTTAACGGTGAGTTTTAATAAATCCTTTTGAAAAGCAGGCTTTAAGTCCAATTAAAGTTTGGAGTTTTAAGATTATTGAAATATAATTATCCAAATTAATTATTTATTGGTCAACGATTTTAATTTAGAAATTTAAATTTAATTAAGAATTCGAAGTCATTAAAATATTTGTTTTTATTTGAGGGCTTTCATTGTGCAATTTTAAAATTGCTTGCGGGAGGTATGTTCAAATCAAATTTGCGGAGACAGCCTCCTCATCATCACCCATAAAGATAAAGAATCAAATCAAAATCCCAAACACCCCGAATCATAGAATTTGAAATTCTTATCAATTTAAATGTAATTAATCGATTAATTCAGCATGCAGATTGAACCCAATTAAAAACCAAACAAAAAAAGTTATCAATTCTGTTGAAGCAGCAGAATGAAAAGCGAAAAGAACAATGGCTCGCGGCGACAACAATCGAGCGAACAAAGTCATGAAGTCGGCGTACCAGGTGTAAAATCCGGAATTTTTAAATGACGAATATGGATAAAATTTTCCCTAAATTTCGCAATGGGAAGCGGAAAATAAATAAATAAAAATTTAAAGATTCAAATTTATCATGGAATGTGACTAAAATTTAAAATATAATTTCAATTTAAATTCTAATCTTAACTAAATCAACGTGAAAATAATTTTTCTCAAAATATCACTTATCCACTCCTTCCTGCTATTGCCAATAAAAGAAAAATGTTAAATGCTTATGGTATGAAACAAAACCACACTAGCTAGAGTGAGGTCACACTTATCAGATTAAATAAAACAAACAAATAAAAGTGTTTACATCCATAAGTAATCATCAATCACAATTATCACATAAAATTTTTATCATAGTGAGAAAAATATTAAATTATGCTTAATAGTTTCCCAGGATCTCTTTACGATCACTGGATCTCCAGAAGACCTCTTCTTGGAGTCCTACTAGGGCCATATGCAACAGGTTCCCCAAAAAGACCTCTTTACGTCTGAGGTTCTGAGGGCGCCTTAGCGATCCACGAATACTCTTTGACTTTTGTATTTATTAACTTTTCTTTTATAATAATCTTATAATTTACATATTATCGAATCATGCTCAAATAAATAATTTATCATATATCGCCATATTATATTGCACATAAACAATTTATTCATCTGCGAAATATTTAATAAGATAAAACCCACGCGCCAAATTCATATGGTAGATGCAGGATGCATGCAATGGAAATAATTTTAATCATATGTGAAAAAAACTGCGGATTTTGAAAAGTATGAAAAATATTTATCATGTATTTTGATTTCATGAAAAGAGATCTCTGTTATAGAAATAAAAATAAAATTTTTGTAAATTAGTTGAATATTTCAAAAATCTTAAATTTGCTTTGTGAGAGAGATAAAAGTTTTGAAATGTATTTTTTCTAAAGTCTAATAGTTAAATAAATGTACCGAGAATAATGAAATAATTTAAGACAAAAGATATGCTGATACGTACCATCTTTATAAATAAGATTTGGTTGTTTCGAATTTGTATCAAGGAAAGATATATAACATTTACTTGGAATAACATTCTAATGCATGTACTATATTTTGAAATTATTAGATATTTAAATCTTTCGAAAAATTTTATAAAGATATGAAAAAAGGTTGGAAAAGAATTTAATTTTTTGATTCACATATCTTTTTTTTATTTTAAGTATTGAAAGATAGACTTGAATTTTAAAAGCATTGGAAAAAAAAAATCTCTTATGAAAGTTTAAAAATATAAGCTGACTTATGAAATTTTTGAGAATTATTATCCTACTAAAAATATTTACCGTCCTCGTCGGTTAATTAATAAAAATGTGCATGCATATTGTAAATTCGAAATAATCATGTAGTAGATATCTTTTTATGGCGTGAATAAAATCATTTTGAATTTGAAAATTGAACTTTAACATATGATACGTGTCATAATATATCGTACTTGATAAATGCTACATGATCAAATTGTGAAATAACTTATAAACTTTCATGTACTGTGGAGTTATAGCGGTGGGAGGTGAGTGGATTAAAGTAACATATACTCAAAATAGTCGTGATTTAACATTCTTTTTAGAAATATATTTTCTTAACATAAAAATAAGAGATTTTTATTTAACAAGTCTCTGAGCGTGGTAAGCTCGATACTACTTTATCACATCCCAATTTTTGGCCAAATATATGGATTAAATTTTCTAAAAATTTTAAGTGAAGCGAAAAAATAAATAAATAAAATTTAAAGATTGAATTTCTCATGGAATGTATTCAAAATTTAAAATAATTTAAATTTAAATTCTAATACTAATAAATCAACATGAAATAATTTTCCTCAAAATACATCACCAAATCCGCTCCCACGAGAAAGGTACATCCCAGAAAAGTCGAACGGCAAAGCAGGAAGCTGATTGAGTGGAAATGCGAATGCGATGGGGATAGAATCCACCATTTAAAATCTCAAGGAAAGAAAGTGTCGAAGGAGGTGGAGAAAAGAGCACGAAAGAGAAGGGAAGACACTTAGAGCTCACGAGAGTAAAATGGGAAGCGAGGGAGAGCAAAGAGAGCTTCCGGGGAAGAGCAAAGGAAAAAGAAGAGATTAAGGAAGATGGTGATAATATTCTTTGAAGGGAGGAAATCTCATTGGATACCACTTGTGAAAGCGGTTTCACAAGCTCTTGGTGAAGCGGTGAAAATCCACGAACAAGTGGGGAAGAAGATGTGTTCCTTGGAAGTCTCAATACGGCAGTGGAGATAGTAGGATCATCTGAAGAGATCTTCCGCGAGGTTCTGACAACTGTTGAAGTTAACGAATACGGATCGACCACACCTATAGGCCAAAATTCGTACCTTGAGGCTTTATTCTACTTGAAGAAGAATCACCTTCTGAACTCGGGAGGTGAAGGTGAAGAGAAAGAATGGGTTGAAAATTTGAAGATTCATTCTTGACCGTTTCCACTATCTAGCGAATATTATCGACCTTCGGGATATGTTTATCGGTGAAAAGCGCCATGCTAATAGTGGGCAAACCCTTGCCATGATCTTGAGAATTGAAACAGGGAAGATTTAGAAATTTTGAAGAGGTAGTGAATTAGATGCATTTTTCGGGAGCTAGGAAGAGAGGAGGTGAGGATAAAAGTGAAGGATTTGAGTCTCTTTGTGGTAAAGAAAGTATCGAGAGAAATTTACGGGAAGTCAGAAAAATCTACTTTGAGGGCTTAGGACAAGGATCATGGCAATAAGGACCTGCTGGAGTAGTCAAAAAGAAAAGTGGCGAAATTGGAGCATCTTTGCTCGGGGAACAAACTTCGGGATGCTCACAGACATCAGTGATTACATTTAAAAAGAAACCCATAGGAGCGGTAAGAAAGGATTCTTGAAGTCGGTGAAGTTGGACTTCAAGCTGAGTAGAAAGATCCCAATCCTGACCTCGTGATTTCCACACCTATCTTAGAGGAAAGTGACTCGTTTGAGCCAATGATTAGTCGGATGACAAAGCTCGAACCTCTAGTTGATGAATTAACAAAGATGCTCTGTTGAGCAAGCTTCGAGGTGATCTCGTCGATCCATTGACCCGTCCGTAGTCCGCGATTGATCGAGGTAAACTCATTATCTATCTCATTTGATAATAAGTTTCTTGAATTGATCTAAAGATGGATATTGATGTGGCCAAAGGGATGAAGGAGGAAAAGGAAAAGCGATTTGACACGAAGGTACAGATCCTTGAGGATTTGTTGAAATCGAGGTGAGGAGTTAATCGGTCGGTATTGAAGATGAGCAACTCGTGATGGAAGGATAAAGGCAATATATGGTGGTCTTCTTTGAAGACACCCGACCAGCAGGCTAAACGTGCTTCAAAGAGTTAGGGATGGAACACTTCCAGAAGTGAGTAGCAGTGAGATACATTGGTTCATGACTCAGCATGGGTGAGAATCTTATCTGGTGATTGCAGTAAAAATGTGCGAAGTTTATAATAAAGCTTGTATACCCCGCCTCTGGAAAAACAATCGAATAATTTCTGGAGATCAGAGGAAAAGAGGAAAGAAGTCAAATTCTATTCATCATGAGGTCGCTTACGGAGGTTATCGCGCAAAGGGCAAAGAGGAAGAGGCATAGGATTCTAAAGAAGGGGAGAAGCTTATGGGATCCCGAGCTCGGAAAAACTGTTTGCATATGTTGAAAAACCTCTCAAGTCAAAACCGATGGCTGCTTTTAAGTAAGCCTTACTCGGAAGAAAATTGGTTCTTGAGTTTGAGAAGATATTGAGGGAGGTTGTACAGAACTGGCCGAAAAGATGTGTAGTCCGATGTGGATTTATTCAAATAAGGTTTTGGAGAGTAATGATGTCTCCACAAAAGACTAAAGCGACTCGCACAATTCTATCGAGGGCTTAGAGGTCGAGAAGAAAAGGAGTTTCAGTTTAGTTTAAAATTCGTCGAATGACAAGGAAAGGAAGAGAAGCGAAGATAAATCGAGGATTCGTGAGGATGATCTTAAGGTAGAGGTACTGCCAAGCGAAGAGGCAGCCGCCCCCATGACAAGTGGATGCCAATTGAAAACGGAATGATAAATGGGAAGGCGACCAAGAGGGAATTTGTAGTGTTCAACAACGATGTTCTCTGAATCGGGTTCGAGCCCAATGCCGATGAGACGGCGATTCATTCTTTACATAACTTCAAAACTATGCCGATGATCGCTAAATGGTTCAACATATTTTGATACCTCGGGATACCAACCAAAAGCTCACAGGAAGATAAAGTATCCTCCACCAAGATTCATAAATGGTTTAGTTAACTATGATTTCATCGTGCAGATTTTGTTGAAATCGGTAAGAATATTTTACCGGGCGGGAATGATGGTGAGACATTGAAGAGAAGAGGAAGAACCGAGGATCGAATGCTTTAGAGTGGAGTTCAACTCCCAAGCCCTCAAGAAGGATGAAATGAAGTTCCAAGAAGATTAAAGTGAATCTTGATTGTTTTCTTTTTGCTATCGGTAGAATAGAGAGCAACCTTTGTAAATATGTACCTTTCGTTCTTGTACTTTAATTAAAAAATCTCGGGATGATTGTTGTTGATCAAAAAGATAATATCGTTATCTTCTTGATTTTTTGATGTTTTATATTTGTTTTACACCTTTATAAAAAAAAAAATTGAAACACAGATAGATGTTAGGTTTATGTTTGTATCAGAAGCTTGTAACAAGATGGTTTTTGCATCGTCAAAAAAAAAAAGGGGAATTGGGAGATGAATTTAAATAAAGATTTTGATTAGATCCCAAAACCCCGAGGCGACATGTTTAAAGGATAATCTTGATAAGATAGACGGTCAGGTTTAGACGGTTACGCACCATGTATGGTCCAGACTTAAATAAAATTAGAATAGGTTTCATCGGTTTATGCGAAGATCAGCATCTGAAAGACCAAACTGCATTAAAGGGCTCTAAATCATACCGAATGTTAAAGTATCTCAAGATGAAGATTATCTTAAAGAACTAAAAATATAATTTAAGGATCAAGATAACTTTGGGTCAATATAAACTGAAGACTTGAAGACACGAAGATCGAGAAGACCACGAAGATCGGAAGAACACGGAGACTCTTTTATCTTTGTTAAACATATCACCGAACATAACACTTAGAGATAAAATAGTGTTTTGTTCATTCTGTACAAGTAGAAGGTAATGTTACGTTGCTCACGATACTAAAGGTTAATATCAACTCGATTGGTTGACTAAAAAAGAGCCATTTTGTTATCATTCCAAAGGAAGAATTCACCAATTAGGCAGCAACGGCAAAGATACTTTTCACGACCTTCGAAAGTGACGTTTATGAAATGTCAAGATAAATATTTGTCTTGTTCACGAGAAAATTGTGATTGGTAGATATGCCGATATTTCCCTGTCGTACTTAGAATGCGATTTCAAACTAATGGAGCGTTCATCATATACTCAAAAGAAGAAACCCTAGATACTATCTCTCCAATCGGATAGTTTTCAAAGGCTTCCTTCAAAGAGGTCTTTAAATACAAATCTTGAACACTTCAAGGCACGGGAAATCAAAGCAACCCAAGAGTCTACACGATTCAAGCATTATTTTGAAGCCTTTCGAAACCCTTGAATTTCCAGTGTTTCATCATAGAAGAGAGAGCTCATTACTAAGCCTAGAGTTAAGTTCTTACCCAAAGCTTAGTCTTAGAGATATTCATACCTTTTTACTTGTGTTCTCATTGTAAAAGGATATCTCCACCCTAGTTGAAAAACTAACCAAACCCCAACCCTTTGATTAGGGTGGTTGTGTGTGTAGTAGTTGGAATAGAGAATTGTCAGAAGTTAGTAGAGTCAAGTTGTGTTGATTCAAGACTTAGAGAAGAAGCTTAGTAAGTTAATTGTTTCAAGATTAAAAAAACTTGTGTGTATTTTTGAGTTAGTAAATCAGCAGGAGCTTAGGTCGGAAAGTTCGTAGGTGATAAGTTAGTGTACTTAGAAATTCGGTCACAAAAAGTCAGAGGTAGTAGAAGAAATGAAAGTTAAGGAATTTCTCCCGAAGATCGAGGAGAGAGTGGACGTGGGAGCTTGAGTCCCTAACCACTAGTATCTTCTGTGTTGTTTTGCTTTCTGCTTTGCATTATTATACAGATATTTCCTTCGAAAGCATTTACGTCATTAGAGTTGGAATCAAATCATTTGATAAACTTAGACTGGCTTACACTTTCACTCTAGATTAGCTAATCTAGATAGTAATCAACGATAAACTCTCTTCCGGTAGTCAAGAAGATTATTATCTACTCCAGTTTATTTGGACACCGAAAGTTTCTCAAAGATCAGTTGAGTTAATTTGAAGTTTAAAAGCCGCCAGTATATTTTTCTCGATGAACTCTTGACTCGGGGTAATTTGAAGCTTTCAGATCAATCTGTGATAACTTTGACTCACCGATCTCATTAAGTTTAAGTTGGAAAATCACTATACACGTGTATTCCCCATACATCGTGTGACACTCTATTAAGGACCAACATACTTAAAACCTTTCATGATGGTTTGTTCATTTCCATGGAGTTGTGAATTTGTACTTAATTCAGTTTTTAATTGATCTTGTGATGCGCATCACTAAATTAACTACAACGTAATATGTACTTAACTTATTGAACGGGTTTGCAAAATATATATATAACATTCATTCATATTTAATGCAATGTTGATTGATAGATTATTTGATGAAATAAACAAGAAAAATCGGTTTGGTATACAAAGAAAAGCGTACTTTTTCAAGATAACCCCAACAAAACCACAGACCAAGTTCGATGACTATTCGGGTGGGGTAAAGTCATCTATAAAAGCTCAATTCAACACCCTTGATGCAAATTTGTTGATTCAAATGGATGAAAGAACAAAGCAACTTGTTGAATCGAGGAGGAATCGGGCTATGAAGAATTTGACAAATGCATACCATTTCTCCGAATGAGATGAGAAGAGAGAAAACTATGCTACAAAAGTGGGAACGGAGGTATCAATGCTTTCTTGGGTGAGAACACTTCTTGAGCCCTAATCTCTAAGCACAGATTCCAAATTTCGAGGTTTTGCAGAGGATTTGAAGTCTCTGTTTCCATTCTTTAAGAAGACTTGGAAGGCAGATAGAAAATGCTTGGCCCGCACTATCTTCTACCTCATCCGTATGGATTCAATCATTTAGAAGTGGAGGACTGAAGAAAAAAAAATACTCAATCTTTTTCTTTACTGGAAGAACATCAGACTCTTTGATGCAACTGGCCGGGGGAAGGATGGTGGGTTTAATTAGAAAAACAGATGTCGTGCCAATCAACTAACTATAGTTACTGCGCTACACCGTTGTGACCCACTACTAAATTGGCTTTATCGATGTGATAAAGGCCATTTTGAACGTAGCAATGGTTGATCGATTTCAAGCCACGATAGATTGAGGATTTTTTCTCAACTGCTCGAGTAAAAGACTTGGACGGAAGAAGAAGCAAAAGGTTCAGAGCTAGGAAACTTTGAAAAGTTTTAGCATCGAATCACCGAGACGATTCTTGAGAAAAGAGATGACTACGAAGGCAAGTTAAAGTGAAGGGAACCAAAGAAGAAATCATGATTAGATCTCGAACTACTATTATCACGTAACGGATCGGGAACAACAAAGATTAGGTCAAAAAGAAGGAAGTTCATAGAATAAGCTACCAAAGAAAAGAAGTTGCGGTAGTTCTGGACCTGGATAGGGCCTTCGGAAGAAAGCAAAGAAAGGGGTTGCTATGACCGTTCGGTTGATGAGACGACGGATGGGCGTCCTACCGCCAAATGGATGGCGTTCTTACGTGCAGAGGATCTTCATGAAACGAGGATAATAAAGACCGATCAAGTAGTGCGATCTATTCATAACATCGGAGTCCAGGGTTAGAAAAGGATGAAAAATCTATTCGACGAGATCTTTCGACTAGCTCGAAGCAAAATATCGGAAAGATTCTATCGGGAGGTTATGGAATAATGTCAGATCTTTGATAGGATGATACCACCCGGTATGATGAGTTCCTAATGCCACTTTTGAAGAGAATAGATATAGATCCAAAGGGCGCCCGGACAATATTATCTTGATGCATTGAAAGAGGCAACATTATTAAAGAAAGATCACGGCGGGAAGTCTTCAAGAGATGTATGACATCTTTCGAATTCTAAAGGTATGAGACAGGAAGTGTTGTTGATCGGAAGGTGAAGTATCTTAGTTAGGAGATTGATAATGTTGCTTATCATTTAGACATATAAACCTAAAATCTAAATGAAAGATCTACCTTTTTCGATCCTAAGACATCATCAATGTCTTCCGATTTTCATTTCTAGTTCTTACTTTTTTTACGAATTATCCGCTTTTTTCGATTAACTGCTTTCGGTCCATCAAAAAAGGAAATTGTTGGGAAATTTTATAGTTTTGATGGAAGTTCCAAAACATATTGTAATAGGGGACGATTAGACACCGACAGATGGTGATGAATTAGATGTCGACAGGATGACCGGTAGAAGTATAGAATAACTGATGACAATGGAGTCACATATTGAGGGAGCTGATATGTGTAAGTTAAGTCTTGAAGAAGATCGAGAAGATCACGGCGAGAAGATCAAGACCTACACATCGGAAGGAGTGAAGAAGATTTTGCAAGTTGTACTAAGACAACCTACATCGGAAGACTCAATCAATTGTTGATCAGTTTTGATCGACAAATTACCATCGGTGACAAATCAGAATCATTGTTGAATATAGATTTTACATCTAAGCTACCAAACAAGTAATAAATAAGTAATGAAAAGAATAATCGAGGAAGAACGTAATTGAGACAAGGGTTTGTTGACCCGGTTCATCGGAAGGACTACGTCTGGGTAAGATACAAAAGCCGGGACTATTCTACTATGATTTACATGTATTTTTTGAGGGTTTGTCCCTGTTTATAATGATTACAATGCATAAAGATAAAAACCTAATGGATTATCTTGGGCGCCTTCTAAAAAGCGAAAGGAAATGAAGATACATTAAATTTTCATCCGGATCTTCAGCCAGATATGAGTATCTCTCTTTCCATAATCTAACAGGAATCTTGGCTATTTCGAGGAGGGCGGATGCCGACCTTGCCTGGGCCACCTCCCACCAACTCCGCCTTTTATTCTTTCGACTATGGACCGCCCTATCGCCATACAGAACTGGCTGATCGCCAGTCGCCTACGAGGGTCGACCTGGCATTCTCAGATTTCTATCAATCCTGGTTATGGCTACCACGTTAATTGACCATTTCCCATCGCCATCACTATTTACTATGTGGTCAGCTACACTATTATGGTTACAAATAATACCCCAAGAGTTTTAATTTCTGACTTTATTCTGATACTATTTCGATCTGCTCACATGAGACTTATCCTGATTTCAGTATTTGTAGTTCTCGTGATTTCCTGAGGCCAGCCCTTTGTACGAAGCTTCTTCCGTCTCCTGCTTCGGTGAGCCTTTTTGACGAGATTCTTTTTCAGGCTTTCACACTGAGTTGAATCTCTTTGTCTTGAGTTTTGTTTATGCCAAATAATGACCATCCTGGCCCGGCGGGTTTGTGACTTTATGTATTTAGTCTTGAGCCTTTCGTCAATGAAACTCATTTTTTTCTACTTTTGGCGTACTTGATTTTCTTATGTGACTTTATAATTTCACCACGTTTCTTCCCGCCTTATTTGACGCGGCTTATCTATGAACTTGCTTAGTCATCTTACAAAGTGGGGGAGAGACGCGACCGCTAAGTGGTGATCTCGCCGCCAAGATGTCAAAAGTCATACCTCGGGGTCTATGTTTTATTCACGTCTATTTCTTCGTATAATAGGAATTATGAAAAGAAATGTAACATTTTATTTAACTTGTATTGGGTTATGATGATAGAACCGTCGAACCTCGCCGAGTGGGTGGAAAGTCCTTGAAGGGGGGCCAGGTTCACGCCAGAAAGCGAACATAATCATCGCCACGGCGTTTTAATGCCGCTGGCGAGGCGCCGGGTCGACACCTTTGAGGCGCATAAAAATCATCGCTAATGGCGGCGTAGCGCTGAAATGGTGGGCCACGGGCTTTCACCGCTTTGAGGAGAACAAAAATCATCGCCACGGAAGGCGAGTGCCAGTACGAATGAGGGTCGAATGATGCCTTTTGAGGCATAAAAAATCATCGCCACGGCTGCGAGTGCCAGTGGCCGAATGCGGCTTGTCGACGCCTTTTGATAGCGACAAAAATCATCGCCACGGCTACGCGAGTGCCAGAGCCGAGAAGGCGGCCGGTTTGGCTACCTTGAGGCGATAAAATCATCGCCACTAAGGCGGAGTGCCGGGCCTAAGAAGCGGCCGGTTTATGCCTTGAGGGTGACAAAATCATAAATGCACGGCGCGAGTGCCGTGCCGCCGGTATGCTTAAGCCGATTTACGCCGGTGCGTATAAAAATCATACCAATTAAGGTTGAATACAATATGAAGACGGGCCGTCGACAGGCGATAAAAATCATCGCCATCGGCGAAAATGCCGGGCCACGAAGGCGGGGTCGGTCGATTTTGCGCGGATAAAATTATCGCCACGATATGCGCGCCAGCGCCAAGTAGTAGGTTGGTCAACGCTTTTAGGCGTAACAAAATCATCGCCACGTAAAGCGAGCGCCAGCCGGTATGCTGGTCGATGCCTTTGAGGTGGATAAAATCATCGCCACAAAGGCGAATGCCGAAGCCGCCGCTGGTCGACGCTTTTAGACTTTATTAAAAAATCATCGCCGCTAAGGCTTAATGCCAACACCGAGAAGGCGGTATCGTCGATGCCTTTTGAGGCGCGCATAAAATTATCGCCACGGGTCGTAATGTCGAGCGGCGCGGGTTAGTCGACGCCGAGGCGACAAATCATCGCCACGGCGCGAAAGCCAAGATCAGTAGGTACGTCGGCTACCTTTGAGGCGAATCATGCCACAAAGGTGAGTCGTGAGAACCAAGCAGGCTGGCCGGTCGACGCCTTTGAGGCGACAAAATCATCGCCACGGCGGAATGCCGCCGCCGAAAGCCGCTGGATCGTCGACGCCTTTGAGGCGCACAAAAAATCATCGCCAACGGAAAAATGCCATGGTTTGTTCGACCATTTGAGGAAATTCTTTGGGAGAGAGAGATTTAGGTTAAAAGACTCTTGAAAAATTTGTAAAAGATATTATTAGGAGGTTAGAAATGTTTACGAGTATTTTTTGGTAAAACCGATTTTATCGTTGTTGAAAAGAGACTTGAATTTTGAGATTACTTTTAATAAGATCTATTTGTTTTTTGTGGTATAAAAATAACTTGAAATTTCGGGTTTGCTTCGTGATCGAAGTTTGATATCTATTTAAAAACATCTTTCATGGATGTCACAGTTTGGGATCCCTTGGTTTTGCCTCGGGTCTAGATTTGATTCTCATTTGTTTAGAGATTGTATCAAAGCGATTTTGTTATTTCAAGAATGTGAAAGAAGATTGGCACATAGGTTTATAGTCATTTTTAACCGCTTTGCCGTGACTTGAATAACTTCGCTATTTTGTATAGCTATGTTCTTATCGCCTTATTGACATTGTAATTAAATGAACTTGTTCTTTGTCATCTTATGAAGTCGTGACAAGAATCGTTAATTTAGGCAGCGACCTCATCGAATTTGGGATTCAAAAAGTCAATGCCACGATGTGAGCGGAGGATATTCAAATGTGACTTTAAACAAGTGTTTAACGTCGAGGTTTTGATTGAGATATTTGTTTGATATAAAAAGGTCGCCTTTTCGAGGTCATTTTATTGAGGTTACAACTCTCTTCGACTTGTGATTTGAAGGGCTTATTTGTCTTCTTACTTAAGCTGCGACTTGATTGCCTTCCGGTTTGACCATTATTACTTTTTTTGGGTCGATAGTGGTCATTTTTCGAACTGTGGACCTTGTTAATTTGAGGTCGCTGTGTCTTTTTTGTTTAAGATAAATTTCAAGAGTGATTTTCGACATTGCTCTGCCTTCTCGTTTGAGACCGTGACTTTATGAATTTGGAGTATTCTCCTTAATCGCTTGACGAATGTAAGTTCAAGTCGGATTATGAGTTCGCTTCATCTCGTAGATGAGACTTTTGAGTGCTCAGATGAATTTTGTGATAGTCCTTTTTGAGGGTTTATGTTATTAGTAAGGATTTGGAGTTCATTTTAAATAACCTCCAAATTTCTAACGCCAACTAGTGTTCTGAAATTAACTTTCGAATAGCTCGAGATACGAAAGCACATATGCCCCCACCTTTTTAATATATATGAAAGTATGAATATCGTGATATATATTAAAAGGAATTAAATGAAATAGAACCTGATGTGAGTGGGTTAAAAAGGATAGCTCAGTAGATTCTTTGAGTGCCCCGGAGGCTTCGCGGCCCAACAATGCAATTTTCTTCTGGATGAGTCAGATATTTTTCCTGAAAAAAAAATGAGTAATTCATTAAATCAAGATATTCTCATAGTATGAAACTTGGAGATAGAATTGAAAAATCAAATTATAATTATATGTATATGAAATAATTTTCTTTTCAAAAACTATTTTTTTTTAAAAGTAAAACACCATTTGATATTAATTCGCCCAAAAAGATCTAAGCGGACCAACAATTGAACCCCAAGAATTTTTCAAAACAACCTAGGCTCAACAACTTATGGCCCAAAATAAGTTTGGGCCTAATTTAATCGACTGAAAAAAACCAACTAGAGCCCAAAGTCAACTTAATAATAGGTTGTAAAGATTACCACCTCTTTCCAAATTCACCAAAATCCATTTCGGGTTTACTCGGAATAGAAGTGTTAGAAAACTCACGAGAATGTTTAAAGTCGAGAATACGATACAACCCTACCCAAAAATCGCTAAAAAGCTCCTGGTCGAGAAATTTGATGTCTAGAAGCGAAGCCAAGTGTCACACTTTCTTGAAGGTCTTGTTGAATTCCCAATACAAATCCTTGACCTTGGGCTGAACGATGCAAGATAAGAGAGGAATTAGATTAGTATAAAAAGTCGAGACTAAAGAAAAGATCTTATGGTGTTCAACACGGATCGCATAATCCGTAGGGCACGGAATGGCTAAGGGCTCGCCTCGATCTACGGACTCCAAGCTCCACCGACAAACACCGCCTCTGGTGCGATGCCTCAACCGTATTTGGAATCGCCATCATCTCCTCGATTCTGCGGCGGTGGACAATGATTAGTCGCCTCGGGTGAACCTGGTTCCATCAAATAGTTCAACTCCTTGAGAGTCGGCATCTCAGAAGACCACCCTACCCCAACATGGTCATGGTGGATAGGATATAACTCCAAACGTTGGGAGGATCCGTGATGCTTTGGTTCCGTGCCGCCAGCGAGGTGGGAGGTGGCGGGATGTGAGGGAATGGGATCCCGCCTCCACAGAGTAAGCCATCGATCGCCACCATCCCGAAGGCATTGGGTCGGCCCTTTTCATCATATTGGGGCCCATAGAAGCCAGACGATTTTGGGACCTTATATCGCATCGATCGGGAAGCGCACAGATTAATCCTATTGTGGCTGTGTCGAAAACCACCCCGCCATTCGCCAAGAGACCTGATGTGATCATCACTAAGATAAACCTCAAGGAAAGCCGAGACCGACTTATGGGAAGTCGGGAAGGAGAAACCCAAGGGCTTAAATTCGCTTAAGGGGGTGCTCACGGCGAAGTTAACCATATGGGATCGCAGGTCGAGCAACCTCCCAAAAGACTCACATCGAGCGATTTAGGGAAGCCGAAAAGCTCGATCCTCGGGTCGCATTTGGTCGAGATATGTATGGAAGCGGAATCCCTGATATGAAGAAAATGCATGTCACTGCGGTCCCAAGATAAACATGAAAGGAGAATCACCGAGCATAACATTAGGCAAAGATCCCAGTCGGAATCACGAATTACTTATGAAGGTTACTTTCTTCAGGCGATCAAGAAGCCTTTTTTCATTTGAGGCCCATGGAGATTTTTAACCTAGTTGTAATCTATAAATATTGGTCAGAATGTTCATTGTAAAGGATCGAATCCTAGATCTTAATCAAAACATACGAGAGTAATAACGGCTCGAAGACGTGAAGAGTCTAATTCATAAAGAACCGGTTAACCAAACTTCGAAAGTGTTCTTTACTTTTCTATCTTTATGTAATTATTGTTACTACACCAATTGGCACCATCTTTGGGAAAATTTTCTATAGATTTTCCACAAATTCTTTTAGAGACCCAACCATTCATTTTTCGTGATGACCAAGAACCGAATGAGATTATCAATTTATAAAACCGACGCCGTGATGGGATTGAAGCTTCCCAGAGCTACCACCGCACCAACAGGTTAGTGCCATGGCCGCCCGTGATCGGGGAACTCATCCCAACCCCGAGGATGAGAGAGCGCATCGTTGGAATATAGAGATACGAACATATAATTGCATAGATAATTAAATAACAGTAAACATAAGCGTAATTCTTCAAAGAATTAGTACATTTTTTTCTCAACTATTTCACGGTATCCACGTAACTTATTTGTTTATCAATTTGCACTTATTCGCCAACGTTGAATCCCGAGATTAATTTTGCTAGAAAAAATTCTAACTAGAGATTTTATTGAGAAAATATGAAGTCTTATATTATGAATTCCCAAAGACTCATATAAATAAAGGAAGCCCAACTTAAATCTTAAGCTAACTTAATTAGGGATATAAAATCCTAATCTTGTAAATTAAATCCCATAGATTTAATTCCCTTTATACATAAATCTCTACGGATTCGATTTCCATATATATCAAATCTCTACCGATTTAATTTCCATATATATCAAATCTCTATAATAATATTTCATATATTATTGGGGAATCCTATTTAATGAAATCTAAATTAATTAAAAACCACAATAATTAATTGTTGGGAGATGAATTTAATAAAGAAATTTTGATTAGATCCAAACCCCGAAGTATGACATGTTAAGGATAACTTTGATAGACCGAATGCTTCAAAAGATAGATTGTTCAGAAGTTATCCGCACATGTACGACCGCCAGAGACATAGATCAAAGTTAGATTTTTAAAAACTCAAGACTTAAGTTGTCAAGAAAACTCAAGACTCAAGTGTAATCAAAACCGCAGACTCAAGAAGTTGTCAAGAAAATCAAGACTTTGGTGAAAGAATCAAGAAATCAAGACTCAAGAGTTTACGAAGAAAAACCTAAGAAGTAAGTAATGAAATTAAACTAAAAAGAAGTTATCGAAGAAACTGAGACTCACTAAGTAATCAAGAACCGAAGACTCAAGTTGGCTAGTAAAGAAAAATGAAGCATCAAGAAGTAACTAAGAAATCAAGACTCAAAGAAGTTGTCAAGAAACCCAAGACTCAGCAGGTAAACGAAGACATCAAGACTCAAGAAGTCACTAGACAATCAAGACTCAGTAAGTCACCGAAGACACCAAGACTCCAAGATGTCACCAAGACAAAAGACTCAAGAGGTCACCGAAGACTAAAGATGTCAACAAGACATCAATAATGCAAGATATTGAAAACCCAAGAAGTTATCAAGACTCAAGAAGATATTGAAAACTTCAAGATAACCCGAATGTTCAGAGGCAATCAATATATCTATTCAAGACTACAAACCGAGAAAACGCAAACATTCAAAATAGATATTGCCCAAAAACATTCATATACGCATACGCGAACTAAGTCTAAGTGTTGTTTAGGGTCTTCTTCGCAGAGATTGACCAAAAAGAGCGGGTTATGTTTGTCTACATTTACCGAAGACAAGAACCAATCAGAGGAAGACAAAGATCAGACTTTTTCGACAATCGAAAGTGACAGACTCGAATCATGCGTAAGTAGTACTAAGTTCAGGTGATCAGAAAATTGGTGATTGGCTACATGATCGATATTTTCTAAAACATGCAAGTGGAGTATTCAAACCCTAAATATAGTCATTATCAAACACTATAAGAGGAAACTCAATGAAGTTATCTCCTCCATGGATAGTTTTTCAAGAGTGACCTTGTTGAATTACTATAAATACTAGTGACCCTTTACATTGAGAGGTTACGGGGAAATTTGAAAGCAACTCAAGAGCTCATTCGTGATATTGCAAATTGAAGCACTCGAAAAACCTAGAATTTCTCAAGTGTTTCACTATGGAGAAACTCATTCACTAAGCCACAAGTGATAGAAATATCCAAAGCTTAGTAGAGATATCCTAGCCTTTGCATTTGTTCTTATTGTAAAGGATATCTCATCCTAGTTGAAACCAACCCAAAACCCAAACCCCTTGTTAGGTAGTTTTTGTGTGTTTTTGTTGGTGAGTTGGAGTTATAAAGAGTTAGTAAGCTACAGCGGAGTTAGCGAAAACTCTACAGAAGAAGTTAGTAAGCTCTACTTGTGGTAGTCCGAACACTTGTGTGTGTTTGAGTTAGTAGTGCGGCAAAGTCGACGAGAAACCGTAAAACCTGGCGCGCGTAAGTAGAGATTACACGGTGAAGTTAGCCGTAAAGCTTTAGGAAGTTGGTTAAGGATTTTCTCCAAGATCGAGAGAGTGGATGTAGGAGCTTGAGTCTACGAACCACTTTTAATTTGTGTTGTTTTTCTTTTGCGATCTTGCATTATTATCTGTTGCATGTGTTTTTCACCGAAAAGCATAATTCCTTGTATTCAGATTGGAACCAATCCATAATCGAACTTGCATCAAATTCGATCCACAACCTAATCCACCGTTTTTATTAAAGGAAGATTTTTGACCAAAAGCTAAAACCCAGTATAAACATAGGGCAACTATTCTCAGACACTTGAGTGGGGCCTAGAATGTGATAGATGCCAAACCGAACTAACTCTTCCGGAGGTTGAGAAGATAATTATCCGATCAAAGCCTCGAGGATCTCGAGCAAACTTCGTGCTCGGTTGGTGTCCAAGCTTCAAAGCGGCTTCGGGATCATTGTCTCGATGGACTTTGACTTAGGGCAATCTGTTCCTCGTGAGCAAAATCATCGGGATAACGACCCATCCGACCTCGATGAAAGAAGTTTTTTAAACCGAACACGTGTATTCACCCCCCATACGTGCAGGAGACTCGATAAGACCGGGACCAACAAGTGGGTATCGAGAAAGGGGGTTCATTTTGACCACTTGCTTTGGTAGCTATAGTCTATTTTTTGAAAGACTTTTGGTGGTCTATGAATAGATACATTTGTTGATATCTTCAAGGCTCACCATCATGCCTTCTAAGAAACATCTTATGTTCTCTGTTGAGCTAAGGACCTATGGAGATTAAGAATGCAGGATCATACGTATTCAAAACATGAAAGAATGTGGAGTGGTTTCTAAAGGAAGGAAAATTTGAAGGATCATCCAAAAAAGAAGGACTCCAAGACGAGGAGGAAAGTGATCGGGGATGATGATGATGCCAAAGATGCTACAACAAGCAAAAAAG
The DNA here is from genome assembly GCA_037126765.1 of Stenogyne calaminthoides. Lineage (NCBI taxonomy): Eukaryota > Viridiplantae > Streptophyta > Magnoliopsida > Lamiales > Lamiaceae > Stenogyne > Stenogyne calaminthoides. The sequence continues at coordinate 28,745,812 of JBBCBC010000027.1, forward strand.
AAAGGTCACTTCCAATATTACCGCCCCGGAAATGAAGTGCTAAAGAAAGAAAGGAAAGACAAGCCAAGAGAGACAAGAAGATCTCCAAAGAAGAAAGCATGATTGCCGAGGAAGAAAAAAGAACATTCGAAGAAGGTTCCAGTTCCTCGGATGAGATTTTTCTCAGATAGCCGATGATGATGACATTTTTTGGTTGTGGAGGAGGTGAAAGAAAAGGACCGATTGGCGAAATGAAACAACATACCCATGAGTGGAAATGAATTGGCTCGGCCAGATGGGTGTTGGGATATTTTAGTTTTGATGAATTATGCCAAAACATTATCAAGCCTTGTGTTTTAAAGTTAATCTATAGACAAGTTAAGGGGAACGAGAGAACAAATTGATGGGGAACTCACTAAATCAAAAAGAAGATGATCGAGATCGCATAAGGCCGCAGATGAGAATGATCGAGATCAGGGATGAGTTAGATGAGTTCCGAAATCATTGATGAGTTTACCGTAGAATCGATGTGAAGAAAATTTAAAGCCAAATAGTCGGAAGAAGAAGGTTGTAGATCGGAAGATGGGCGGGAAGATCAGATCAAGATCAAATGTGATCGAGATCGATATGAAGTTATGCAGATGAGACCTAATCTAGATCGACGTGATCGAGATCGAGATATGATAACTGACATGCTAACCTGATCTGCAGACCCGATGCTATATCCGATATGTTGATCCGAAGAAGTGTTGATCCGACGCCTAGAAGAGCTCAACTTAGTGTGTTCTCGAGTGTCAGATGCCCGATCGCAGATCCGCCAAGAGAAGTCTGGCCCAATCAAGAAACTGAAGCGTTGGGATAACACGAAGGCTCGGATAAATGAAGGTCTCGGGGATAGCTGGGATAACTCAAGGATCATATAGGAATCAAGATCCCGAGACTGGTAAGATCCCAAGAATATAAATTCATAGATTCAAACCGGTGACCATGAGAGAGGAAGACGACAAGCCCAAAAAGCCGAAAAGTTGCTTAGAATAGTATGGATTTGAATGTGATTCTCTCCAACGGTAAATTCAAATCCACACTATAAATACAAGTTCTTCCTTCATTATCAAGTGTGGAAAAGATGTGAAAATGCGACATGAAGCCAAATCATCAAGCATCTCCACCATAGAACAATTTAGGAAATACATGCATATATTCAAGAGTGTTCTACCCAGAACTAAGCACAAAAAAGTAATATCCTAAGCTTAGAGAGATTTTTCCCATCCTCAAAGCATTGAAATTTAAACAAATGTAAACGAAAAATCTCAACCTAGTTGGAAACCAAACAAATCTTTACCCAAACCCAAAAGTTAGGTTAAGGTTGTTACCGCAAGAATTCGGACTAGGGATTCTAGTTTCGATTTACGGGATCGGTTGAGTGTCAACCTCGGTAAACATCTAAGCAATCCCGAAAGGGAGGTAAAGTAATCCGTGAGGGTGATAAGTCCCGTTTGAGTGTGAACTGGTAAACATCTATAAGGCGATCCCCCAGGGTGATAAGTCCCGGTTGGTTAAGTTGGTTAAGTCGGTTAAGTTGGTGCCCGAAGAAAAGAGTGGATGGGACGGGTTTTGTCCGAACCACTATAAAAATCGCAGGTTGTTTTCGCTTTATGTTTATACTTGTCATAATGCGTTCGATTATAAGCAAAACAACACACATTGGTTTAAAATGTAAAAAATTAGAATCATTCTGCCCTACCCCTCGCTTTTATATGCATTACATGTTTCTTCCATACGCACATGGTTTTTCCTCAAAATTGGGACCATCAATTGGTATCAGAGCGAGAGTTAGAAAGGTTCACAAAAAGCTTTCAAAGTGACCACCGAATCGATCTTTAAAACAAAAACCCGATCTCTGTAAAATGCATATTTTTAAATGTTTTGGCGTCATTATCAAAAGGGAAATTGTTGGGATATTTTAGTTTTTGATGAATTTGCCAAATATTATCAACTTGTGTTTTTGTTAATCGACAAAAATAAGGGGGGAACTCACAAAATCGTTAAGATGAGAGATCGACGAGGTCAGGACGAATGATCGAGGATCGATGAAGTTAGATGAGTTCCGAGTCAACTCGATGAGCGCGGTAACCCGATGAAGAAAAGCGAAGCCAACAAATCGAAGAGAAGGTCATAGATCGAAGATTTAGCAACAAGAGATCGATCAAGATCGACGGATCGAGATAAGATATGAAGAGGAAATAGGATGAGATCAGACGAGATCGACGTTCGAGATCCGCGCGATAACTGACATATAAACTCGACGCAGAGCACCCGACGCTATCCCGATATGTTGATCCGGCGAAGTGTTGATCTCGACGCCGAGAAGAGTCAACTTTGAAGCTCGAAGTTTCAAGATGATGCTTAGGCAAGGTCCATTAAGAGAAGTCTGGCCGAATCAAGAAACTCAAGGTTCAGATAATTGGGCGTTCGCCAGATAACCTTCGAGGCCTATAATTAACGCCAGATAACTCAAGGCTCGTGATAACCAAGGCTCGGATAGCTCGAGATAACCCGAAGGATCGATAGGGAACCAAGAGATCGAGACTCGGAAGATCCTGAAGAATATAAAATTAGATTCATTTGACGCGACCAATGAGAGGAAAGGCGACATGCACCGAAAAAGCCGCAAAAAGCTAATAGAATAGTATGGATTTGAATGTGATTTCTCTCAATGGTAGCGGTCCCAAATCCACACTATAAATCTGAGTTCTTCCTTCATTACCAAGTGTGGAAAAAGATGTGAGAAATGCATACAGAGCCAAAATCATCTAAAGCATCTCCACCATAGAACAGTACAGCTAAATACCGATATATTCAAAGAGTGTTCTACCCTAGAACTAGCACAAATGTAATATCCTAAACTTAGAGAGATTTTCCCCATCCTTAGCATTGAGGCTAAACAAATGTATGGGAAAATCTCAACCTAGTTGGAAACTAAACAAATCTTTACCCCAAACCCAAAAAAAGTTAGGTTAAGGTTATTTACCGCAAATTTCGGACTAGGGATTACAGTTTTACGATTTACCGGATCGGTTAGTGTAAACTCTGGTAAACATTTAGCAATCCGAAAGGGAGGGTAGGCAATCCGTTGAGGGTGATAAGTCTCATTTGAGTGTGAACTCGGTAAACATCTATAAGCGATCCGTGAGGGTGATAAGTCCTGGATTGGTTAAGTTGGTGCCCGAAGGGAAAAGTGGATGTAGGGCGTGTTTCGGTCCAGAACCACTATAAAAATCATGTGTTCTTCTTTGCTTTATGTTTATACTTGTTTATGTTTCGATTATAAGCAAAACAACATACATTGGTTTAAAGCGTGAAAAATTAAATCATTCCCGCCTCAACTTTGTTTTATATGCATTACATGTTTATTTCAAGACATGGTTTTCCTCAAAATCAGGACCATCATATGGTATCTGGACGTTGGATGTTCAAGACATATGGCCAGGATATAAACAACTAATCATCGATTATGTTGAGCAAAAAGGCCCGGATCACATTTGGAGACAATTCCAAGAATGACAAAACCAAGGATATGGAACTCTTGAAGTTGACTCTGTTCATATCCATGGTGTTTCATATGTGTACGGTCTAAAGCATAACTTGCTTTTGTCGGTCCATTCCGTGACAAAGATTGATGGTGTTGAGTTCTCAAAGAACTTATGTTATGTAAAAAGACAATACTTCATGGAAAATTTTCTTGGTCGTACTAGAAAAGGAAATGTGTATCTTAATGATTGAGTTCAACTCCTAAAGATATATGTTTAGTTGCAAAAAAAGTTCCACCGATACCATTTTGGTTGTGGCAAAAAGAATGAATCACTTAAACTTCAAAACCACGAACAAACTTGCAAGATTAGCACATAAAAGCGGGTTGCCTAAATGAAGTGTTAGGAGAAAGATCATGTATGTGATGCTTGTCGGGAAAGGAAAACAAATCAAAAGCATCCTTCAAAGCCAAAGTAGATGTTTTACTAATAGAACACTACAATCAATTTGCATATGGATCTCTTTGGTCCATTAACACTGTGAGCACTAATGGCAAAAATACACACTTTGTGGTTGTTGATGATACTCTAGATACACATTGGTCATATTCTTTTCAAGAAGAAAGAGACTCGAACAAAAGCTGCCCGAACTCTTTGAAAAGGCTCGATCTTGAAAAAGAATGGAAAGTGTGGTCAAAATCGGATCGGACAAAAGGAACTAAGTTTATCAATCATATCATATCCGATTATTGTAAACAAATGGAATAGCTCATGAAACATCGGCTGCAAAGGACCCCACAAATGAGAATGGTGTTGCTAAAAAGAAGAAATAGGACTCGAAAAGAAAGCTGCGAAGGACAATGATTCTTTGATATTCCTAAGAGATTTTGGGCTGAATCTATCAACCTTTGCATCTTTACTCTCGGAATCAGATCCATCTTTGACCAGAACCAAGGAAAAAACTCCATATAGTATTTGTGGAATGAAAGGAAGCCTCTTGTTTTTTCTCTTTTGTGTGTTTGGTTGCAAGTGTTTTCATACACAATAATGGTAAAGATCGGTTGAAAACTTTGGATAGAAAAGGCGATGAAGGGATATTCTTAGGATATTAAAAGTCATTAAAGCCTTCGAGTTTACAAGCAGAGGACTTTTATTGTGGAAGAAGCACCTCATGTTGTTTTGATGAATCTACTTGTGTTAGGAAGAAACATGAACATGACTCGGGAGAACCGATCAAGAGAATCACCGGACTTAAACGAAAAAAGAATGATAAAACATCCTGACCTCGAAAAGAAGAAGTTAGTCACTTTCTATGAATGGAGTGAATCGGACTCGAATACAAAGAAGTTCATGATGGAAAAACTCGGGATGGTGAGACTCGGGATGGAAATTCTCCTTTGAAAGAAAGCCAACACAATTTGTTTTTGACCAATCGAACATACACCCGATTCAGGACTTCGGGTATGTAATGCCGATGAAGATGTGGTCACGGTGAGAAAACTCTCAATCTATCAACCAATGGGAACAAATGTCTCCGACAATGTTACGAATGTAATTTCCACAAGGGAAGATGATTCTCTTTCTCCTTTTCTGTTGTTCCTTGAATTTAATGAACTACGAACCTAACATTTACGATGTTGAGGATACTCTTGAAGGGGGAACATCCGGTGAGGAAAATGGTTGGATAGTCATCCTAAAAAATCGTGATTGTGGGTGATCTATCGGATGGTGTCAAAACAAAGAAGGTTCCATGGAGAAAGTGCTTTTGTTACTATCAGCTTCCTATCCGAAAAAAGAACCCATCGAGATTGAAGAAGCTCTACAAGATTCATTTTGGATTCTTGCTATGCAAGAAGAGGCTGAATGGGTTCTCAAGGAATGAAGTTTGGGAGCTAGTGGATAGACTAAGAGGTACAATGTGATTGGAGCCCAAGTGGGTGTTCAAGAATAAGAGAGATGAAAACAACAACATTGTGAGAAACAAAGGCAAATTTAGTTGCACAAGGTTATTCCCAAGAAAAAGCCTAGGATTATTAGAAACCTTTGCACATGTTGCAAGACTAGAAGCCATCAGTTGTTTCTTACATATATGCCCACATGAAATTCACGATCTGTCGGATGGATGTGAAAAGTGCATTTCGAATGGTGTGCTTAAGGAAGAGGTTTATGTGGAACAACCTCCTGGTTTTGAAGATAGAATGACCAAGTTTACAGGCTCGGGAAAGCCTTGTATGGTCTTAAGCAAGCACCACGAGCATGGTATGATACTTTCTCCAATTTCTTCGACCCATGGTTTTATCAAAGGAATTGTTGATAGGACTCTCATTAGAGGATAGAAGATGGGAAAGACATCTTACTTGTTGATTTATGTAGATGACATCATATTTGGATCTCCAAATCATCACCGTGGTGAAAAGTTTTCTACCTTGATGAAAGGAAAGTTTGAGATGTCAATGATGGGAGATGAATTTCTTTCTTGGACTTCAGGTGAAACAAACTAAGGAAGAATTTTCATCAATCAAGCAAAAAATACACGCAGATCGATTACAAAGTATGGTGTCTGAGATTGTAATGCGGTTAGAATTCTATGAATACTTAACTATAAGATGGATCCCGATCACGAAGGAAAATCATAAATCACCGATTATAGAGGGATCATTGGATCAAAGCTATATCTCACTTGTGAGCCAGGCCGACATAACATTTGTTGTTGGGATATGTGCAAAGATACCAAGCTAATCCCTAAGGCTAATCACATGGGAGGTCGCCAAAAAAAACAAAAAATATCTTAAAGTAATCGTGAATAGAGGATTATGGTATCGGTGATGATAACCTTGAATTAAGCGGTTATTCAGATCATGATTATGGAGGGTGTAGAATTGGACAGAAGTCTACCACAGAACTTGTCAATTTCTAGAAGTAAACCGATATCATGGTTTTTCAAAGAACAAACCTCAAGAGGCAACCAAGACTACATCAAGTGAATACATGGTCTGCGAAGTCAAGTGCCTGATTCTTTTGGCTAAGACAACAATTGAGGATTATAAGATTATAGCCAATGAAGTGCCTATATTTTGTGATAATAATAAAGGCAATTGCTATTACACAAAAATCATGTATTGCACACCGTGATGTAAGCATGTTGATATCGGACATCCTTCATCGAGATCATGTTGAGAAGAAAAGGCATCGAATGGAGAAAATTCATCTTGATACGTGAGAGTTGATATCTTGACTAAACCTTTTCGGGTGAATCAAGATTTCGTGGAATTATCGGTTGAATTAGGTATATTTGGATCCGGTGAATAAAGCCAAATCAAAAAATTGAAGGTTTTGAGGATGCATGAAGTTTTTCGAGGTTTTTCTTTGAAAAACTGGGATAAAATTGAGAGTCTTGAACACCGAAAGTGTTAGGAAACTCGAGTTATCCCGAAGATCGATTTTAAAGATATTATCGACCTTTTATCAAGATCAAGATCGAGATTATAACGACATTTTATCAAGGTCAAAACTTCGGTAAAGATCGATGGAGAAAATTAGTTTGAAAAGTATTGACTCATGCAACACATTTATTGTCTAACTCAATCTCAAGAATCATTTGCAATAAATACCAAAACACGAAGGAATATTCGGGGCGGGACCTTTGAAATACACGAAGAAAGTCAATGGTCCGCAGAACAAAGAATTAAATGCAATTTGTTCATTAATCACCAATAGGGATAATTTGGCGGCTTTGTATTTGTGAAATCGTCCTTTCATATACCCGATTTAGTCGGTTTTTAATCTCAACCGTCGATTTCTTCATCTATGCGATTTTCCATAAATCAAAATCCTATATCTATTGAAGAATTTCCTTCAAAGCCCGATTCCAAAAAAGCCTTCATCTTCAAACACTCTGCTTCAAAACTCTCGATTGCCCAGAAATTTTCATCTATCTCAAAACCCTTCACCAAGAAATTCTTCAAAAATGATGTTTTCTGTATACGACAAACTCGCCATTTCCAATAAACCTTGGTACGAATATGTCGTCTCTCTAAAGCTCGGCCCAATGCAACTTCACGAAAGAGGAGGCGTTGCATATAATTCGTTTGGGGCTTTTTACGCTTCGGTCGCGAATCAACCCGTAGGCGAATATACGAAAAGAGGTAATTGAGTTTATCTCTAATTTGAAGTTAGATGATGAAGATTGTATAGAATCGTAGATTACAGTCTCGCATTTAGAGCATAGTTCAAAATATGTGGATTTTGTTAGGGAATTATATATTATTCCTAAGAAACTTAATGTCATATATGAATTAAGCGATAGAGGGAAGAAGACCTATGGTATATATATGATGGGTAGGGAGCAAGAATATCCGGATAAAATTGCAGAGCATCCAAGTAAAGTTTGAAGCTATTGAATAAAAGGCATTTGAAGCCTAAATATCGAAAGTATTCTTTGGACATTGTAAATAATCGCATCATGAGTAGATCTGGCAAGCTTTGAAGCAGATAAGCACGCCTAAGTTGAGGCTAATAAAGAAGGATTGAAGATTCACCTACCACAAAGATTCAACCGGGTTACACTATTTAATCAAAGTGGTGAGTGATCAAGCCGCATAAGTTCGTAAGGTGAATGGGTCTCAGAGTTGTCAAATAAAGATCCTACATGCAACCAAGATCAGATTATCTTGGAAATGTCCAGAGAATGAGGACATTTTGCCAATTCCTCATCCTTTCCAAAGTCAAAAATCATGTTCAAACCACCAACAAAGAAGAATTTGAGAGGAAAGAAAGAGAAAAGCCTCGAGTCTCGGAGGTGATCACAAGAAGAAGTCAAGTAGCCAAACAAGCGCAGGGAAAGCCGTGATGCAAGTCAAAAGAGAGAAAGGAGAGAATCAAGAAGAAAAACACTGCCTCGTAAACGCAGAAACTTCAATCTATTATCGAGGAGGAGGTCGGTGACATCAAGAAACTCAACTCAAGGCTACGCGAAGGGGCCGAATCCTTCCACGAAGTTCTTGCTCAAAGTTGTGACAATTCAGATCAAGAAACCGAGGAGCAGTTTTCTCCGAGGTAATTCGGAATTCTCTCGAGCTCGATAAAATTTCTCGAAATCTTCAAGGGACCTCGTGATTCTCATCGAAGAGAGACTGCTCGGACTTGAGCGATCGAACCTCGTGAATCTTGAACTTGACGCGGCTTCTAAATGAACCATTTCTTGATCCATCGCCACTTTAACTCTTACAATCCGATCCCATCATCCCCGAGCCCAAAGTTGAAGAAGGGAGAGGGCGTAGAAACCGAGTGGCAGCGAGGGAACGATTCATTCTTGATAGGTATCCCGAAGTGAGCAACATATCCCGACCTTGAGGGATCTTTTCTTCCGACTCGTAACCACGGTCTACATCCTGAATTAGAGTCTTCCAGAGATTTGAATATAGCCTCCTTCGGAGGAGAAGATTGGTGGAATCCGAGATCGCTGCTTTCATTTTGAAAGTTCTCTGGATTTGAAGACCAAGCTCTAATGAAAACTTGATTTTGATGAGCTAGTAAAGAGAAAGGTGGCTGAGAGAAGGAAAGTTAATGTTGATGCCTCCAGTTCTATGAATCCAGAAGGAGATGAGGATCAAGATAAAGAGGGTGACAAACAAGATGATGCAGAAAATCAATCTCAGATGGAGAAGGACACTGATGTACCTGACAAAATGATATCACACATCCTCAGACTGAAGTTAGCACTCTTCAGGTATCTTTTGGCACTATTAAACATTATGCCAAAGCCAATGAAGTTCCTATCTTTAAATCGTATGTATGATATCGCAGACCGAGGCTCGGTTGGAGCACCATTTCCAGTTGAAAAAAGTTGTACAAACTAAATCGACTTGACCCTATCCGGATAAATTGGAGAAGGTGGTGCCAATAGTTGAAAAAGTGACTCAAATTGAAGAAACCTTGGCAAGCCAATCTCAAAAGCTGGAAAATCTGAGTTCATCTTTAGACATGCTGCAACTACAAATATCTCTTGCAGATAAAATGACTACTTTGGAAGGAAAGGTTGATGTAGTCAAAACCGAGCTCAATGCGTAGATGAAGCAGATGTATCAAGAAAGAATCGCCGCCTATCTTGAAGCCAAGTGGTTGGAGAAGAATGATCCGATGATCAAGACAGTTGTTGAGGAAATGGGCTCTATGCTCATGACCAAGATGACAGTAGATGATGCATGATGTCTCAAATCAAATTTCAGACCTCTTTTCGGATGAGTTCTCAATGGTTAAAAAATTACATGAGAAGGCTAGAGGAGGAGCATGATCAACAAGTGGGAAGTGTGAAGTATAAGTAAAAGAGCAATACCATATGGATATCAAGACCGACCCAACTACCTCAAGGTATGGTGCCATAAAGGGAAAGGCCCGGTGGCAACTAAGTGAGTTGTTGGCACAAACCTTGAAGAAAAAGGCTCGAGAAAAAAAGCCGAAAAGAAAGAAAATTGTTGATGCCTTTAAAAGAAGTTGAAGCCACCGAGAAACTCAAGTTCAAAGAAGTCGAGAAACCTATCTACACTCAAGCATCGAGCAAACTATTCGTGAAGTAATTTCCGAGAAACTGAGTGATAGAAGGATGATTGAAACAAGCCAAGAGGTGAATATCAAGTCGACACGGAAAGAGAAAGGTCGTGGCATTTGTAGATAAGAAAAAGAAGAAAAGAGCTCAAGCTTCTAAGTCTACTCGGAGGAAACCGATAATAGATTTTGAAGAATTTGAGGAAAAGAAAGTGAAAAAGAAGAAACCGAAAAGTCGAAAGAAGTCTTCATACCAAAGAAAACTCGAAAAACCCTTCAAATTGAAAAAAAGAAGAAGATCAACATACTTGCCGGTGTTCTGTGATCGGAAAAAAAAAGAAGAAGAGCAAGAAAAGAAGAAAGTGGTTTTAAAGAAGTTTTAGCAAAAGGAGGGGTACAGAGAAAACTCGAAATGGCCGACACATTGACAAATGGATGCCTATTCGGTTCAATGATGTGTGGAGGAGATCAAGAGAACCTTCGGTTCTATTACGAGTCCTCGAGAGAATGGAGGGGTAGCATTTCGGATATGAATGAAGCCTTCTATCGAAAGTCTTTCTTGACATTCTATCTAAGTACACCGCAAAGTTGGATCAACTTGGCGGATGAAGGAAATACTCGAGATAGTAGCCCTGGTCCATACACTTACCCGGCTCCTAGACTTGAGAATGGCTATGTGAATGAAACGGTCATTTCTCGGGAGATAGCTCAATATGCCATCCGGCTAGGACTAATGAAACAACCCCGATATCATCAAAGCAAGGGATGAACAAGAAGAAGAATACTATGGGATGTTCCTTTTGGAAGTGCGAGAGGATGAAGTAGAAGAAGACTAAAGACTTTTGTACTTACATTTTTTTTTTAATTTTCATTGTAATCTGAACTCTTATCCTACATCAATGAAAATTTTATCTTTATGCTCAAAGATAATATCTCATTATCTTTTTACATGTCTTTTATGTTTGAGATATGCCTTATGTTTTGAAATTGTTGGGAAAATTTGTCATTTTTGGTTTGTAATAGAAAACTGAAAACTCGAAAGTATAGGATAGATTTTCTTAAATGTAACAAGATGGTTTGGCATCATCAAAAAGGGAAATTGTTGGGAGATGAATTTAATAAAGAAGTTTTGATTAGATCCCAAAACCCCGAGTATGACATGTTCGGGATAATCTTGATGGATCGAGTTAAGGTTTCAAAGATAGATTGTTAGGGAAGTTATTCGCACCATGTATAGTCGCCAGATATAGATCAAAGTTAGATTTTGAAGTAATCAAGACTCGATGAAGTTCTCAAGAAATCAAGACTCAAGAAGTAAATCAAGAAACGAAGACTCAATATGTTGCCAAGAAATCAAGACTCGTAAATAATCAAGAAACCGGAGACTTGGTAAGTTGTCAAGAAATCGAAGACTCGATAAATCAAGAAATCGAAGACTCGATGAAGTCTTTGAAGAAACTGAAGACTCGAGAAGTAACTAAAGAAATCAAGACTCGAGAAGTTGTCAAGAAATCAAGACTCGAAGTAATCAAGAAATCAAGACTCAAGAAGTTGTCAACAAACGGGAAGACTCAAGAAGTAAATCAAGACATCAAGACTCAAGAAGTCATCGAAGACACTAAAGACTCAAAGAAGTCATCAAGACTTAGTATGTCAATTGAAGACATCAAGACTCAAGATGTCACTAAAGACACTAAAGACTCAAAGATGTCATCAAGACATCAAGACACGTAAGATATCAAGACCCAAGAGGTTATCAAGACTCAAGAAGATACCGAAAACTCAATATAACCTCGAATGTTCAGAGTCATCAATATATCTATTCAAGACTACAAAACAGAGAAAAACGCAAACATTCAAAAAATAGATATTGCCCAAAACATTCATATATGCAGAAAAGCAAGCGAACTAAGTCTAAGAGTTGTTTAAGGTTATCTCATTCGGAGGATTGACCAAAAAGAGTCAAGTATGTTTGTTCACATTTCATCAAGACAAGAACCAATCGTAGGAACAAAGATATACTTTCTCGCGACCTTTGAAAGCGGGACTACTCAATCATGTCGATAATACTAAGTTCCATTGACCAAAAATTCGTGATTGGCTACATGACCGCATATTTTCTAAAACATGCAAGGGAGTATTCAAACCCTAAATATAGACGCTCATCAAACACCATAAGAGGAAACTCATGAAGCTATCTCCTCCAACGGATAGTTTTTTCAAGAGTGACTTTGGTGAAGTTGCCTATAAATACTAGTGACCCTTTACATTGAGAGGTTACGGAAATTTGAAAGCAACTCAAAAGCTCATTAGTATTATTTCAAATTGAAGCACTCGAAAAAACCTAGAATTTCCCAAGTGTTTCACATTGGAGAGCTCATTCACTAAACAGAGTGATAGAAATATCCAAAGCTTAGTAGAGATATCCTAATTTTGCAGATTTGTTCTTATTGTAAAGGATATCTCATCCTAGTTAGAAACCAACCCAAAACCCAAACCCCTTGTTAAGGTAGTTTGTGTGTGTTTTGTTGGTGAGTTGGAGTTGTAAAGAGTTAGTAAGCTACAATGAAGTTAGCGAGAAAACTCTAGAGAAGAAGTTAGTAAGCTACTTGTGGTAGTCCGAACACTTGTGTGTGTTTGAGTTAGTGTCTGCGGTGGAGTCACCTTTAAAAAACTCAAGGTAGAAAAAGTGAATAAGCTACGGTGAGTTAGCCGAGTAAAGCTTTAGGAAGTGGTTAAGAAATTTCTCGAAGATCAGAGGCGGTGGATGTAGGAGCTTGAGTCTGCGAACCTTTATAATTCTTTGTGTTGTTTTGCTTTTATGTCTTGCATTATTATTCATGCTCCATGTTTTCCTTCGAAAAGCATAATTCATCGATATTGGGTTGGAACCAATCCAATCGAAGTCAAGATCAAATTGATCTGACTCAATCACTTTTTTTATTAAAAAGGAAGATTTTGCAAAGCTAAAAGCGAGTATAAACATAGGCCAACCATTCCAAGACACTTGAGTAGCTAGAATAGATAGTTACTAACCGAACTAACTCTATCGAGGGTTCAAGAAGATAATTATTCGATCCAAGCGCCTAAGAATCTCGATAAACTCAGCTTAGTTGAAATTTGTCGAAGCTTCGGAAGCAAATTTCGAGATCATTGTCTCGAAGAGACTTTTTGACCAGCAATCTCAGGCTTCTCAGGGCAAAATCATCGAGATAACTTGACCCATCCCGACCTCGGTTAAAGAAAAGTTTAAAAATCATCTGAACAAGTGTATTCCATACATACACGTGTGAGACTCGTTAATCGACCAACATTAATTCTAAATATAATTATTTTTATATTCTCCATAAATTAAATATTAATGTCCAATATAATATTTAATCAACCAACTATTATCATTAAACAACTGTTACTTATTGTGTGACTCATAAGATCTCATATATCGAGCGATTAGTCAAACTAACAGTCTTAATTGAACCCTAAACAATAAATCAGACATTCTCAATATATGAGGTACGTTGTGAGGAAACGCACAACTACTTGTAACTGAAACATGGGCTATTACAATATCTTCCTTTCATTCGCGAATACTCGATTAAATCTTGAACAAGATGAAGTGTCTATTCAAATAACTTAATCACATTATCTATAATCACTAATTGATCACTTATGTCACACTTGTTCACAAAGTTTAAGTTGACGTGCATCGGCCGATGACTTAGATCCAATTATGATGAGAAGATGAGTATTCTCTCTAAATCCACATTGAGTAATGAATCCTATTCTTGGCTCAACTACCATGCACATACATTTCGTGATGAACCCAATCCAAGCCATATCTACCCATGGAAGGGTGCAAACGTCGGTCATGGTCAAAGTTTATCACTCCACACATGTCGTGCGTATTGACCTCAAGTCAAAGGAGTATCGCATCGCTCCCACTAATTGAGACACTCGTAGACACATATTGTGAAATTACATCAAACGGTTTCTCGGATAGGTATATCAATACCCTCTAAGGTATCTATGCATCCATCAAGAGATACCTAGTATCTAGTAGTAAGTGAGATCTCACTATACTCTCTAAGAGTATGATGCAGATCGCACACCAATCTCAATTGCATCTTCAATATCCCATTCTTGATGATCCTTGATCGGGGCTATTTGAGAATCATGCTTATGTCATCTGAGTTCTCACAACCTCAATGACAACAATGACTCATGGGAACACAAATAAGAATAAATGCAAACAACAAAACATAATATTCAAACAAGTGTAATGCGATACATTTAATATTAAATAAATAATAATATTAAAATTAAAACTGAATATTATCTTATTATTATGTCCTTAAAATAGGATTGTCTTTAGGACACTAACACTAACAATCTCCCACTTGGACTAGAGCCAATCACCTACATGTCTAACCCCAGACCATTAAAATATCTAGTTTGTACATGAACCCTTAAAGCTTTGGTGAAAGGATCAACCATATTGTCTGCATTGGTCCCGAGGGTAAACGAGTTCCACAAGTGGGGGGATACACGTGTATAGTGATTTTTAAACTTTTTAAAAATACTATAATCGAGAGTCAAGGTTGTCCCGAATTTGATTATGAGAAGCACAAAATGCCCCGAGTCAAAGTCTATCGAGACAATAACATTTGGCGGCTTTTGGAGACTTGATTAACTCAACTGATTCTGAGTTTCTACAACATAGTCTAAATAAGCCTGGAGTAGATAATAATCTTACTGACTACTCAGGAGAGTTGGTCAGTTTGAAAACTATCAATACTAGCTTATCTAAAGTGCGGAATGTGTAGGCCCTAAGTTTATACTCGTTTTACTTTGCTGAAAATCTTTTTCTCAGTGAAAACAGTGGTTAAGGAAACTTCAGTGGATTGTTTCCAACTGAATATCAGAAAATTGAGTATGCTTTTCAAATTGAAAATATGCAAAGAAGACAAAATGCAAAACAGAAAGCAAACAACACAGCAATTATAGTGGTTCAAAGGCTCAAGCTCCTACGTCCACTCTCTCTGATCCTCAGAGAAATTCCTTAACTCACTACCTCTACTACCTTAAGCTTTCAGACTGAACTCAGCAGCTTACTAACTTTCTACCACGAGTTTTCAGGCTGAACTACTGCAGCTTACTAACTCAACACGCACAAGCTTTCAGATTGATCACAAACAAATTTTACTAACTAACTTCTTATCTAGAGTTTTTTCATTTGAACACAAGACTTACTTTTTACTCTTTACAACTCTCACTTCTCCAACAACTACACACTCAAACTACCTAATCAAAGGGTTTGGGTTTTGGTTAGTTTCCAACTAAGGTGAGATATCCTTTTACAATAAAACACAAGTAAAGGCTAGGATATCTCTAACTAAGCTTTGGATATTTCTTAAATCTAGGCTTAGTAAATGAGCTCTCTTCAACAATGAAACACTTGGGAAATTCTTAGGGTTTCGAGTGCTTCACAAGATTACTTGAATACGAATGAGCTCTGGAGTTGCTTTGATCTCCCGTAACCTTGAAATGTCCAAGGCCTCTGGTATTTATAGGCAACTCTCCAAGAGTATACCTTTGAAAAACTATCCATTGGAGAGACAGCTTCAAGGGTTTCCTCTTTAATTTAATTGATGAACGACTATATTGGTTTGAACGCACCCTTGCATGTTTTGGGAAATATCTAGCCACGCAGCCAATCACCAATTTCTATGAACTGGAAGATATCAGTGCTAACATTATTCAGGGATATGTCCCTTTCAGTGTCAGTAAAGTACGTTCTTGTCGCCTCCTCATTGGTCGAAATCTTCCTTTGAACAGAGATAAACAAAACGGCTCTTTTAGTCAACCACACTGAATTGATAATTTCCTTAGTGTCCATGAACGTATGACATTCCCTTTGTTTGTACTAAGAATGAACAAAACACTATTGAACAGGAAGTGACTTGTTCAGGATCTTTTGATTCAGTACAAAACAACCTTCAGGATCTTCTGGTCTTCAGGATCTTCAATCTTCAGGCTCTACTGGTCTTCAGGATTCTTCTGAGTTCAAGATCTAATAAACCTAACCTGAACTACATCTACTGACTATACATGGTGCAGATAGTCCTGAATCCTAATAACTATTTGAAACCTGATCCTATACTACCAAGATGTCCTGAAACATGTCATACTCAGGGGTTTTGGGACTCGAAACTACCCCTAGTTTATTTAAGAACTGTTTTATCCAGATAGCTTCTGACGCAGCAATGTACTCAGCTTCGGTTGTTGAGTCCGCGGTTGTCTCTTGCGTGAAACTATTCCAACTAACTGCCCCATTATTGAGAGTGAAGACATAGTCTGACTGTGACTTGTAATCTATTGGGAAATAGGGTGCCCGGATCTATTCGAGGTTCAATTTAAATACAAATTTAAATTAATTTAATTATTACTAGCATGAATTTATCCTATATTAATTCAAATAACAATTAAATCATAACAACATATCATGAGTACAAAATTGCCATGTAAATCCTACACAAGCGGAGTTCTAGGAGTTACGTACGGCGTACCTTATGGCGGATTAAACGTGGAGAAGATGAGTACCCATTCAACAAACAAACCTAAAGTCCGTCTCAAGTATTCCCACGTCCTTGTCCGATAATTCTTTGGGAGGATGCTCACGAACAATTAACAAAAGGGAAAAAGAAAAAATATGTTGCACCACCTTTGTGGATTTTTAATTTTTTTCAACTCATGGAACTGTGTAGGGGATGAAAAATCCATCCCCTATTTATAATATATAAGGGGAATGAATTTTTGGCCAAAAAATAGATTTGGGAAGATCTTTAATTCTTGTGCAAGAAGTAATCTTGAATATATCCAATATATTCTCTTTCCCATAAATAATATTTCACAAAAATCTTCTCCCTTATAATTAGGCAATTTTTTAAAATTACAAATAAAGAAACAAGATTTGGGATTTCTTGAATTTATGGGATAATCTTGTATTCCAATAATACTTATCTTTTTCCAAAAAAAATTTTCAAGAAAATCTTTATTTTCCTTTCTTACAGATTTTCGAAAATCTTGGAAAATATAAAAACAATATTTCTTTTATTTTAATCACCTTTTTCAGTTATTGGACTTTATACTGGTCTACTTGAGGGGCCTTTAGGAGAATTAAGATTGGACCTTCCAATGGACTCGAATTATCCAAATTGAGTCACAATATTATTGACCCATTAATATTAATTAATTCCACTATAAAATTAATATTGCACTATCCATCTTAACCCATATTACTGTAATATGGCTCCCGGTTATTATTTCCTGTGTTTAAGATTATCTAGTTCATTAATTAATTCAAGCCACTGAAAAGCTTTATATTAATTAATATCTTTTTCCTTGGAGTAAGAACAACTCAACATTATTATCTATACCGAAAATAAATTTCACTTGCAAGATTTAGTGTGATAAAACTTCTGAGCCCACCAAGGGGACAAATCAAGCAAGACGTACTTGTACACTATTCTCTGCATTAAATCTTAGCAATGGTCGTGTAACTAATAATATTGCCCAAAACACAAAGTATTGAATCACATTGATTCTCTACCCAACATGAATCAAAGTAATAATTAATAATTACACACGATCCTATTTAAGGGACATAGATTAAGAAATAACGAACCACTGAGGTCTAATTCTTCCAAATTCAGTACTGAAGAATTTATCCTCGCTGTAGATCTTATTCAGCGCATCATAATGCACTAGTGCAATCTCTTGGTCAAGACAAGCCAATCTGAGCCTTATAATTCAACCTTTCACGATGGATTGTTCATTTCAATCTAGGTGGTGAATTTATACTTATTTACAACGAACTGTTAATGTGATCTTCTGTGATCTGGTATCACTACATTAACTACAATGTAACACATACTATTTATTGAACAGTTATGTAGTAATATATACAACATTCATTCATATTTAAAGCAACAATGATAAATAATTTATTTTCACTAAATAAGACAGAAATTCAGTTTGGTTATACAAAGTAAAAGTGTTGGGATATTTTAGTTTTGATTATTTATGCCAAAACATTGTGTAATTATCAACTTGTATTATTTAAGTTCATTTTTACATGTAACAAGTTGAGGGGGAAGTGAGCAGGTTGAAGGGGAACTCGTCTGAAGTCTCCTGAGAAAATAGGCCTGAAGACAAGTGGCCTGAATGGAAAATAGGTCTGAGGAAAAGTGGCCTGAATGGAAGAAAATTTCGAGTCCAATCATTTGAAGCGTTAGATGGCTTGAATCTTTGAAATCGCCGAATCTTGGAATCGAAAGTCCGAATCTTTGGCCGAATGTCCGCGCCGAATCTTTGGAATCCCGAGCCGAGTCTTTGGAATCTGAGTCCCCGAGAATCGAAAATCCGAGTCTTTTGAAATCTTTGAATCTTGAATCTGAATGAATGAATGATTTGATTTCGAAGGCTGAATGCTGACGTGGACCAATCAGAGGAGGTCAAAAAGCCTGCCAAAAAGCTGCAGAAATTACAGAATAGTATGGATTTGAATGTGACTTTCTCCAACGGTAACATTCAAATCCACACTATAAATACAAGCTCTTCCATCATATTAAGTGTGGAAAATGCTATCAAGCCAAGAGCCATATCTTCAAGCATTCCCACCATAGAACACAAATCTATAGATATCCAAAATATATTAAAGAGTGTTCTAAACTCAATCTAAGCCACACATGATATATCCTAATCTTAGAGAGATTTTCTCAACCTTAGCATAAAGGTTAAACAATTGTAAGGAAAAATCTCAACCTAGTTGGAGACAACACCAAACCCAAACCCCATTCTTGAGAGAGAAGTAGTGGTTAAGTGAGGTAGTTGAAGAGGCAATCCCGTGGAGGGTGATAAGTCCAGAGGAGAACCCGTGAGGGTGATAAGTCCTGTTTAGAGGCGAACCCATGAGGGTGATAAGTCCCGAGACTGAGAACTCATTAAACATCTGTAAGAAATACCGCAAGGGAGGGTAGCAATCTCGTGGAGGGAGATAAGTCCCATTGAGTGAGAGCTCTATAAATATCGATTATCTTTGTGTTGACTAACACAATAAAATAGTCGGGTGAGTTGAAGGAATTTCTCTACGGATTAGGGAGAGTGGACGTAGGAGCTTGAGTCTCCGAACCACTATACTTTGTTGTGTTCTCTATTGCTTTATGTTCTTGTCATGTGAAAATGTTTAATAACAAGCAAAGAAAAAGAAAAATTTTAAAAACAACATTTTCCCCATCCCTTTATTCAATGAATTAAATTTTTTTTTTTTTCGGTACTAACAAAAGCATACTTTTCAAAGATAACCCCAACATAATCATCACAATTCGATCGAAATCGGCGTCAAAGATACCCGATTACAACTAGCTCGACTATCCATCGTGAGACAAGAAAGCAATCTTTAAACGCTTTTGAGGTACTTTAGAATGTTCTTGATGAAAATCCAAATGAGGTTCACTTGGATTCTCTTTGGTATCTACCGGTGATCTTTTGGCAAAAAGGCCACATCAGGCCTTGTGCAAGTCATCGCGTACATGATGGAACCAATTGCAGATGCATATGGTAAATCCTTCATGTGCTGGATATCAGCTTCTTTTGAAGGACAATCCTTCTTTGACAGCTTTATCCCATGACATGCCGGTACATAACCTCTCATAGAGTTCTCCATCGCAAATCGCTTCAATACCTTATCTACATAGGTGGACTGTGACAACCCCAACATCTTCTTGGATCTATCCCTATGCATCTTGATCCCTAAGATATAGCAGGCTTCACCAAGATATTGTTTCCTATAATCAATATGTCATCGACATATACGACTATAAAGATAATATTCTTCCCATTTTGTTTACGATAAACGCAAGGATCTTTCGAAGGTATGATGAAGTCAAAGGATTTGACAGCTTCGTCAAATCGGATATTCCAACTCCTAGAAGCTTGCTTCAATACATAAATGGATCGTTTAAGCTTGCACACAAGATTAGATTTTGGCTTGGATATAAAACCTTTCGGTTGAGTCATAAATACTTCCTTATCAATGTTACAATTGAGGAAAGCTATTTTTGACGTCCATCCGGTTGAGCATAAACACTCCCTTATAATCGAGGTGTGCTGCTACCGCAAGTAAAATTCGAATGGACTTGATCTTCGCATTGACTATAAACTTTCATCACCAACCTAGCCTTATAGGTTTGTACTTTGCCGTTTGCATCTGTCTTACGCTTGAAGACCCATTCACAACCTATAGGTCTAACCCCTTTCAGCTACTCAACTAAGTCCAAGCCTTGATTGGTGTACATCGAGTCCATCTCGGATTTCATGGCTTCATGGCACTTCTCTGAGTCAACATCTAATATTGGCTTAGTGTAAGTTCTTGGATTATCTTTATCTAGGATCTCCACATTATCATGTTCCTCTATGAGGAAACGATAATATCTAGTGGGTAGATTACAAATCCTAGTAGACTTACGGAGCTGTGGTTGTTCAGGCTATGCATTCTGATTGTGAAAATTTTGTGGTGCAATGATTTCTTCGTTGACCGGAGAGTCCTAAAGAGTGACACTTTCCGATGTCTCTTGGGCGGGAGTTTGAACTATGTCGTTCTCATTCAGCCTACTTGGAGTTTGTTGTGAAGTTAATGCAACTCCAATTATGCTCCCACTGGCTGAAAGAGGACTATTTAGTGATAAACTTCCACCATGAGAGTTGTTGAATGCTCCCACTGATTATTTGTCATGTTGCTTTGACAAATCATCAGTCTCTATGTTAATCTATGGTTCTTGAATTTCTTCAAGTTTTATCTTTTTACAGCCTTCTTCCCTAAAGACATAGTCTTCTTCGAGGAACCTGGCCTGCCTAGAAACAATCACTGTTTGTTTCTCAGGAAGATAGAAATAATATCATCTAGTTTCCTTAGGATATCCCACAAAGTAACCCTTTTCACCTTTAGATTCCAACTTATCAGTGAGCATTTTCTTCACAAACGCGGGGTAATCCCACGTCTTTATATGTGAGAAAATTGGTTTCTTGCCATGCCATAACTCGTATGTGTTGGGATTATACTGGAAAGTATGCTTTTTACTTTGTATAATCAAAACTGAATTTCGGACTTATTTACTGAAATAAATTGTTTATCACTGATGCTTTAAATATTATCGAATGTTACATATATTTACTGCATAACTGTTCAATAAATAGTACGTGTTACATTGTAGTTAATTTAGTGATACCAGATCACAGAAGATTAAATTAACAGTCCCTTGTAACTAAAAGTACACCATTCACGACCTAGATGGAAATGAACAACCCATCGTGAAAGGTTGAAGTGTAAGACTCAGATTGGCTTGTTTTGACCAAGAGATTACACTAGTCCATGACTGATGCACTAAATAGGACCTACAGGAGGATAAATTCTTCAGAACTGAACAAGGAAGAATTAGACCTCAGTGGTTCGTTGTTTCTTAATCTTCGTTCCATAAATAGGATCACGTGTGGTTGGTAACTATTGCTTTGAATTATCATGGGTAGAGAATCAAGGAGATTCAATACTTTTTATCTTGGGCAATATTATTGGTCACATGTGATTGCTAAGATTTAATACGAAGAATCGTGTGCAAGTACGCTTGTTCGATTTGCCCCCTTGGGAGGTTCATAAGCTTTATCATACCAAATCTTGCAAGTGGAATTAGTTTCCGGTATGGATAATAATGTTGAATCGTTCCTTGACCAAGGACAAAAGATATTAATTAATGGAAAGCTATTTCAGTGGCTTGAATTAATTAATGGGCTAGATAATCTTAAACACGGGAAATAATAACCGGGAGCCATATTGACTGTAATATGGGTTAAGATGGATAGTGCAATATTAATTATGTAGTGGGATTAATTAATATTTATGGGCTTGAATAATATTGTGGCTCAATATTGATAATTCAAGATCCATTGGAATGTCCAATCTTAATTCTCTTAAAGGCCCCCTGAGTAGCCCAACATATAGTCCAATAACTGAAAAAGGTGTTTAAAATAAAATAAATATTGTTACCTATTTCTCCTTGTAATTTTTGAATTTTATGGATAAAAAGGGGAGAAAGATTTTCTTTGAATTTTGTTATGGAATGAAGATATGTATTCTTGGAATACAAGATTATCTCATTAAATTCAAGAAATCTCCCACTTGGTTATTCATAATAGAAATTTCGAAATTTTGAAAATAAAGGGCAAGAAAGATTTTCTTGATTTTCTTGAAAAGATATTATGGAAGATATGTATTTCTTGAAATACAAGAATATCTCATAAATTCAAGAAGATCCAAATCTTGGAATCTTGGACCCTATATTTTCGAAAATACCATAATGTTGATAAGGTGGGATTTTTTGTGCAATATTATAATTATGGGAAAAAGAATATAGGAGATATATTCAAGATTTCTTGGAGATCAAGAAAAGATTTTCCCACATTGTTTTTCTTCCCAAATTTTCGCCCAACACCTATCTATAAATAGGGGATGATTCTTTCATTCCCAGAGACAATTCCATGTGCTGGAAAAATTAGTAATTCCACAAAGGTGGTGCAACATAATTTATTTTCCTTTTGTTAATTGTTCACAAGTGTCCTACCACCGGATAGTCGAACAAGGATTAAGGGAATACTTGGGAAGTCCTTTTGGTTAGTCTAATCAGCCAGATCACTGCCATCCCAAGAGGTACGTTCACGTAAACTCGTAGAATTCCGCATGCGTAGGATTTACGTGAATTAATTATATGCATGATATGTTATTGGATTATTATTTGAATTAATATAGGATTAATTCATGCTAGTAATAATTATAAGAATTAAATTTGTATTTAAATATTCACCCCGAATAGATCTGTGCAACTTATTCCCCAACAACTGGTATCAGAGCCACGGTTTCGGGCTCTGAATTTTAAATTGTAATTTAGTTCGCTAACATTAAATTTGAAATTGGATAGTAGAATTACTAGATCTGTTTTGCAGGTATCCAATTGTCATGGAATTTAATGTGTTTATTTATGCATGCATATAAATTGTGGTTTTTAATTTGATTCGTTCGTATACGTTTTGCCTCGTGAGAAAATCCACGAGTATATTAGTATTTGTTTGATTTGATCAATGTAATAGACTAGTCTAGATCTAGGTTTATTTATTTTGTAAATAAATTGTAACCGGATCGGAAACGGAGGCGGAGACGAAGAATTAAAAGACGGGATCCGAAACCGGGCGTAGGCAGCGTGCATCGCGCAAAATGTGCCAAGGGAGGCACGCTCGCGACGCGGACGCTATGAGCGAGGGAGGCGAGGGCGAGGCCGAGGGGCCGAAGCGCACGCTGGGATCAATGGGCGACGCGGGAGCGAAGCAGCAGCAATCGCCTGAGAAGGGCGGGCGACGCAGGTAACGCGGCGGCGCGGAGGGCGATGCCGCTTAAAGCGCATGCGGCGAACGGGCGACGGGACGGGCGACACCGGCGCTGGGGGGCGGCGACCGCGCGGGCGGGCGACATCGTTTTTCGGGCGGTGACATCTGGCGCTGGGCGGGCGACATCGCTTCGCAAAGGGCGACACTGGTATTGGGGCGGGCGATGCGCGGCGTATGCCACAAGACAGATGGTTGTTTCGGCAAGGGGGTCACGGGCGTGCATCCCGATCAGCGACGGGCGTGGCATTTGAGACGGAGTTCTTTTTCGAGACGACGATTGGGAGAAATTCAAGACGACATTTCTTCAAGATCAAGCCAAGAAAATCAAACCATGACAATTGATAATTTCAGGCCCAATATGTTTATTTTTTCGCTTTTGCTTGATTTATTATTGTGTTATCTCATGCTTTATTTAATTTGTTTTAAATGTGTTTGCATGAGAGTTGCCCAATGAAAAATCTCACCGTCAAAAATTACTAAGTATGTTTGAATAATTAATTGACAATTTTATTCCGGATAATAAAATTGAATTAATTTTGACCTCCATGATTTATTTATTTGTGAATTCTTTTGGAGAAATTCCCCCCACGGGACGGTCAAAAGTTAGCTTTTACATGAATGAATTCCAAATGGATGATTGTGGATTATTACTAGTGGCGACGATGACCCTCCCCACGAGGCTCGTTCAAAGTGAAATAATAATCCTGTATTTAATCATGGTTATTACTTAGGTATAAAATTGATATGCATATACTTCCCCGAAGTCCCTGTCAATTTTATATTGGTCAAGTGGGAGCCAACTATTAATCTGGATATTAAAGGTTTGTAACTGTTCTTGTTTGTAACCTGCTTGAATGTGTTTAAATAATGACCCACCCCACGTGGCTTATTTAAACTGTTTTGAGATGTTGGCTGATGCATGTTCATATTTTTTTTGAGATTTTAAATATGATGCATGTGAACGAGCCTTGTGATATACTTGTGCTTATGCATATAGTTATTTATTTCAGTTCAGCATGTCGTAACCTTTTAATCCACTGTTAATATACTTAAAGTCAATACAATATGTATGGAAACTATATTGATTGGAAACGAAAAATTATGATTGTCCTAACTGCACAAAAGCACAAGTGGATTCTTGACACACCAAAATCAGATGAGCCAACTGACGAGTCAAAAATGCGGGACTCGTCAGATCACCTTGCGAGAAATATCGTCGCTGAAAATGGTGGAGGGCAAACCCTTAAGGGATTATGTCCTCAAAATAGATGGCCCATCTGAACAAACTTGAGATTCTGAGTGCAGATTATAATCAGGAGACTCAGATGAATTTGGTATTTCACTCTCTGCCCAAAACGTTTCTGAGCATTTTGGCCTCGCTAGCTGATTTGCTGCAAGCTTTGGTCTCGGCAGAGATATTGATGGGGCACCAAACTCGAGCTTTAACGGCAAGTGGTAAGTCTTCATTTTCTAGGCCAAAGGAAGGCAAGAAAAAGAAGAGGACCAAAAGTCATAAGCAATAAAACTCAACTGTTACCAAGGGCAATGGTAAGATGAGGAATGCTTGTGGTGTCAAGGAAAATCCAAAGAGGAAGTGCTTAAGCTGTGGTGAAAGAGGACAATGGAGGTTTGCCTGTTCCAACCCCAAAAGGGACGGAAAGAAAGGTAATTCTCACGCACTAGTTGTTGAAACTTGTTTAGTTGCGTATACTTCTCATTCGTGGGTGGTTGATACGAGATCCACTAATCATGTTTGCTTCACGGGTTCAAACTGATCCGGCAACTTAGTGGGAGTGTGATCCTCATCACACTGGGCGATGTTACGAAAGTAGCAATTATTGCAATGCTACTTAAGTGGCAGATATTACAATGCTACGATAGTAACAGTTATTGCAATACTACGCAAGTAGCAGATATTGCAATGCTACATGAGTAGTGGTTAAAGCAGTGGGAGAAGTGCACCTGTCTTTTAAAGATGAAGTTTTTTTGAGATTATCTTTATGTTCCCAGTTTTGGAAAGAATTCACTTTCAATTTCTAAAATTTGATTAAAGGACACTAAGTTTCTTCTAATAAGAATGACATCATTTCTTGAAATGATGAGTGTATCTATTATGGGACATTGGTCGAATAATCTCTATAGAATTAACTGTGCACACCACTCACGAAATGCATCCTATAACACATCAACTATTTCCGAGAAAAGAAAACGTTCATCAGACGTGAATGAGACACTTCTATGGCATCTAAGATTAGGTTATATAAATCCAAAGAGGATCCAAAGGTTGGTGAAAGACGGTTCACTGGAGTTTCTCCAAGTCGAACCAATTCCAACCTACGAATCATGTTTGGAGGGTAAAATGGGGGGAATAGAGCAAAATAAGTGTTAGAAATCGATCACACAGATGTATGTGGTCCAATGTCAACCATAGCAAGAGGAGGTTATGAGTATTTTGTCACTTTTGTTGATGACTGCTCAAGGTACGGTTATATTTTCCTTATGAAGCTTGAATCTGAGACCTTTGAGAAATTCAAAGAATTTAAGGCTCAAGCAGAGAATCATAGGAAAAAACGTATCAAGTCTCTATGATCCGATCGTGGAGGCGAATACCTCAGCGATGAGTTTTTGAACTACTTATCTAATGAAGGGATTGCATCCCAACTCATCAGACCGGAACCCCTCAACAAAACGGGGTTGCAGAGCGAAGAAAGAAATGTAACTCTTTTGGAAATGGTTAGATCTATGATGAGTTATGCGGATCTACCCAAGTCGCTTCGGGTCATGCCTTGGAAAACAAAGAAACAGATTCGAACTTGGTGCCATCCAAATCGGTTCCCAAACTCCCAAAGAATTGTGGACCCAAGCAAGCCTAGTTTGAGACACATGAGGATTTGGGGGTGTCGAGCCTACATGTTGGACAAGGAAGCCGGAAAATTGGATCCTCTATCAGAATTAAGGTTGTTTCTGGGATACCCCGAGGGAACAAAAGGGTGCATGTTCTATGGTCCTGAAGATCAAAAGGTGGTAATAAGCACCCACTTTAGATTTTTGAAAGAAGACTATATGAACGAAAGAAGACCCGTAGTGAGATTACCTTAAATGAGCTAAGGGGCTAACCTCAATGCCAATCGTCTTAGATGACATACCAAACGACACACTTACGGTAGGAACCTCGTCAGAGTGGGAGGGTTGTGAAAGCGACCGAGAGATTCATGGGAATAGGAGAGTCCTCGGACTAGATTCCTGGACAAGATGAATCGACATTGTGGACATATGACGAGGCAATCCATGAGAAGGATGCAGATTCTTGGCAAACAGCAATGAAAGCCGAAATGGGTTCTATGTTTCATAACAGAGTATGGGAGCTAGTCAAACCACTTAATGGGGTCAAACCCATTGGTTGCAAGTGGGTGTATAAGAGAAAACGAGGACCGGACGGGAAGATGGAAATCTTCAAAGCAAGACTAGTGGCGAAAGATTATACTCGGAAAGAAGAGATCGATTATGAGGAAACTTTTTCGCCAGAGCCATGCTTAAGTCCATCCAATTCTCTTATCGATTCTTCAAGACCTCGACTTTGAAATCTGGCGAGATGGATGTCAAGACAACTTTCCCAATAATGTAAGTCTTGATGAAGAGATCTATATGCAACAACCCCAAGGCTTCATTGAAAAAGGCCAAGAACACCTAGTTTGTAAGCTCATGAAGTCCATTTACGGACTCAAACAGCATCCGAGCTTGGAACCAATGTTTTGATCATATTATAAAGTCTTATGGGTTCGATCAAAACGAAGTTCGAAAGTTGTGTGTACAAAAAGCGTGTCGGAATCGCATTGGTATCCTTAAGACTATCGTAGATTTACATTCGATCATCGAGAATGATGTAAAGGTGTTATCAGACGTAAGGGCATGGCTTTCAAAACAGTTTGATATGAAGGACTTAGGGGAAGCCGCACACATCCTTGGGATCAAGATCACTCGAGATCGCAAGAAAATGATAATCTGTTTTTTATCGCAAGCTTCATACATAGATTAATCGTCTTGAAACGATTCAGCATGCAAGATTCCAAGAAAGACTTCATACCTTTCAGACATGGAATCCATCTATCCAAGAAAATGTGCCCTAAGACGCAAAAGGAGATAGATGACATGAGAGGCATTCCTTATGCTTCGGCTGTCGGAAGCCTTATGTATGAAATCGCATGTCTGAGACCGGATATCCGCTTTGCCGTTGGCATGGTGGCAAGAAATCAAAGTAACCGGGAAAAGAACATTGGAGGGCAGTTAAAAACATTCTGAAGTATCTGAAAAGAACTCGGGATAGAATGTTGATTTATCAGTCAGATAGTCCAATCCCCATCAATTACACGGACTCGGATTTCCAATCAGACATAGACTCCAGAAAATTTACCTTCGGTAGTGTGTTTTGCATGGGGGGAGGAGCCGTGACATGGAGAAGTCGCCAAGCGTAAATGCCACGATTCTACCATGGAAGTTGAATATGTAGTCATGAGGCAAAATAAAAGAAGCGGTTTCGCTCAAGAACTTTCTAGTGGACTTGGATGTGGTTCCGAATTTGCCCGTGAGAATCAATCGTTTATCAGGACAATGCCGAAAGCAATTTGCAAATTCAAGGAACCACAAGCCCACAAAGACAAAGAAACACATTGAAAGGAAATACCATCTTATACGAGATATCGTTAAGAGATGAGATATAGATGTGGCAAAGATAGCGTTTAAGACAACCCAGCGAGATCCATTCACAAAGGGTCCGCCTCAATCAATACATTCGAGAGACATGTGGAAGGAATGGGTGTCAAGACCGTTGTAAATCTGCTTTGAGTATAAGTGGGAGAAATTATTAGGTTCAGATAGGTGACATTTGATGTCAATAAGTAGGAACTACACGAGACATGTTGTAGTATACTTAAAAGCGAGATTTTGAGTATAAGTGGGAGATTGTTGGGATTATCTTTGGAAAGTATGCTTTTTACTTTGTATAATCAAAACTGAATTTCGGACTTATTTCTTTGAAATAAATTGTTTATCACTAATGCTTTAAATATTATCGAATGTTACATATATTTCTTTGCATAATCTTTCAATAAATAAGACGTGTTACATTGTAGTTAATTTAGTGATACCGGATCACGAAGATTAAATTAAAAAATCCTTGTAACTAAAAAAGTACACCATTCACGACCTAGATGGAAATGAATAACCCATCGTGAAAAGGTTGAAGTGTAAGGCTCGGGATTGGATTGTCTTGACCAAGGGATTACACTAGTGCATGGTGATGTAATTGAATAGGACTTACTGAGGAGGATAAATTCTTGAATCGAACAAGGAAGAATTAGACCTCAGTGGTTCGTTGTTTCTTAATCTTCGTTCCTTAAATAGGATCACGTGTGGTTGGTAACTATTGCTTTGACTTATCATGGGTAGAGAATCAACGAGATTCAATACTTTTTATCTTGGGCAATATTATTGGTCACATGTGATTGCTAAGATTTAATACGAAGAATCGTGTACAAGTATGCTTGTTCGATTTGCCCCCTTGGGAGGTTCATAAGCTTTATCATACCAAATCTTGCAAGTGGTATTAGTTTCCGGTATGGATAATAATGTTGAACCGTTCCTTGACCAAGGACAAAAGATATTAATTAATGGAAAGCTATTTCGGTGGCTTGAATTAATTAATGGGCTAGATAATCTTAAACACGGGAAATAATAATTGGGAGTCATATTGACTGTAATATGGGTTAAGATGGATAGTGCAATATTAATTATGTAGTGGGATTAATTAATATTTATGGGCTTGAATAATATTGTGGCTCAATATTGATAATTCAAGATCCATTGGAAGGTTCAATCTTAATTCTCCTAAAGGTCCCCTGAGTAGCCCAACATATAGTCTAATAACTGAAAAAGGTGTTTAAAATAAAATAAATATTGTTGCCTATTTTTCCTTGTAATTTTTGAATTTTATGGATAAAAAGGGGAGAAAGATTTTCTTTGAATTTTGTTATGGAATGAAGATATGTATTCTTGGAATACAAGATTATCTCATTAAATTCAAGAAATCTCCCACTTGGTTATTCATAATAGAAATTTTGAAATTTTGAAAATAAAGGGCAAGAAAGATTTTCTTGATTTTCTTGAAAAGATATTATGGAAGATATGTATTTCTTGAAATACAAGAATATCTCATAAATTCAAGAAGATCCAAATCTTGGAATCTTGGACCCTATATTTTCGAAAATACCATAATGTTGATAAGTTGGGATTTTTGTGGAATATTATAATTATGGGAAAAAGAATATAGGAGATATATTTAAGATTTCTTGGAGATCAAGATAAGATTTTCCCACATTGTTTTTCTTCCAAAATTTTTGCCCAACACCTATCTATAAATAGGGGGTGATTCTTTCATTCCCAGGGACAATTCCATGTGCTGGAAAAATTAGTAAATCCACAAACGTGGTGCAACATAATTTATTTTCCTTTTGTTAATTGTTCACAAGTGTCCTACCACCGGATAGTCGAACAAGGATTAATGGAATACTTGGGAAGTTCTTTTGGTTAGTCTAATCAGCCAGATCACTGTCATCCCAAGAGGTACGTTCACGTAAACTTGTAGAATTCCGCATGCGTAGGATTTACGTGAATTAATTATATGCATGATATGTTGTTGGATTATTATTTGAATTAATATAGGATTAATTCATGCTAGTAATAATTATAAGAATTAAATTTGTATTTAAATATTCACCCCGAATAGATCTGTGCAACTTATTCCCCAACAGTATGGCGTATGCTCAACCGATTTGGATGGAATCATATTCAGAATGTAGATTGAGGTTTTCAGCGCATAACCCCATAAGAATGTTTGAAGAGAGGAAAAGCTCATCATGGACCTCACCATGTCTAACAGGGTTCGGTTTTTCCTTTCGAAAACTCCATTCATTTGGAATGTTCTGGGAGGAGTCCATTATGATCGAATTCCATGCAACTTCAGATAATCAGTGAACTCATGGCTAAGGTATTCTCCTCCTTGATCTGATCGAAGAGTCTTAATACTCTTACCAAGGTGCTTCTCTACTTAAGCTTTATAATATTTGAATTTCTCAAAAGATTCGGATTTGTGTTACATAAGATACACGTATCCGTATCTCGAGAAATCATCAGTAAAAGTTATGAAGTAGCTGAAGTGACCCCTAGCTAGAGTGGGCAATGGTCCACATACGTCACTGTGGATCAACTCTAGAACTTCTTTGGCATGTACCCATTTCCCAGAAAAGGGTTTATTGATCATTTTGCCCTTGAGACTAGATTCACAATATCCATAAGACTCAAAGTCGAATGGGGTTAAGTAGTCTAAATTTCTTAACTGTTGGGAGATGAATTTAATATAAAGGAAGATTTTGATTAGATCCCAAAACCCCTGAGTATGACATGTTCATATCAGTCTTGATTTGGTCTAGAAACAGGTTTCAGCATAGGCTAAGTTTTAGGTAAATTTCTGCATAATGTATAGTCAGCAGAAGTAGTTCATGCTAGTATAGGATCTCACTAAAGATCTGAAGACGTGAAGACATAAAGACTAAAGAGTGAAGGTCTGAAGGACTGAGTCAGAAGTCCTGAATCATTTGTGAATCATTCGTGCAGACAAAAGGAATAAGGACTAAGTATCTTTGAGTGTAGGTCCCGAACAGGTTTCGTGAGGGTAGAAGTCTACAAGGGAAGGGTGAATAGACTTCTACAACTTTTGTGTAGATCAGGTGTGAATATGCAAGTAGCCTGATCAGAGTGGGAGTGAAGCAGTACGGACTGATATCCGACTTACTGACAGCTTGGAAGCAGATTAGTTCGGTGTCTTATCAGCTCAACTGTTTGTGTAGAAGATAAGTTAACCCGTCTGAAAAACCAGTTTTACTTAAACTGGATTCTGAGTAATCTGTTTCAGACCAGATGACAAAGGTATCAAACCTGATCACATCAGTTGCTTGGTGAAAATCTGATCCATACTCAGAACATGCATGAAATATAAAGCAGGTAGTGTGCTAAGAGTGTAAAACAGATAAATCACACAAGATTTATAGTGGTTCGAACAACTCGTCCTACGTCCACTCTTCCCTATCAGTAGGGGCGGACTTAGTTTAATGTGTTAGTCCAACACAGTACAACAGAAGTTTAAAGAGTTCTCACTCAACAATCCCAGAAATCAGAAACTAGAAACCCTAATCTGAAATCTTGCTTAACAAACTTAACCTAACTTTGTGGGTTTGGGTATAAGATTTGTATGTTCCAACTTGAATTTCATCCTAGTATTTGAGTTTCCTAAAGCTAAAGGATAAGAATTCTAAACTAAGAACCATGGGATGAACAAAACTTAAAAAATATTCTTGATTTGTGTTCTTCTTGCGGAAATTGCGGATAGCTTGAGCTTGATGATAATTTCCATAACCATACTATGAAGGTTTGATCCCATATATATAAAGCACGAATCGAACTACCCGTTGAGAAATTAATTCAATTTCTGGCCTATTTAAGGTAGGTTTCGTAGACCGATTTGATGTCTTATGAGGGCGATGGCCGAAAAGAATGTATATTTATCCTTTCTAGCGCGTTTAACTCAAGCACCTCGTCCCGCAATGTCTCCAAGACATATGCCGTTTTCTCTCATCGTTTATCAAGACACTTATTCGGTGTTTGATTTATCAACTTAGCCGACATTCTTCTTGTCGATTAACTTGTATGACTTGGTGATTGTTGTAACCATAATAATCAACCAACAGCCACATGGTAAATAGTGATGATGTGGCAAATGGTGGTGACGTGACAGCCAAAACCAAGTTCAAGAAAGAAGACGAGAATGCCAAGGTCGGCCCTCATAGGGAGACCCTGCGACGAGCAAGAGAAGATCGAGTTCACTTAAGAAGTGACCTCCTCCGGGACCGGCCCATGTCGAGGCGAAAAAAAAAAGAAGAATAAAAGCGGGTTGATCGGGCGACCTCCCTGCGTCGCCCCACGAGCAAGGTCAAGATCCTTATATCGAAGACAAGCAAGATTCCCAAAGGTTGTTACATTTTAAAGAAGAGATCTTACACGTTCATTGAAGATCCGGATGAAGATTTAGCCAGATTCAGATTTTCATGGGTTTAGAAAGCCCATTACCAATTAGGTTTTTATCTTTCAGACATCAGAATCATTATAAATAGGTGAGACAAACCTCAAGAGAAAGATGCATAAAAATACACACAAAAATCATGTAGAATAGTCACGCAGATGTATCTTTGACTTAAATTCTTCCGGACTATTTGGATCAACAAACCCTTGTCTCAATTACGTTCTTCCTCGATTATTCTTTTCATTACTTATTTATTACTTGTTTGTTTTTAGATGTAAAAATCTATAGCATAAACAATCGACGTCGTCTGTGGGAAACATCTATCGAATATTCGAAAATTAAATTAGGGACCCAAAAACAAAAAATCGGGATGAAAAACACTCACTGTTCATCAAAGATCCATACCCAGATTTCACAAAAAAAATTGTTCATTGAAAAAATCAAAAGTTTCATGTATTCCTTACAAAATTCATACACCAACCACAGTTTCAAAAGTACATTCATATGGGGGATTTCTCAAGCTTTCGCCAAGCCTACTGCAAGCTTTTAGACTCCATTAACTCAGAATTTCCGAGCCACTGAGTTCATGAGTCTACCTTAAACTGGGAGACCTACTTCAAAATTTTGCGGTGACGGGAATCTAGCCACAACAGATCATCTTCTCCGGCTTGCTGAATTTCCCATATTCGCCTTATAGTAGCCGATAAACCAGCGCAAACCGCTTCTCCAATCGACCGCTTCACCACAATCAAACGACCTCCTCTGCACAGAAATCGCTGTCGCCATACGTGGCGCCTCGCGAACCACTTCACGCTGCTGTAAATCGCCTGTCACACCATCGCCAACCTCCATATCCACTGCAACTCGTAATTTCCGACTTCTGTTATTGGATCCGCTCCAGAACCTTGGCCGATCAGGCCGCCGTCAATTCAGGAGTTGGGTCGCACCGCCTCGAAACTCAAAGAACGGTGGTGGCGACATCACGATTTTCAACGTCTGGCGGATTTCGTGTGCAGTGGTCCTTTGAAGCAGTTGGGCGAAGCGATTCCTAACCCGACGGTCTTCAGATGACGGCGGCGTTAGACTGATGCCGCCCAGGTTCGTTTGATGTCGGGAAAGAAGCGTGACCGCAGGAATCTTCTCGCCTATCGCGGAATTGCAGCGTCAATTGGGGAGGAGGTAAACCCGAAACGGATTTGCGGCGTGAATTTGGGAAAGAGGTAGACCCGCACACTGACCTATTAAGTTGACTTTGGGCTCTAGTTGGTTTTGGGCTGATTTAAATTAGGCCCACACTTTATTTTGAAATAATAAGTTGTTGGGCCCAGGTTGTTTTGAAAAATTCTTGGGGTTCAATTGTTGGGTCTGCTAGATCTTTGGGCCAGAATTAATATCAAATGGTGTTTTCTGCTTTTATAAAAAAAAATAGTTTTGAAAAGAAAATTATTTCATATACATATAATTATAATTTGATTTTTCAATTCTATCTCCTAGTTTCATACTATGAGAATAGCTTGATATTTAATGAATTACTCATTTTTTTGATGTGAAAAATATCTATACTCTCCATTAAAAATTTCAGGCACACGGTTTTCTAAAATATTTCAAAAAAGAATCTACAAATTTATCCTTTAACCCACTCACATCGTTCTATTTCATTTAATTCCTTTTAATATATATCACTAAGTATTCATACTTTTCGTATATATATTAAAAAAACATATGCTTTCATATCTCGAAGCTATTCAGTTAATTTTAACACTAGTTGACGTTAGAAATTTGGAGGGTTATTTAAAATGAACTCCAAATCCTTACTAATAACATAAACCCTCAAAAAGGGACTATCACAAAAATCATCTACGAGCACTCAAAAGTCTCATACAGATGAAGCGAACTCATAATCCGACTTCAAACTTACATCGCGTCAACGATTAAGGAGAATACTCAAATTCATAAAGTCACGGTCTCCAAAAGTCGTACCTCGGGGGTTCGATGTTTATTCATGCGACCTCCTTCGGTTTAACACACAGGAATTATGAAAAGAAATGTAACATTTTATTTGACTTGTATTGGCTTATGATAGATAGAACCAGTGAACCTCGCTGAGTAGGTGGAAAGTCGATGCCGAAGTGGCGGGCAGGTCAACGCCTTAGAGGCGGACATAATCATCGCCACGAAGGTGGAATGCCAGCGCCGACGAGGCGGGCTGGTCGACACCTTTGAGGCGGACAAAAATTATCGCGCGACTACGGAGTGCGTGAGCCGGAGAAGATTTGCCGGGTCGACGCCTTTGAGGCGGACAAAAATCATCGCCACGAAGGCGGAGTGCCAGGGCCGAGAATGCGGGCTGGTCGATGCCTTTGAGGTGGACAAAAATCATCGCCACGGCTGAAAGTGTCGTGGTCGAGAATGTGGCTTGTCGACGCTTTTGAGGCGACAAAAATCATCGCCACGGCGGCGCCGAGCCGAGAAGGCGGGCTGGTCGATTTTTGAGGCGACAAAAATCATCGCCACGGCGGCGGAGTGCCGCCGAAGGCCGGGCCGGGTCGATGCCTTTGAGGTCGACAAAAAATCATCGCCACGGCTACGGAATGCCAACGCCGGAAGGCGGGCTGGTCGATGCCTTTGAGGCGGACAAAATCATTGCCACCGGAGAGCGGAATGCCGCCGCATGGGCGAAGATTTCCGCTGGTCGACGCTTTTGAGGCGACAAAATCATCGCCACGGTTATGAATGTCGTCACTTCGGTATGGGCTGGTCAACGCCTTTTAGGTAGACAAAATCATCGCCACGAAGGAGGTGTGCCAGCGCCAAGTAGGAGGACTGGTCAACGCCTTTTAGGCGGACAAAATTATCGCCACGAAAGCGGAGTGCCAGTGCCGAGTAGGCGGGCTGGTCGACGCCTTTGAGGTGGACAAAATCATCGCCATTAAAGTTGGGAATGAATGCCGCCGAGAAGGCGGTCGGGTTCACGCCTTTTGAGGCGACAAAAAATCATCGCCACGAAGGCGGAATGCCAGAGCCGAGAAGGCGGGCTGGTCGACGCCTTTGAGGTGGACAAAATCATCGCCACGGCGTGGGAATGCCGCCACCGAAGGCGGGTTAGTCGACGCTTTTGAGGCGGATAAAATCATCGCCATTAAAGGCGAGTGTTACCAGTAGCTGGTTGGTCGACACCTTTTGAGGCGGACAAAATCATCGCCACGAAAGCGGATTGGTAAAGGCCAAGTAGTCGGGCCGTCGACGCTTTGAGGCGGACAAAATCATCACCACGAAGGCGGAATGCCAGGGCCGAGAAGGCGGGCTGGTCGACGCCTTGGAGGCGGACAAAATCATCGCCACGAAGGCAAAATGCCATGGTTTGTTCGACCATTTGAGGAAATTCTTTGGGAGAGAGAGATTTAGGTTAAAAGACTCCGGAAAATTTTGTAAAGATATTATTAGGAGGTCAGAAAATGTTTCTGATATTTTTTGGTAAAACCGATTTTTTTTATCGGTGTTGAAAAGGAGACTTGAATTTTGAGATTATTAATAAGATCTATTTCTATTTTTGTGGTATAAAATAACCTTGGAGATTTAGGGGTTTTGCCCCGTGATCGGGTTTTGATATCTATTTAAAAACATCTTTCATGGATGTGCAAAGGTTTGGGATCCCTGTGGGTTTTACCTCGTGGTCTAGATTTGATTCTCCTTTGTTTAGATTGTCTGTATCAGAGCGATTTGTTATTTCAAGAATGTGAAAGAAGATTGGCACATAGGTTTATAGTCATTTTCGGACTGTTTGCCAGTGACTTGAATAACTTCTGCGACTTTGAATCGAGCTATGTTCTTATCGTCTTTTTGACATTGCGAATTAAATGAACTTGTTCTTTGTCATCTTATGATGTCGTGACAAGAATCGAGCCATTTAGGCCGCGACCTCATCGACCTTGGGATTCGAAAGTCACGGCTACGATGTGAGCTGGAGGATATTCCGAAATGTGACTTTAAACAAGTGTTTTAAATCGGTGTCAGCTTGGATTGAGATATTGGTTTGATATAAAAAGGTTATCTTTCGAGGTCGTTTTATTGAGGTTACAACTCTCTTTGACTTGTGATTTGAAGGGCTTATTCGTCGTCTTACTTAAGTTGCGACTTGATTGCCTTCTGGTTTGACCATTGCGCCTGTCGGGGTCGATAGGGTCATTTTTTGGAACTGTGACCTTGTTAATTTGAGGTCGTCAGGTCTTGTTTGTTTAAGACCGCAATTTCGTGATTTCGACGACCATATCTGGCCGAGCAGTTTACGACTTTATGTATTTAGTCTTCAGGCCTTTCGTCAATGAAACTCATTTCTTTTTCTACCTTTGGCATGCCGACTTGATTTCCTTATGTGACTTTAAAATTGCACACGTTCTTCCCGTCTTATTTGGATGTGGCTTATTTATGAACTTTGCTTAGTCGTCTTACAAAGTCGGGGGAGGACCGTACTGCTAGGGTGGCGATCTCGCCGCCAGTAAGACCGTTCTAATTAAATTTGGAATAAAATTTTAGCTCAAGGTTCCGTTAAACGCTACACACTGTTCGTAAGAATCTTTGAATTCATGCTAGTAATAATTGTTAGAATTAAATTTATATTTAAATATTCACCCTGAATAGATCCGGACAATTGATTCCCCAACAACTGGTATCAGTGCCTCGGTTTCGGGCTTTGAATTTTGAATTGTAATTTAATTTGTTTTTCATTAAATTTAAAATTGGATAGTAGAATTGCTAGATCCTTTTTGCAGGTATCCAATTGTCATGGTATTTGATGAATGTTTAATTATGCATGCATATAATTGTGGTTTTTAATTCGATTCGTTCGAATTCGCTTTTCCTCATGAGAAAATCCACGAGTAGATTAGGATTTATTTGATTTGATCAATGTAATAGACTAGTCTAGATCTAGGTTTATTTATTTTTTGTAAATAAATTTAAACTGGATTGGGAATGAAGACGGAAAATTAAAAATGGTCGACCAAGTGTCCGGACGTACGCGAGCCAAGACGCGCACGTGGGCTAAGCCAAAGGCTTAGCAACCGCTCACGGCACCAGGCGGACGCGGACAGGGCAGGATGGAAGTGCACGGGACGTGCCCTAGCGGAACTTGGGGCCCGGCGGCACTCAAGGTCGTGTGCGGGGACAGGCATGAGCGAGCAATCGGGCGGCACGCGGGCACGCACAGGCGCGCGCAGATCCATCAGGGCTACGCATCTCGCTGCTGAGAGCTACCGGACGATGGGAGCGGGATGGTCGGTTCGAACGTGGGCGTGGGCCTTGACGCACCCGGACACTTGTTCTGGGCCGTGAGCTACCCGTGGCCGGACGTCGTCCCGAACCTTGACGGAGGACATTTTAAAGAATATGTTGCGGTCGAGTGGGAGTCTTTCGAGACGAACAATGAAGGCCACGAAGACAATCAAGACATGATAAAAATTAATAGTGACAACCGGATATATGTGTCCAATGTGTTTAATTTTTTTTTTGATGTTTGCTTTATTTTTCATGCTTTTTTAATTTTGTTTGAATATGCGATGCATGAGAAATTATTTTTAGAAAAATCTCACTTTTTAAAATTACTAAGTATGCCTGAATAATTAATTGACAATTTTATTTCGGACAATAAAATTGAATTAATTTTGACCTCCATGATTTATTTATTTGTGAATTCTTTTGGAGAAATTCCCCCCACGGGACAGCCAAAAGATAGACTTCACATGAATAAATTCCAAATGATGATTGTGAATCATTATTAGCGGCGACGATGACCCTTCCCACGACGCTCGTTCAAAGCGAAATAATAATTTTGTATTTAATCATGGTTATTACTTAGGTATAAAATTGATATGCATATACTTTCCCGAAGTCCCTGTCAATTTTATATTGGTCAAGTGGGAGCCAACTATTAATTTGAAAATTAAAGGTTTGTAACTGTTTTTCCTGTTTGTAACCTGCTTGAATGTGTTTAAATAATGACCCACCCCACGTGGCTTATTTAAACTGTTTTGAGATATTGGCTGATGCATATTCATATTCTTTTGAGATTTTAATATGATTCATGTGATCGAATTATGTGATTTTTTTGTGTTAATCTGGATATTGACACAAAATGTATGTTTATTTTCAGTTTCAACATGTCGGAAACTTTTAATCCACTGTTAAATATACTTAAAGACAATTTGCTTACTGGTGAAAACTTCGATGATTGGAATAAAACTTACTATTGTCCTTACTGCACAACATCATAATTGGGTTCTTACTGTCCCTAAACCCAAAAAGCCAACTGATGAGTCCACCAAAATGGATAAGAAAGATTATGTTGACTGGGAGCGTTCAAGTGAGATGGCTAAGTGCACCATGCTGGCTTCTATGTCAGATGTGTTGCAGCATCAGCATCAACACTTTGAAACTGCTGCAGATATCATGAAGAGTCTTAAAGCGATGTTTCAACATCAGAACCATGTGGCTCGTCAGATTACCATGAGAGACTTGTTATCCATGAAAATGGTGGAGGGAACGCCCGTGAGGGAGCACGTTCTCCAGATGATGGCTCACCTAAGTAAGCTCGAGGTGTTTGGCACTGAATATGACATTGAGACCCAGGTCGATTTCATACTGCATTTTCTGCCGAAAAGTTTTGAACAGTTCAGGCTGAACTACCAAATGAACAATCAGAAGTTCACGTTGCCTGATCTATTGCAAGCTTTAGTCTTGACAGAAGGGATATTGGGGCAACAGAGCCAGGCATTGGTGGCAAAAGGGCCTTCTTCCTCTTCTAGGCCAAAAGGTGGCAAGAACAGAAAGAAGGCAAAAGGCCAAAGCCAAGTGAACTCAAACATTACCAAGGGCAAAGGAAAGGTGAAAGGGGAGGGAGGAGCCAAGAAGCCAGCTAAGGAGAAATGTTTGAACTGCGGTAAGAAAGGACACTGGAGGTCGGCCTGTTCCAAATCCAAGAGGAATGGAAAGAAAGATAATTCTCATGCACTAGTTGTTGAAACTTGTTTAGCGGCGTATGCTTCCCATTTATGGGTAGTGGATACGGGATCCACTGATCATGTTTGTTTCACTTTACAGGGGTTCAAGCGGACTCGACAACTTAGTGGGAGTGAGATCCTCATCACACTGGGCGATGCTACGAGAGTGGCAGCTGAAGTAGTGGGAGAAGTGCAACTATCTTTTGAAGATAGAGTTTTAATTTTGAGATATGTTCTTTAAGTTCCTAGCTTTAGAAAGAATTTAATTTCAGTTTCTAAACTTTTTCTTGATGGATATTCGGTTACTTTTAATAAAGTTGTTACCATTGCTCTAAATAATGAGTTTATTTGTCATGGAACTTTGTCGAATAATCTCTACACAATTAACTACGCACACCACTCACGAAATGCATCCTGTAACACATAGATTTTTTCGAGTATTAAAATAAAACGTTCAGCAGATGTGAACGAAACAATTCTATGGCATCTAAGACTGGGTCATATTAATTCAAAGAGGATCCAAAGGTTGGTTCAAGATGGTTCATTAGAGTCTCTCCGGGTTGAACTATTTCCAACCTGTGAATCATGTTTGGAGGGTAAGATGACCAAGAGGGCATTTGGAGCCAAGGGGAACAGAGACAAAGAAGTGTTAGAGATCGTTCACACTGACGTATGTGGTCCAATGCAAATCAAAGCAAGAGGGGGTTATGAGTATTTCGTTACTTTTATCGATGATTACTCAAGATATGGGTACATTTTCCTTATGAAGCATAAATCTGAGACCTTTGACAAATTCAAGGAATTTAAGACTCAAGCAGAGAATCATAGGAAAAAATAGTACCAAGTCTATACGATCTGATCGTGGAGGCGAATACCTCAGCGAAGAATTTTTGAATTACTTGTCAGACAATGGAATTCATTCATGTGAAAGCTAACTTTTGGCCATCCCGTGAGGGGGAATTTCTCCAAAAGAATTCACAAATAAATAAATCATGGAGGTCAAAGATTAATTTAATTTTATTATCCAGAATAAAATTATCAATTAATCATTTAAGCATACTTAGTAATTTTTTAATTTGAGATTTTTCATTGAACAATTCTCATGCAAACATATTTAAACAAATTAAATAAAGCATAAGAAAATAAATAACAAACGTCAAAACTAAAAATTAAACACATATTGGGCACATATGTCCAATTGTCATGGTTTAATTTCTTCTTTGTCTTGAACTTGAGAAATCGTCTGTCTTCAAATTTCTCCCACTCGAACGTATCGAAAAAAAATCCATCACGTCAAGTTACGTCTCGCGCATCGACCAGCTCGTGGGTTGGGATGCATGCCTTGCATCCGAACCTGCCGTGTCGATCGGCGCCCGTGCGGCCACGCCTTAGCGCCCAGCGCACGTCGCCAGGGCTCGTTCGGCAGCCTCGGCAGCGCTGGCAAGGCACTGCACGTACCCGTCACGCGTGCCCGCTCTCGTCCGCCCAATCACGCATGGTCCAGTGCAGGCCTATGCGCGTGCCCGTGTGCGTCTGCCTG
Organism: Stenogyne calaminthoides; assembly: GCA_037126765.1. Taxonomy (NCBI): domain Eukaryota; kingdom Viridiplantae; phylum Streptophyta; class Magnoliopsida; order Lamiales; family Lamiaceae; genus Stenogyne; species Stenogyne calaminthoides. The sequence goes on from JBBCBC010000027.1 coordinate 28,787,017, forward strand.
ATCCTCGCTCGTCGGGTCCCAGTTCGCACGCCAAGGGCCTACGGCCCCCCATGCACGCGTGACTGATCCCGCCCTTGTCCGCCAGTGTCCGTGTCGCGCTCGTGCCTCCCTTGGCACGTCTCGCACGATGCACACCGCCCACGCCGCGGTTTTTGATCCGTCTTCAATTCCCCGCTTCCGTCTTCAATCAGGTTACAATTTATTTAACAAAAATAAATAAACCTATGATCTAGATTAGTCTATTACATTGAACAAATCAAATAGCCTAATCTACTCATGGATTTTCTCACGAGAAAAATAAATCCGAACGAGTCAAATTAAAAATCATACGCATCAATTAAATAAAACATTAAATTACCATGACAATTTGATACATGCAAAAAAAGATCTAGCAATTCTACTATATATCCAATTCCAAAATTTAATGAATAAAAATTTTAATTGTAATTTAAATCACAGAGCTCGAAACCGAGGTCTGATACCAGTTGTTCGGAAATAGGGTGCCCGGATCTATTCGAGGTGCAATTTAAATTTAAATATAAATTAATTTAATTATTACTAGCATGAATTAATCCTATATTAATTTAAATAACAACTAAATCATAACAACATATCATGCGTACAAAATTACCACGTAAATCCTACACATGCAGAATTCTAGGAGTTACGTAAGGCGTACCTTTTGGCGGATTCAACGGAGGAAAATCGATGCACAAACCCAACGACCTTATCTAGTGTTCCAACGTCCTTATTTTATATCCCGGTGGAGGAATCTCCTTCAAATAATTAACAAAAGGAAAAGAGAAAAATTGTTGCACAACCTTTGTGGATTTTAATTTTTCCAACACATGGAATTATGTTGGGGATGAAAAAATCATCCCCTATATATAGATCTCATGGGGGGTGAAAATTTGAGCCAATATTATGGTTAGGAAATTTCTTTGTATCTTCCCAAGATACAATCTTGAATATATCTCATATATTATATTTCCATAATATTCACAAAATATCTTTTCTTTCCCAATACTATATAGTTTTCGAAAATTTCACTTAATAAAGGAAGAATAAGATCTTTGACTTTTCTTGAATTTATGGGATAAACTTGTACTACAAGGCCCCATTTGGTTTAGTAGATGGGATGGATATGGAGTGATGGGATTTGTGATGGATTGCACTAGTGGGATATATGTTTTGGTTAAAAATTAATGTGTTTGGTTTGACGAATACAATTTTAAATTACTGTTGTGATATATTATTTTTGGTGTTTGGTTTGAATGATAAAGTCTATAATTAATGTGTTTTGACTAAAATGCCCTTGGTCATCAATTATTTTAAAAATCTATTCTTTTTCTCCTTCTTCTTCATACCTGAAACAAAAATGATGATGCCAACAAATGCGAAGTGAAGAGCACAATTGATCCACATCGATGCAGCCCATCAATATCAGCATCTATCAAACCGAAGTCGGTGAATCCCGACATACCTGTTGAAACCCATTGTATTTCTCTAGGTTTAATTTTAGGGTTGGTTTATGTTCCTTTATTAATCCTTCGATGTGATGGGTTATATGGGTTATGTTCGATTCTTAATTTTTCGATGCGGTGTAACTTTTGTTTGATTCCAACATTGTGATTCCGTCAAATTTGTGATTTTAATTTTTCATTTTGATTCATGGAATTTCCCTCAATTTACCCAATCATACTTGCGTGCATTGAGGTAGCAATTGAACCGTTTGGCATTCGACGATATGTACGATTCTTAATTGTAGATATTTTTGTAAAATTGTTCTATATTTTCCATCATTCTTAGGCAGGTAATACCCCAAATCCAATTATGAATTGGGCTATCTTCATTTGTTGTTGAGCTTGAATGACCCAAATGTTTGGTCATTTGTGTTTTGATACTATGAACGCACTGTCACAAACCATGATGTGCCTTTTATTCTTGATAATAATGGTTGTTGAACCCTCTACCATACCATTTTTGGAAATAATTTGGAAATACTAAGCACAAAATATGACCATTAACCAAATATTCCTTGATAACACCAAGTCATTATGCCTTTAGTTTGTTACTCTAGTATTTGTGGCTATACTTGTATCAGGTGTGGTTATGCATCTTGAATTGATGAGACATGTCTCTTGAACTGATTTCAAGCTACCTAATTCCTTGTTTAAGTGAAACACATATTCTAATATCAGAAGGAAATGTATATTTATTGCAGTATCATATCAAAAGTCATGAACCAAAGTCACACAACCAACTCGAGTGGGGATAGTAATGGATCGGTATGGTACATGTGTTTTGCCAATGATCCAAATATGCGTTGTCATTGTGGGTTTCAGTTACGTGTGCAAAAATCTACGACAAGGCATAATCCAAGACGGCGTTTTATTTCATGTACGATTAGGGGGTAAGCTTGTACTTCAATTACTGAAAAATTATATGATGAATGACTTTATATTTATATTGAGGAAAAACATGTGAAGGAAACCATTGCTTTTATAGAAAGACAAGAGCAGTTATTTTGTGTGGCTTTATCCGGAATTGCCAGCTCCATCGCTCGAGGTAATCAATGGATTATATGAATGAATTGATTGTTGCCAGCAATTGATTGCTTCAACAAAAAGTAGAGAGGCGCAACTGAAGAATATTGTCAGAGTTCAGACGATTATTATCTTGTTCTTGTTATTATGTCTTGTGTTTATTTCAGTTAGAGCAAGGGGGGCTAGCCCTCCGACTGTTTTCAAAGCTTTATGGTAAGATTTTAGCTTAGGTTTAATAATATTGTTTATCACTAAGAAGAATTATTGAAGTCATTCAGCCTAGAATCCATTTGAACATTTGGGCTTCACTAACATGTTTATTTTGGTGTAATATTGTGCATCTTACCAACTAATGTTATATGAACCATAATATTGTTCTGTTATTATGTTGGTTTTTTATTTGTGCACCCTACTAGCTAATGTTATATAAACCAGATGAACTGTTATTTGCATGGGTTTAATTTTGTTATATGTGTATTGATTGCTAGGTGTAAATACCAGATGATTGGTGATATGTTGGTTTGATTTTGTGCATCCAACATCTTAATGTTATATATACAAGTTAATTGTGGCATTAATTTTATATTAAACTAGTGTATCTTTGTGTTGGAAACCAAGATAAGATTGATGAATTCGAGTAGAATAGCTTCCATATATGTATCATTTTGTCTAGCAACTCATAAAGCAACTTTATTGATTCCCCAATTTGGGAATCTTCTTGATACCATCATTAAAGTTGCCTAAAGTGTATGATAGACTATACATTTTGTTCTCATACTGATTTATAAGAAGGAATCATTTTAGTTTCAAATACTTCATCATAAAAAGGAATCTCATGAGTAGTCTCTTCAAGCTTTATTAATCCATGTGCATCCTATTCAATTTACATGTCAAACTTCATGTATTTATGTAGTTTCCATCATCACTCAACCATTCTCCATCTACGAACATGCTACCATGGAAAGAGTCCAAGTTGGCTCCATTCAAGCAAGAAGATTTCTTGTATGATTTAGAGTGGGATGAGAAAGTTGGCAAGTTGTTTGCTGAAGTCCTTTCAGATCAAGCATTGTTTGGTACTTTTAATCCCAATGGTGGGGATAATTCAAATGCCATAAGTACCGCACAATATGTGGTAAACAAAAACTTGAACAAGAGTTTTAATCTAAAGACTTGTTGGCGCCAAACACATAAGCTTAAGAAGAGTGTTGGGAGATGAATTTAATAAAGATATATGATTTTGATTAGATCCCAAAACCCCTGAGTATGACATGTTCAGGATAATCTTGATAGTTGAGTCAGGATTCAGTTTTAGAGTATTCAGGAAGATATCTGCAAAATGTATAGTCAGCAGATATAGATCGTGTTAGATCTCAAGATTCAAGAACTCAAGATATGTTTTAAAGAAAACAAGTTTCAAAGATGAAACTCAAGTTTTCAAGACTCAAGAAGAAATCGAGAATCAAGACTCAAAAGCAGAAATCGAGATATCAAGACTCAAGATGAAATCGGAGGAATCAAGACTCAAAGATGAAGACTCAAAGATATCACCAAGATATCTTCAAGACTCAAGACTTTAAGACGCCAAGACTCAAGACCGTAAGACTCAAGACGCAGTAAGATGTAAGACCGGAGAATCAAGATCAAGAATACTAAAGGGCAAGAATTATCAAGACTCAAAGAATGCATCAATGCTCAAGATAAAACCTCGAATGTTCCGAGGCATCGAGAATATCTATCCAAGGATGCAACATCGAGAAGATCGCGATTCCTTAGAAAAATAGATATTTGCCTGCACATTCAAATGCGGACAAAAGGAACTAAGTCGAGTGTTGTTAAGGTTATATCAACTCGAGTTTGTAACCAAAAGAGTCGTTTAAGGTGTCGAATTTTTAACTGGAGACAAAAGTCAAAAAAAGAGGAAGACAAAGATTGCACCATACCGACATCGACAAAGGATGTGTCATTGAAAAAAAGATGTCAAAAGTACTATAGTTCCAGACTGCAAAAAGTGAAGATCGGCTACATGAAAGGCTATTGCCTAAAAACGTGTTAGGGAGTTTCAAACCCTAAATATAGTCGTTCCTCACACACCATAAGAGGAAACTCACGGGTTATCTCCTCCAACGGATAGTTTTTCAAGAGTGACCTTGGTGTATGCCTATAAATACTTGTGACCCTCTCTACATTGTAAGGTTAAGGGAAATTTGTAAGTAACTCAAGAGCTCAAACTTATTATCAAGAAAGTTAAAGCACTCAAAAAACTTAGAATTTCCCAAGTGCTTTTAAATCAAGAGAGCTCATTCCACTAAGCCTAGCTTGATAAGATATATCCAAAGCTTAGTCGAGATATCCTAGCCTTTGCATTGTACTTTATTGTAAAGGATATCTCATCCTAGTTGGAAACCAACCAAGAAACCCCAAACCCTTTAGAAGGTAGTTTGAGTGTGATTGTTGGTGAGAAGAGTTGTAAAGAGTTAGTAAACCACGCGGAGTAGTCGTAAAAGCTCTAGAGGTGAAGTTAGTAAGCTCTACGAGGTAGTCCAAAGCTTGTTTGTGTTTGAGTAAGTAAACTACGGAGGTAGTCGTAAAGCTCAAGGTCGGGTTGAGTAAGTAAACTACGTGGAGTAATGTAACGCTTAGTGGTCGAGTTGAGTAAGTAAACTACGAGGTAGTCGTAAAGCTCTCGTGAAGTGATTAGTGAATTTCTCCGAGGATCGAGAGAGTGGACGAGGAGCTTGAGTCTCCGAACCACTATAAATTACTTGTGTTGTTTATTGCTTTTTTATCCGTGGCTTAATCGTTGCATTGACTTAAATCTGAAAGCATATTTTCACTAACATTTCAGCTGGAATCAATCCATTGGAAGTTGCATATAATTGAATCACAGCCTAATCACTATTCCATTCAAAGGAAGGTTTTCAGCAAAAGCTTAAAACGAGTATAAACTAAGGGCCAACCATTTCGCACATCTGAGTAGCTAGAACAGATAGTTACCAAACTGAACTTACTCTTCTGAGGGTTCAGTAAGTTAATTATTTGATCCAAGCAACTCAGGATCTCTGAAACTCGGGACTCAGTTGGGATTATCTGAGGTATCTGAAAGCAGCTAAAGATCACTGTCTCAGTAGACTTTGACTCGGAGCGATCTGTGCTTCTCAGGACCAAATCATCGTGACAACAACGACCCAAGCCGACCTCGAAGAAAAAGTTTTAAAAAACCGAACACGTGTACTCCCCCATACACGTGTAAGACTCGTTTACAAGGGACCAACAAGTGGTATCAGAGCAGTGGTTCAACTTGACCACCTGCTTTGTTGACCAAAGTTTTATTTGCTAAAATACTTGTGGTCTATCTGAACTGATCTTATTTGCTGAATTTTTTTTTTCTAAATCTCAGACATCATGCATTCTACGAAGCTTTCAATGTTCTAAGTTGAGAAATATGATTTGTGGAAATTAATAATGCCGACTCATCTGTATTCTAAGCATGAAAGAATGTGGAGAGTGGTTACTGAAGGACCATTCAATTCACTATTGTGAATCCCGGAGTTTCTGTGAAGATGAGAGAAATGATTCAGGATTGAATTTCCAAAGTCGATGATCAACTTACTCGATCGAGAGAAAGTTAGTCAATCTTGACTATATTGCCAAAGATACAATATATAACCTTTGTGGATGATGGTGTTATGAGGAAGATCTCTCATTGTGAGAATACAAAGGAAATATGGGATACACTTCACGAGATTGCTAAGGGAGAAAAGGAGTCCAAGAAAGTTCCGGCTCCTCGGAAGAAATGTGCTCGAAAAGTGACAAAGTGATGACATCTGCCTCATGGTCAGAGGAGAGGTAAGTTCTTCTATCTCCTTGTTGTTGCTCCTACACTAGCACAAGAGTTGTCAAAGTCAACTCAGAAACAAATCATTTTGACCGATGGATTCTTTTGAGAGTCTAATGAAGGACTATGTCTTTTACAAGAACTCGCTAAATGAAACTCAAGAGCGTAATAAAGAATGAAAGTGAAAAATCTAAAATGGAAAGACTTCTAGCAATATGAAATCACTTCTCAATTAATGGGAGCTACTGATGAACTGGATGTTCTGAGAGTACAACTCTCAGAGAAAGAGAAGCTGATAGTGACCCTAACTGAAAAGCTAGAGAAATCCACTGAAGAGATTCAGCTGATCAGAACTAAGTTCAATGACCTCTCTGAGAAGCATGAAACTCACAGAATCGTGAGGATAGTGCACGAAGAAGCTAACTCTATTGAATCTGCATCTAAAGTAATAGATGAAATTCAGAGTTACCAGAGATCCGCCACTATAAAATCGGATTGGGATACATTCGGGGGAACCTCACAAGGTCATCTGAATGCTGCATCAAGTAGCAAGAAGACAATCTTTGTAAAACCAGTGGCACCCACACTTCAAAATGAAGAAATGCCCAAGGTTGTAGACAAGGAAAAAGGACCCACGATTTCAGTAAAACTGAATGATCAGGTAGGAAAGCCCAAACCTCAGGTGAAGGCTAGAAAAACGAGCACTCGGGGTTGGAAAATTTCGCAAGTACTTCAAAGCCTCAGGCTAAGAATGCAAATCTGAAAGGATCTGCACTGAACCATCAGAGGAATCTTCAGAAGAGAAACACTCAACAGAGACATTCTCAACTGAAGAGACCAAGTCCTCAGTATACTGAAAGACCCAAATTTCAGTACAGGCAACCCGAACCCCACTTGCCTAAGGGTAAAGGTTACCTGAACCCAAGTCAACAAAGATTCAGACCAGCTACACAGAAGCCAAAGCAAATGAACAAAAGGCCTGAACTAAAGAAAAAATCAAAAGCCCATGTTCATGCTAAAATTAAGACTCATACACGTGAAATCGCTAAGGCACCCAGAGTGATAAATGTGTATGTAGATGTTTATGGAAGACAGATCAGCCACTCTAAAGTGATTAGAGTTGTTAGGCAGATTTGTATTCCAAAAGGTACAGCTAACCAGATAGGACCCTATACCAAATGGGTACCACAGATCTAATCTGTTTTGCAGGTAAACAGAAAAGGGCACTGAACTAAATGAAGACATCATTAGCCCTGTTGAAAGAAGATCTGAGATGTCATTATTGGAAGATGAATTTCCTTCATGGACTTCAGGAGAAATTAGACTGAAGAAGGAACTTCATCAGAGATCATATTGAAAAAGGACATCAGGATGGAGAAAATTCATATCGATAAGCGGAGAGAGCTGATATCTTGACTAAACCTTTGGGTCAATCAAGATTTGGGGGAACTTTCGATTGAATTAGGGATGTTGGATCCAGTGTATAGAGTAAACCGAAAAAATTGAAGGTTTTCGGATGCATGAAGTTTTTTCGAGAATTCTCTCGAGAAGCTTCGGGATAAAATGGAAATCTTGAACCGAGTCTCGTGAAACTCAGATTCTTGAAGGTTAGTACTCAAGAAAGATATTGAACCATTCAAGATTTTCAAAGATCATCTTCGACATTTTATCAAGGTCAATACTCAGTAAGACTGATAGAGGGAAATTAGTCTGAAGAAGTAATGACTCATGACTCATTTATTGCTTAAATGAAACTCAGTAATCATTTGCAATAAATACAAAACACCTAAGGAATGTTTTTAGGTGGGATCTTTTGAAATTTCAAAGAAGGTCAACAGTCATTTAATACTCTGTTACATTTAATAACCAATAAGGATAAATTGGCGGCTTACTTTTCGGAAGATCGACTGTTCGCATACCCGATTAATCGGCGATTAATGTCAACCGTTGCCTTTCACCTAACCAACGCGAATCCCCACGATCTCAAGCTATTTAATCCTTTGAAGCCATTCAAGCCAAATTTTATCAAACCCTTCGTTCCCAAATCCTCTGCAAGAAAATCCCCTTTGCCCAGAAAACCTAAACCCTAAATCTTCAAATCTTTAAATCTCAAATGGCCCCAACCATTTTCGAGAAATTAGCCGAGACAAATAAGCTATAGTACGAATACGTGGTTTCTTTGGAGAGTACGTCCAATGCCAAGCACGAGGAAGAGGCGCTCCACTTAATCCGACTGGCAAAACTGACGAACCTCGTCGCGAATCGACCGGAGCAGGAGTATGTTCGTGAGGTAATCGAGTTTGTTGCAAATATGGAAATAGATGAGGAGGATAATATAGAATCCAAAATTTATGTTTCTCATCTTGAACAATCGATGAAGTTTGTTGAGTTTGTTCGTGAGTTTTGTATAGTCCCTAAGGATTTAAATGATGTTTTTGAGTTGTGCAATAGGGGAGATGATCCCTCAGTATATATGTTGGGACGGGAGCAGGAGTATCTTGACAAGGTTGCCGAGAAACCTGTTAAGTTTGAGGCAACTCTGCACAAACGACATCTGAAGCCAAAATACAGAGTATTGATGGATATTGTGGGAAAGTGCATCATGAGTCGATCCGAAGCGTTTGAGCAGATCCAAGACACCCAAACTCCGACTGATGGAGGCGATTGAGGACTCACCCACCAAGGATTTCAACTGGTTGAAGTATCTGATCAAGGTGGTGGCTGAGCAAGCCAAGGTCATAAAAAGGAAGAAGGATGGGGCAATATCTATCAAAGGCAGAATCCTCGACGCCACCAAAATTGCATTTATTTTGGAGATGTGCAGAGAGAAGGAGGACATCTTCACCAATTCGACCCCATTCTCTAAGTCCAAGGTGCTCTTCAAGCCCATTGCTGTGAAGAAGCAGGCCATCAGGGGAAAGAAAGAAAAGAAAGCAGAATCACCAAGCGCTGCTGCTGCTGAAGAAACCCAACAAACCAGGGGGAAGGTTTTGTTGGAGGCCAAGAAAGAGCAGGGTGAGAAATTAAAGAAGAAAACCCTCGCTCCCAAGCGCAAAAGAATGGTGGTTTTCACCGATGAAGATGGCAGTGATTCTGAAGAGATTCAACCTGAGAGTCAAACCGCTCAGAAATCACCATTGGAAGTCTTGGCTCAGGTTATCTCTAAGGCACAGGACCAGACTGGGGAGCAGGTCTTCTCTGAGGTGCTTGAGACATCGTGGGTTCAGAGATAAAATTTCTCCGAAATTTTTAAAGGAGCTCAGACCTTTAAATTCCTACCAAAGATGTGCCGGCTCGACAAAGAGAGCCAACTCAGAGTCAATCTCGAGGACGTGCACCAGTGCTCGTAACCTACTCAGATGCAAACTGAGGACCTGACTGCACAACATTCAGATGCTGCTGAGACTCAGGAGCAGCTTTGTTATTGATGAGCTCCCTCGAAAGTGATCTACTTTCTTTGATCCTTCGCCACCGATGCTTCGATCGAACGTAAAAGCCCGAGATTGAAGAAGGGCGGTCAAGACACCGAGTGGAGGAGCAAGGGGAACAGTTCATCCTTGATCATACTTCGAGCTCAAAACTCATACCTCGATCCGCAAGATATCTTCTTGATTAAGGTCGACGGTTTTCATCCTCAATCGAGACTCTTTCCGAGATGCTTAACATTGCCGCATTCAGAGGGAAGGTGGTGGAACGAGGAGACAACTTTCCTCATCAATTCTCGGGATTCGTAAAGACAAAGCTCAGGATGAAAATTTCCGATTTTGATGAGCTAGTTCAAAAGAAGATCGCTGAGAGGAGAGCTATCGGGTTGGTGCCCCTAGCAGCAGAGACAAATCTCAAGATGGGGACCAACAGGAGATGCCGAGGATCGGGCCTCGGATGGAGAAGGAAACTTTTGTGGTCGATCAACCGAAATCATTCAACCTCGACCGAATTTAAGACTCTTTTAGGTACCTTTTCGCACTATTAACAATTATGCCAAAGTTATCAAGTTTCTATCTTTAACTCGAATTGTCCGATGTCTGTGACCGAGGCTCCGATTAGAGATCGGAGCTCGGGATGAAGTCGATGCTTCAAAGCGCAGACCGACCCTCGGGTCAGGTCCAACCCCGGGATGATCAATTAGCACGAGAAGGGTGCAAAATGTTCCCCGAGATCGACCTCACTCCCATAGTGGAGTAGCTTGAGAAGGTTGAGCCAATCTTTGAACAAGATCACTTTCGGATGGAAGAGACATTGGCGCCTAATCTCGGAAGATGGAGAATCGAGTTCATCTTCTAATCGGTGCAACTTCAAGACACTCGACCTCAAAGATGACCTCCATGGAAGACAATTTGAATGAGAAGCCTTTTCGGAGGAGTCAAGGAAATGAAAAGGAACTTAAATGAAGCACCATGAGAGAATTGAGTTTCTAGAGGTGAAATTGGCAGAGAAGAACGAAGTGTTGATCAAGTCTGCTGTTGAGGAAATGAGCTCAATGCTCATGACCAAGATGACAGAGATGTTTAAAGATGCTCTCTCTGGCCAGTTTGCCCATCTTTCGGAAGAATTCTCTGTGGCAAAGAACCACCTCAGGAGGCTAGAAGATGAACAGGATCAGTTAGCAGGAGAGGTGCGCTGTGTAAGCAAAGAGCAATACCATATGGACACAACACTCTCTAGACTCCTACCAAATTACGGTGCCAAGAAGGGGGAAAAGCCAGGTGAAGACCTCAGGAAGTTATTGGCACGTACTTTGGAGAAAAAGGCGCAAAAGGAAGCTGAAATGAATATCCTATCTAAAGCCTTGAAGGAAGTCGAAGCTACTGAGAAGCTGAAGTTCAGTAAGGTGGAGAAGCCGATCTACACTCAGGTTTCTGAGGAAACCATGCTTGAAATTGTGAGAGAGAAACTGAGTGATAGAGCTAAGGTTGGAACAAGCCAGGTTGCTGCTGAATTGCCTATGAAGAGGAAAGCCTTGGGCATTGTTGAACCTGAGAGCAAGCGTGCTAAGGCTTCTAAGCCAATCCAGAGAAAGTTGATTCTGGATATTGAAGAATCTGAGTCTGAGCCTAAGAAGAAAGTCTTCAACACAAGGAATGCTCTGAAAACACTCCAGATCGAACAGGCGAAGAAAATTGCTGCTTCTGTTTCTGGTGTACCAGTGATCAGAAAGAAGGCTGAAGAAGAGCAGAAAAGAAGGAGTGGGTTCAGAAGGTTCGCAAGCAAGAGGAGAGGAAGCACTAAAGCACAAAAATGGCCGCACGTTGACAAGTGGATGCCTATCCAGTACAACGATGCGTGGGAAGAGATAAAGTGAACCTTTTGGTTTTACTATGATGTGCTCAGAGAGTGGAGAGGGGAGAGCTCAGATCCGAATGAGGCTTTCATCGATTATCTCCTGACCTTCTATCCGAAGTACCTTCAGAGTTGGATAAATCTTGCGGATGAAGCAAATGTGCAGATAACCTCCCCTGGTCCATATGTGTACCCTCCTCCTATGCTCGAGAATGGCTGTGTGAATGAGAAAGCCATTTCTCAGGAAATATCTCAGTATGCTGCACAGTTAGGTCTGACAGGGAACAGTCCGGATATCATCAAGGAAAGAGATGCGCTGAAGAGAAGATACTACGGAATGTTCAACGTAGAAGTCCCTGCTGATGAGGTGGAGGAGCAGAGCTGAAGAATAGTATGAAGACTCAGAAGATGAAGACTCAGAAGATTTATGTAATCTTTTATATTTTTTTGTCTTTTTGTTTTTGTTCAGATAAAGTTTCATTGTAACCTGTAACAGTCTACCTATCATCAATGAAAATTTATCATTTATGCTCAAAAGATAATATCTCATTATCTTATTTACATGTCTTTTAAATTTGATATGCCTGAATGATGTCTCTGAATTAATTGTTTATGGGGGAAATTGTTTATTAAGTATTTGGTGATGAATCCTTTGAGAGATTCATTACTGAAGAAATTGTTGAATAAATAATTGTTAGGAGATTCTCTACTTAAAGAAATTGTTGGGAGATTCTCTGTTCAGGAAATTGTTGGAGACATAACCAATCTTGTAATAGGATAAACTGAAACCTGAGTTTAGGTTGTATAGTTGTAACAAGATAGGTTTTGGCATCATCAAAAAGGGGGAAATTGTTGGGAGATGAATTTAATAAAGATATATGATTTTGATTAGATCCCAAAACCCCTGAGTATGACATGTTCAGGATAATCTTGATAGTTGAGTCAGGATTCAGTTTTAGAGTATTCTGGATGATATCTGCAAAATGTATAGTCAGCAGATATAGATCAGGTTAGGATCTGAAGATTCTGAAGAACTCAAGATGTAGCGAAGAAACTGAAGTTTTGAGATGAAACTCAAGTTTCAAGACTCGAAGAAATCGAGAATCAAGACTCGACAGGAAACCGAGATATCAAGACTCAAGATGAAATCGAGAAAATCAAGACTCATCATGAAGACTCAAGATATCACCAAGATATCTCGTAAGACTCAAGACTCGTAAGACGCCAAGACTCGTAAGACCCTCAAGACTCGTAAGACTATGAAGACGCAGAAGACGTAAGATCAAGAATCAAGATCAAGAATATCAAGGGCAAAGAATTATCAAGACTCAAGAATGCATGAATGCTCAAAGATAAACTTGAATGTTCCGAGGCAATCGAGAATATCTATCCGGGATGCAATCGGAAGATCGCGGTTCCTTAGAAAAAATAGATATTTGCCTGCATATTCAAATGCGCACAAAAAGGAACTAAGTCGAGTGTTGTTAAGGTTATATCAACTCGTAGTTTGTAACCAAAAGAGCTGTTGAAGGTGTCTACCTTTAACGGAGACAAAAGTCAAAAAGAGGAAGACATCATCGCATCATATCGATAATCGATAAAGGAAAGTCAAAAAAAAAGATGTCAAGTACTATAGTTCCGCATCGCAAAAAGTGAAGATCGGCTACATGAAAGGCTATTGCCTAAAAAACGTGTTAGGGAGTTTCAAACCCTAAATATAGTCGTTCCTCACACACCATAAGAGGAAACTCACGGTTATCTCCTCCAACGGATAGTTTTTAAGAGTGACCTTGGTGTATGCCTATAAATACTTGTGACCCCTACATTGTAAGGTTACGGGAAATTTGTAAGCAACTCAAGAGCTCAAACTTATTATTAAGAAAGTTAAAGCACTCGAAAAAAACTTAGAATTTCCCAAGTGCTTTTAAATCAAGAGAGCTCATTCCACTAAGCCTAGCTTGATAAGATATATCCAAAGCTTAGTCGAGATATCCTAGACTTTGCATTGTACTTTATTGTAAAGGATATCTCATCCTAGTTGGAAACCAACCAAGAAACCCCAAACCCTTTAGAAGGTAGTTTGAGTGTGATTGTTGGTGAGAAGATTTGTAAAGAGTTAGTAAACCACGCTGAGTAGTCAGAAAGCTCTAGAGGTGAAGTTAGTAAGCTACAGAGGTAGTCTGAAAGCTTGTTTGTGTTTGAGTAAGTAAACTACGGAGGTAGTCGTAAAGCTCAAGGTCGGGTTGAGTAAGTAAACTACGTGGAGTAGCCGTAAAGCCCAGTACGAAGTTGAGTAAGTAAACCACGCGAGGTAGTCGTAAAGCTCGGTGAAGTGATTAGTGAATTTCTCGAGGATCGGAGAGAGTGGACGAGGAGCTTGAGTCTACGAACCACTATAAATTGCCGTGGTTGTTTATTGCTTTTTTATCTCAGGTTTAATTTCAGATTGACTTAAATCGAAAAGCATATTTTCACCGACATTTCAAATTTGGAATCAATCCAATTGGAAGTTGCATATAATTGAATCACAACCTAATCACTATTCCATTCAAAGGAAGGTTTTCAGCAAAAGCTTAAAACAAGTATAAACTAAGGGCTAACCATTTCGCACATCTGAGTAGCTAGAACAGATAGTTACTAAAACCGAACTTACTCTTCCGAGGGTTCAAGAAGTTAGTTATCCGATCCAAGCAACTCAGATCTCAAACTCGAGGACTCGGTTGGGATTATCCGAGGTATCCGAAAGCGGCCAGGGATCCGTCTCTCAATGAGACTTTGACTCAGAGCGATCTCAGGCTTCTCAGACCAAATCATCAGGACAACCCGACCCAAGCCGACCAGAAGAAGAAAAAGTTTTAAAAACACTGAACACGTGTATTCCCCCCCATACACGTGTAAGACTCGTTTGCACCGGGACCAACAAAGAGATATCATGTCTTCTCTTGGTTGCTCACCCTAGAGGGGATTCGGTTCGATGAGACGACGAACCGTATTCATGTGAACAACACTGTATGACGTACCATTGTCAAGGTATGTCACCATCTTAAATTATGTACTCAAAATACACCCATTACCTTTTATAACTTTCATACATGTCTTACTTTTTTCTTTATTTGTTAGCTTGAAGTCTTTGCAAATGCCTACGAGACATTTGGAGATCCATGTTGGGAGTGGTTGAAGATTTTTTTGGCACTCCTCTTGTTGTTGCTCCACAACCCATCCCCCTTAGCATCCATCAAGATGTCATCAATATCCCATCTGACGAGGAGAACGAGCTTGCGAATGGCTCTGAGCAACCAATTGAGATAATTGATGTTGACTCAAGTGATAAAACCACGCATGGCACCTCTTATTGGAATCAGCTAGCCCGATACAATGACGACTCTGACTCTGAAAAATCACCATCAATTAAGACTGTACACTGCACATCGAACCCCGGTCATCTAATTGATACTCCAACGAAGCCATTTACTACCCCACATTCACGATGGTCTCCATGGAAGCATTGATAACTTTTCCTCATCTGATTGCCACATCAAGCCAATTTGTGTTTATTATTAATTTCTATTTTAGTTTAACAAGTAAGATTGTTTATTTTACTTGTTTGTTCTTGTATTTCTCCCTTGAGACTTCTTGTATTTTTTTGTGTATTGAGTTCACTAGGGATGGTTTGGTCGTGTTCTTAGGAAGTGTTGTTGTGAGATCCTCCTCACTCAACATTCCAATCTTCAACATATTTGTATCTGACCAACATTTATATTCCACTATGAAAAGTGAACTCTATTCAATGTGTTAATGTCTTATATATATTTGTTATTATATGACATTATTATGCATCTATATTATTGTGTGAACATGATTTAGAGTGTTGATGTGAGGGCGTCATATGGTACAAGCCATCATCATCTCAATTATTAATAACTTCTATTAATTCAAAATCTCTGTAATCCATGCACAACATACAATTAAAATTTCTATTTGCTAACCCTCTGAACTACATCTATTTAAACATCATGCATATTGCACAAACAGGATACTTAAGCAAACGTCCCAACAAGTGTACCATTAGCAACAAATTTAGTTGTAGCAAATGTCAAATAGTTTACATCCCATAATTAATCACACAATAATCCAGTTTTCGTAGATAAAAGCCCCTAATGGAGAGTAAACATAATTCGAAACTGTCAATCAAAAAGTTGAACAAAAACCAGTTCACAAAATGGTGTTGATAGTTTGCTTAAGTTCACCACCCATTCAAAAGTTAGTATGACCGAGACTCCCCATTTCAACTACCACCAATACCTGGTTTCAGAATTATGTTTTTCACCATAACCGCCTTTGCTTCATCCGGAAAACTGAAATACAAATCTAGTTCCTTCGAGTTGTTGCACAAATATTGTGCAACAAATAATTTTCCCTCCACCAGGAGGAAGCCCAACAACCCTAGACTTTCATACACCTGCCCCCTCTTCTGTGTGGTATCAAATTCGCTACCAATTTTATGTGCAATATTACCCATGGTATCTGCAATATTGTCCATGTTTGATTTGGTATGATCACAGAATTTGCTCATTGTCTCCATGAAAATGTCATCCATTGCATCAACTTGCTTTCACTTCACACCCTTGCCCTTCACCTTGGTGGCAGAACTGCTCTCTCCTGGGTTGAATGAAGTGAAATCAGTGACACATATTTTTCAAATACACACCTCTCAAGTGTAAGAGGGTCCTCGTAGTAGAAAGTAAGTGCCCCAGTTAAATTATCGAACCACAGAAAATAGAGAGCACGGTGTGGCCGTAGAGCTATGTGTCGGCATGTTATTGTAGTTGCGGAGCGAAAATACGAAAAACGAAAGAAAAGCAAGTAAAGAAAGCACAAAAACAATAAAAGGGAACCAACTAGGTGGAGTCAAGGGGAGAGAATCGCGAACTTAGACGATGATCAACTCACAAAATTCAAGTAAACGAATTAATAAAACTATCCCAGATCATTTCTTAATCGAGAGATAAGGGCAATCACTTAAAAATACATCAATTCGTACAGGATAATCCTAGAACCCATGTATCAAATTAAGCACCTATGATTGAAGAGGATGAATTAACCGTTCCCACCCGGGTAATCACACAACTAGGGGGTTCTACCTAACTACACTATCTATCTATCTATTCTAACCCCTAGCCATGTTTTTCCACTTGTATACAAGGGCCCAAACTCCTATGATTCGTTCACTAATTACTCAAATTCTAATTCAAATAACCAATGTAAATTGATGGGGTTCTAATGAAATTTACCCAACTCTCGTTGCGATAAACCAATATCCACTCAAATTACACAACCTCAACTCACACTCATACAAATTAGCTTAACTATCCAACTCTCGTTGCAACAATCAAGCCTCAATATATGAGCTAATAGAAGAAATCATGCAATCGAACAATGAAAACCCACCAACCTAATCAAACAATTAAGAAAATGAACCAAGACAATTAAATCAAAACATAATCTCAAGATTCACAAATATCACATCATCAAAGAGCACTAAGAGTTTAGCTCATGATTTTACAATCCAAAATCAATGGAAAATAAACACCACAAAACTAATTCATGGAAAATACAAGAAATAAAGAAAAGATTGAACCCTAGAAGACATCTTGTGGGAGTATCTTCACTCTATTCTTGCACTCAAACTCCTTCTCTCTTCCCCAAGTAACACCCAACCTAGTGGGTGGGAGTGTGTGTAGAGACTCTCAAAACTTTGACCTAATTTCTCTCCACTAAAAATTTTCAAAATGGCCGAAATGTTTCTGTTCTAAAAATTGCTCCCCCAATGAGCTGCTGCCCCTTTTTTTTTTTTTTTTTTATAGCGCCTGTTCCCCTCAGTTTCTTTTTCACAAATTTGGGCTGCCAAATTAATAAATAATGGGCTGCATATATAATAAAATTAACAAGGCCCAATTGCTTTTACTTCAATTGATCAAAATTCGGCAGCTGCTTGCTTCCTTTTTTCAATTGAAAAGGCCCAGTGATGTTCAGAAATGGGCGTGAGGCCCCATGCTTGCAAAAGCACCTGCTTGCTTCCAATTTCAACGGTCACTCATCTACTCTTTTGGGCCAAACAAGGGACGGTTAATTTGCCATTTTAATTAAATGGGTAGCAATATTTAGTGCTAGACCCAAATAATTTATTGTTTCGCTTTTGATCTCAATTTTTGCACTCTTCTCAATTTATTTCTTCGATTGATCTCATAAAGAAAATAAGCACGTGTTTGCTCCAATTATCCTCAATTTCCTACAAAATAATAAAACACTACCATTCTCGACAATTAAGCACAATAACTCAATTTTAGTGTAAATAATGCATGAAATCCTATTGAATTAAGCAAATAAAACCCAAGAATTTCGAGCAATTTTCACACTAATCAACCCCCAAACTTAAAGTGTTGCTCGTCCCCGAGCAACGAAAGAAAAATAGAACAAGTGGGAAGATTGCGAAGAAATTCACTCAAGGAAAAATAAGCAATTGTCAAGTTCCTTCAATCAAGTCAATTCATTAAGTAGAAATCTCAACAAGCAAGTTCACAAGCTATGCTCAAATCAATGCAAGTTTAAGTGCTCAATTCACAATTCCTCACTAGAAAGTGTTTCACTCTTCACTCAAAGTGTATGTAAAGGAAGTGTATGCTCTCAAAATCAATTCACACAAATGCACTACCATAACCTTGTCAAAATTCCATGTTCTCCACCACAAGTAAGTGTTTCAATCAATGAATCAATAAGGACTTTTTATTTGGTTGTAATGTAGGCTCGTTAAGGTAGGAAAGATTTAGATATGTGACTCACAAACTAGTGGAGCGAGAGGTAATGACGTCTCTAAACTTCTCAAGAGAAAGTTGCAATTGGCCGATCACAACTCAAAAACCAACTCCAACAATTTATTTGTCATCTTTTAAGAACATTCTTCACCACTAAAATCATTAAGCACTTTTGAACTTGAAACTTTACCAAATACTTGTGCACAAGAGAGTTTCATTTTTCAACTATCATTGCTTTTCTTTTCTACTCAATCTTTTGTGCACAACTCACAATTCATCACTTTTTTTCTTTTCTTTTTTTTTTCTTCTCAATTTTTTTCCACTTCACGTCACTTCATTTAGGCACAACTAGCCGCCCAAATTTGCAATTAAGCTCAATTCAACCGTATTTATCAACATTGAAGCTCCACTAGTTCATAGAGACAAAATAGGCTCACAAGATGGACAAATATGCTTAATTTTCGTAGGTTGCCAAAAAGAATATAAGATTAAAGGCTCAAAGTGGCTAACTAAGGAAAGATTTCATTTGGTACGGAAAATTTGGCCAAGTGACTATCTAAACAAAGATGGCCTTAAAAATCACTTTCAAAAATTTCACACTAAAAGTAGCCTCAAACAAGACAATTGACAAATTCTAGAGCACACAAGCATGAATGATACTCACAAGAAGGAAGTTAGACCAAAATATGAAAGTGTAAAGGCTCTAAAGCTCACGGGCTTGTCTAATCATGAATTAGAGCACAAAATCAAGCATAATCTTCACATAAGCAAATAAACAAGCAAGTATCAATCAATACCATCAAGCTCAACCAAACTTCAAAACCCAACAATCACCTACAATTAAGCCTCAAACATGATCCAACCACAAGATATCTCACTAAAAAAAACAAAGAAAAGAGGAACAACGGTGCAAAAATAATGAAGGTAAACACACAAAAATATAAATGAAACTATCTAGTTGAATGCAAAGTTTGGGGAAAAGAGTGTTACCTAAGAAATTTGCCACCAAGTGAACTCACAAAAGTGCAAGCCACCGCAACCGATTCGTCCTAAAAAAGGAGTGGGAAGTGAGCCATGGATAGCCTCTTTAGGTAATGTTGATCTTCAAATCCGAAGGTTCAAGGGGATCCTTCCTTGACCTCTTGTGCAGGTACCTTCAAAAAGCCTCCAAAAAGCATCAAAGTACCCACAAAAATAAGAACTATACAAAAACAAAAAGAAAGCAAGTAAAATACAGCTAGTAATAACACTCAACGAACACTAAGTCACACCTCGTGCACTCAACTAATTCCCCGGCAACGGCGCCAAAAACTTGACACGTATTTTTCAACACACTCACCTCTCAAGTGTAAGTGGATCCTCATAGTAGAAAGTAAGTGCCCGGTTAAATTATCGAACCACGAAAAATAGTGAGCACGGTGTGGCTCTAAAGTTATGTGTCGGCATGTTATTGTAGTTGCGGAGCGAAAATACGAAAAACGAAAGAAAGGCAAGTGAAGAAAGCACAAAAACAATAAAGGGAACCAACTAGGTGGAGTCAAGGGGAGAGAATCGCGAACTTAGACGATAATCAACTCACAAAATTCAAGCAAACGAATTAATAAAACTATCCCAGTTCATTTCTTAATCGAGAGATAAGGGCAATCACTTAAAATTACATCAATTCATACTGATAAGCCTAGAACCAATGTATCAAATTAAGCACCTAGGATTGAAGAGGATGAATTAACCCGTTCCCACATGGGTAATCACACAACTAGGGGGTTCTACCTAGCTACACTATCTATCTATCTATTCTAACCCCTAGCCATGCTTTTTCACCTGTATACAAGGGCCCAAACTCCTATGATCCCTTCACTAATTGCTCAAATTCTAATTCAAATAACCAATGTAAATTGATGGGGTTCTAATGAAATTTACCCAACTCTCGTTGCGATAAACCAATATCCACTCAAATTACTCAACCTCAACTCACACTCATACAAATTAGCTTAACTATCCAACTCTCGTTGCAACAACCAAGCCTCAATATATGAGCTAATAGAAGAAATCATGCAATCGAACAATGAAAACCCGCCAACCTTATCAAACAATTAAGAAAATGAACCAAGACAATTAAATCAAAACATAATCTCAAGATTCACAAATATCACATCATCAAAGAGCACTAAGAGTTTAGCTCATGATTTTACAATCCAAAATCAATGGAAAATAAACACCAGAAAACTAATTCATGGAAAATACAAGAAATAAAGAAAAGATTGAACCCTAGAAGACATCTTGTGGGAGGATCTTCACTCTATTCTTGCACCCAAACTCCTTATCTCTTCCCCAAGTAACACCCCATCTAGTGGGTGGGAGTGTGCGTAGAGACTCTCAAAACTTCACCCAGCTGCTGCCCCTTTTGTTTTTTTTATAACCTCTGTTCCCCTCGGTGTCTTATTCACTAATTTGGGCCGCCGAATTAATAAATAATGGGCTGCATATATAATATAATTAACAAGGCCCAATTGCTTTTTCTTCAATTAATCAAAATTCGGCAGCTGATTGCTTCCTCTTTTCAACTGAAAATGCACAGTGATGTTCAGAAATGGGCGTGAGGCCCCATGCTTGCAAAAGCACCTACTTGCTTCCAATTTCAACAGTCACTCATCTACTTTTTTGGGCTAAACAATGGGCGTTTAATTTGCCATTTTAATTAAATGGGCAGCAATATTTAATTGCTAGACCCAAATAATTTATTTTTGTATCGCTTTTGATCTCGATTTTTACACTCTTCTCAATTTATTTCTTCGATTGATCTCATAAAGAAAATAGGCACGTGTTTGCTCCAATTATCCTCAATTTCCTACAAAATAATAAAACACTACCATTCTCGACAATTAAGAACAATTACTCAATTTTAGTGTAAATAATGCATGAAATTATATTGAATTAAGCAAATAAAACCCAAGAATTTCGAGCAATTTTCACACTAATCGGTCAGCACTTGCGGGACTGTCTGTGGCAGGAGTTGCACCTGCAAAGTCGAACCTAGTTGACTCCCCAATTGGTGTTGTGGACTTGCTACTAAGTACATCTTGCACAACATCCACAAATGTCTGGGCATCATTTCCATCTGCACGATCATTCCCGAATATTTCAACCCACTCGGTATAGAACGGGAAAGACTTATTTTTCAAGGAGCGGGCAATCGGATCAGTCTGCAAAACAAGAATATAGTAAAGTTGTAAGCATCCTAAAATAATAGGCCTCATGACATTACTGTTTTTAATTGAATAAAACAACAAAAGTACAGATTTTATGCATGACTATAAATGTTTTTCCAATTTAGTAACATGAATATAGAAACTGCTAGAATATAACAACTATCACAACAGTTTTTTTATGTTTTAGCTTGAAAAAATCAATTTCATGTGTAACTTTAAAATGAACAATACCTTGATGTAAGCATCCCAAACTTCTATACGTGTATCAATGTGATATGTCATGCTATTCAACCCTATTCCAGAATTATTAAGCATGGCTTTCAAGCTTGCTTATTGCTTCTTCCACACATGAATCTTCGAGTTTATGTGAGGATCACCTTTCAAATCAGTCCCGGGAAATGCATTTGACATCATGTTCTCCAATATGCCTAGATATCCAGACTTAAATCCGTTATCACATTTGTAGCCTCTTGACTCCAGTTCCCTCAATGCACTTACCAACACTTTTTCCTCCATATACGTCCACACCCTACGACCACCATTTGAACCCCTCTTTCTAGTTCCTCTTTCCATGTTTATCCTCTACTATGATTGAAATATAAAAATACAAATATTTCCATAAAAACATAACCCTATATGAAGAAAATGTTACTAATGTACACATGTAAAATAACAAACAGATCATATTTAATACTCGTGATAAAAATAAGTCAAGTTATCCGTTAAACAATGCAACATATCAATAACATGAATATAAAGAGATGTCCAAATACATGACTAAATAGAAATTAAACAATAGGCTATGTTCAAAGTCTTGAATTTAGCAAACAAGTATCATAATAGAAAACATAACATTATAAAATATCAATCATAGTTAGAAAACATTTTCATTGCCAAGTTGTCCCTCCAAGCAGTCCATTCTGCCTAGGACTCTACTTGATCAATAAAATCTCCATCGTTCTCATTTTCTTTATTAAATTATGTATATGTTTAAGGCACCTCATCCTCCAAAGGGTCTTTATCCATATTAGCGGATGAAATTATGCAGGAGACAACATCCCAAAATAAAACGATTTTGCACCTTGATAGGGTAGTAAGAATTATGACTAAGTATCTTCCATCTTGTCTTTAAGATTCCAAATGATCGCTCAATGCAATTACGTGCCTTTGCATGCTTTAAATTGAAGTATTCTTTATAATTTAAAAGTTGACGGGTGTTGTCCCATTCTTTCAAATGATATCTAACTCCTCTATAAGGAGCTAGAAAACCATTTTCATTTGTGTAATCACCATCACATAAGTAATAACAACTTGTGAATATTAACTATTATCAATTAGTATCTAACTCCTCTATAAGGAGCTAGAAAACCATTTTCATTTGTGTAACCACCATCACATAAGTAATAACAACTTGTGAATATTAACTATTATCAATTTAAGACCTGGTATATTACTGTTGGGATACTTTAGTTTTGATGAATTATGCCAAAACATTATCAACTTTTGTTTTTGAAGTTGATCTACAGATAACAAGTTGAGGGGGAACGAGAGAACGGTGAGGGGAACTCACGAAATCGCATTTAAGATGATCGAGATCGTGACGAGGTCAGTAGATTTAGACCGACGAGATCGGATGAGTAAGATGAGTTCCGTGAGTTAATCGGATGAGCCGAGCAAAAAAAAAGAAAAGAAAAAATCGCCTAATCAAGATCGATGACCAGATGAATTCGATCCGATGAAAGAATGACGAAGCCGATATGGTGATCAAGAGTTGGCATAAGCCGACGAAAAGAAACCACCAAAAGATCGTAAGAGAAGGTTGCGATCGAAGAGAAGCAGATGAGATCGACGAGATCCGGATGTGATCGAGATCGATATGAAGATGAGCGGATGATCAAAATCGACGTGATTGAGATCGATGCTAAACCGATATGCTAACCTAATATGCTAACTCGATGTACTAACTGATGCAGATAAAATGATATGTCGACTGATGTCAGATCGACCGATCATGTGAGCCGATCGATCAAAGCAGAAGAAATCGATATCGAAAAACCGTAAATCAGATACCGATCGAAGAGAAGTCATCGGAAGAGAATCATCGAAGTCATATTCATCGAGAATCGAACGCCATCGATGATCGGTTAGCTCGAGTCTTTAGTGACTGAGGGTCGAGTGTCGAAGACGTAAGAATCGAACTCGGTCCACTCGAAAGTGTCAAGATATACCGATCGATAAGGTCCGGCCAAGAGAAGCCCATTGAATCAAGAATCAAGACTCAGATAGAGGCGAAGACTCGGTATGTCTCTCGAAAAGACACCGAGACTCAGAGAATCTGAATGATTCCAAGGCGAGGAATCGAGGAATATAGCCAATTAGAAGAATCGGACGCGTGGACCAATGAGAGGAAGACAACCCACTGAAGAAGTCGGATGTACTTACAAGAATAGTATGGATTTGAATGTGATTCTCTCCAATCGGTAACATTCAAATCCACACTATAAATACAAGATCTTCCATCAAATTAAGTGTGGATCGTGGGAGAATATAACACGAGATGCTACAGAGCCAAAGAGAGTTATACCCAAAGCATTCCCACCTAGAACACAAGTCCGTAGATATACATATATATTCAAAGAGTGTTCTAGAACCCAACCTAAGCAACCCACGATGTATCTTTTTTTTAGAGAGATTTTCCCAACCTTAGCATTGAGGCTAAATCATTGTAAGGGAAAATCTCACCATAGTTGGAGACAACACCAAACCCAAACCCCATGGTGAAGTGAGGTAGTTGTTAGGCAATCCAGTGAGGGTGATAAGTCCCGTTGGAGTGTGAACTCGTTAAACATCTCAGAGAGCAATCCCGTGGAGGGTGATAAGTCCCGAGGCTAACCCGAGAGAGGGTTATAAGTCCGATTCGAGTGTGAGCTCGGTAAATATCTATAAGCAATCCCGTGGAGGGTGATAAGTCCGATTGAAGGAATTTCCTAGAGAGGAGAGTGGATGTAGGGATCGGTTGTCCGAACCACTATATATTCTTTGTGTTTTTTTCTTGCTTTATGTTTATACTTGTCATATGCATTTGATTATAAGCAAAACAACACACATGAGCTCCAAAGTTTAAAAAATTGGAAACACTCGCCTTTCACCCTCGCTTTTTTATATGCATCGCATTTAAATGTTTTGCTTCCGACGACGCTTAAATGGGTTTTCAAATTGGGACCAACAATTGGTATCGAGCGGTACTCAACAGATCACTATCTTCAAAGTGATCGCCGAAAGCGAATCTATTTTAAAAACATCTACGATCCGATACCAACAATTGGTATCGAGGCGGATGTTCAAACGCTTTCAAAGTGACCACCGAATCGATCTTTTTAAAAGAAAACCTGTTTATTTAAAATTGCATATATTCTAATGTTTTGGCTTCATTATCAAAAAGGGGGAAATTGTTGGGATATTTTAGTTTTGATGAATTATGCCAAAACATTATCAACTTGTGTTTTTGAAGCTGATCTATAGATAACAAGTTGCGGGGAACGAGAGAACAGACGGAGGGGAACTCACTTAAATTAGGCGAAGATGATCGAGATCGACGAGGTCATTGATTTAGACCGACGAGATCGATGAGTAAGATGAGTTCCAGAGTTAACTGATGAGCTGAGCAAAAATGAAGAAAAGAAAAAAAAAACCGATCGTAAGATCGATGACGTGATGACGACGATCGATGATCGAAGAACATATTTAGCCGATATGGTGATCAAGAAGAGCGCATAAGCCGATCGAAAAGAAACCCGACCAAAAGATCGTAAGAGAAGGTTGCAGATCGAAGAGGAGCAGATGAGATCGATCGAGATCGGGATGTGATCGAGATCGATATGAAGATGAAGCAGATGATCAAAATCGACGTGATTGAGATCGACAAAGCTAAACCGATATGCTAACCTAATATGCTAACTCGATGTACTAACTGACGCAGATAAAATGATATGCCGACTGATGTTCAGATCGACCGATCATGTGAGCCGATCAGATCAAAGTAGAAGAAATCGACATCGAAAACCGTAAATCGCAGATACCGGATCGAAGAGAAGTCATCAAGAGAATCATCCAAGTCATATTCATCGAGAATCGTAACGCCATCGATGATCGTTAATTTCGAAAAGCTAGTGACCGAGGGTCGAGTGTCCGAAGACGTAAGAATCGAACTCAGTCGGCTGAGTGTCGAGATACCCGACGCATAAGGTCCGCCAAGAGAAGCCCATTTAATCAAGAATCCTCAAGACTCGATAGAATCAAGACTCAAGATGTCTCTCGAAAAGACACCGAGACTCGAGAGAATCTGAATGATTCCAAGGCGAGGAATCGAGAAATATAGCCGTTAGAATCACCGACGTGGACTAATGAGAGGAAGACAACCAGCTCAAGAAGTTCGGCCATGTTTTACAAGAATAGTATGGATTTGAATGTGATTCTCTCCAACGGTAACATTCAAATCCACACTATAAATACAAGATCTTCCATCAAATTAAGTGTGGATGTGTGGAGAATATAACACGAGATGCTACAGAGCCAAAGAGAGTTATACCCAAAGCATTCCCACCCTAGAACACAAGTCTGTAGATATACATATATATTCAAAGAGTGTTCTAGAACCCAACCTAAACAACCCACGATGTATCTTAAGCTTAGAGAGATTTTCCCAACCTTAGCATTGAGGCTAAATCATTGTAAGGGAAAATCTCACCATAGTTGGAGACAACACCAAAACCAAACCCCATGGTGAAGTGAGGTAGTTGTTAGGCAATCCCGAGTGAGGGTGATAAGTCCCGTTGGAGTGTGAACTCGTTAAACATCTGTAGGCAATCCCGTGGAGGGTGATAAGTCCCGAGGCGAACCCGAGAGAGGGTTATAAGTCCAGTTCGAGTGTGAGCTCGGTAAATATCTATAGGCAATCCCGTGGAGGGTGATAAGTCCCGTTGAAGGAATTTCCCTAGAGAGGGAGAGTGGATGTAGGACTGGTTGTCCGAACCACTATATATTGCTGTGTTCTTTACTGCTTTATGTTTATACTTGTCATATGCATTTGATTATAAGCAAAACAACACACATGAGCTCCAAAGTTTAAAAAATTGGAAACACTCTGCCCTCACCCCTGTTTTATATGCATCGCACGAAATGTTTTACTTCCGCACGCGCTAAATGGGTTTTCAAATCGGGACCAACAATTACTAAAATTGTTATGTGTATGTTAAACTAATTAGTATTTAAATATATTAATTACCGTGTGGGAAATTTATTACATTTTCCCGTGTGACAGCATCACGCAAGATTCTACTATCTGCGGCGGATCCTTCCCATCCGGACAAAACATATGTATAGTTCATATTGCGATCACAAACAGCCAATACATTAACAGATACATCCCCTTTACGATTTCTATAACGCGGAATGTCAGCACGAGGGACTTGTACAGGTATATAAGTGTCATCTAAAGCACCAAGACAACCCTAAATACAAATAAAACAGACTATTTCAAATTTCACTCATCATAATGACCCTAATATTAAATAGTATCATGAGAAAAATTACCTTAAAATATTTCCATCGATAATCAGTGCTATTGTCAGGTACAGGTTCAAGTTGGACAAGAAGAACCGTATTCAACTTTAAGAAAGTGTTCAGAACTCTATTAAAGTATTTACTCACTGTGTAGCCTGACCGCCTAAAAGTATGTTTTATAATTCGATTTTTGGTGTGATGTGACAACACGGTTAAAAAAATTGCAACTTGTTCACCGATTGTTACATGCCGTGTAGGTGAAAATCCACCTAAATTTTGTAGTAGGTAGCATAAACAGTTGAAGCATTCTATATTCATCAAAAGGTGATTCTTACGTGTTTCATCACTGAATTCAACCAAAAAATGCATGTTGTCTAATTGACGTGTCAGGTTTGCCTTAATGCTATAGTGACTCCCACGGTTACCAATTCTCCTAGTCCTTTTACGCATTCTTAGATATCCATATGCCATATGAATCACAAATGCATTAACATCATTTAACAGTTCATCAATAGGTCCAAATGTCGCCAAAAGCACAAACTCAACCTCAACCCCATCATCCATTGTTCCAATTACTGTGAATAACAAGTTTAAACATAAAGGTTTTAATCAGCATCAAGCATATCTCCAAATACTACAGTTAACATTTTAAGGACAAAATGTGTTTGTGACTATACACACCGTACAACTATTAAATACAACACTTCAAGAAATCAGGTGTAATAAAATTAGGTGATGTATGAAAATCAAATTATGCTTAAGAAAGATGAAAATTCAATACCATTGTGGGGATATTCACGTGTATAAACCGAACAACAAATCTGAAAAATGAAAGTAAGAACCAGTGTTTAGTGACACGAGTATACAAAAATATGTCGATTCCTACATTTTGAAAAATAAATTTGAAGAAGGCAAGATAATAGCTCAAGAAATCGGGTGCCGTAGTTTACCGCAGAGACACGCTTATCGATTTCAGACGAACGGGAAACACAACCAGTGTGCCCTAGCTCCTTATATATAGTTGGACCCAATTATGAAGCACAAGTGTAATTTTTTGGGCCCAATGATTTAAATTTGTTAAAGTCAAAAAGCCTAGTATCCATAAAGGCCCATTAAATAAATACAAAATAAAATATACCGCAAAATAGAAGTTTTTAGTGGGTAAGCGGGTATAAATGTAGCGGTTGTAGCTGCAGTCCCCATTTCTGCCATTTCCGTCGAAGAGTCGCTTTCATTGTTGTTGGGGAGTAAAATTTCCACTGTCACCATCTGAAATGGGTTCGAAAGGTGAAGCATCATAGTCAAAGCCTATATCTGGTATGTCTTTGTATTTTAATAATTAGCATTTTGTCTAGCAATATTAAGTAACCACAATTCCAAGATTAGATAAAAGCCATAACTAAGGTTAATAGGTGTTTAAGAATGACGAAATTGGTGGGGAATATAGTTTAATTTCTTATTTTTGGTAAAATTGTGTACTCAAAATATGCATGCATTGATACCCAAGGTTATTTTTCAAAAAAACCCAGTTGATTTAATTTTAATTTGATATGTTTTCGTGTGCAGAAATTATAAGGCTCGTATGTATTTGTAATACGGTTTAAATTGTTATTCTCTGTTGATTTCACCATAATTATCATGTGGTATGTTATTGTATGTGTTAAGGCAAGATAATATTGAATGGTATGTTACATATGGTCATAGATGTTATGGGCAAACAAAACTCAAAGGCATATTGGATTTATCCCAATATTCATTCTAAAGTTGTTATGGGCTGGACAGTTAAGGAGGAGGACCAACGTATAGACGGAATTCACTTTATGCAGAAGCAAGTTTGCGTTGATAGTGTCTATAATTTTGATAAACTGGTGAAGGAAGTAGCAATGTATCTTACATTCACTTTGAACGAGAAGGCAGATGTTCATATCATCAGAAGAAAACTAAGACATTTGACAGATGTGTACCGTCATTTCAAGATGTTTATTTTTTTTAAGCCGGTTGTAAAATACAATGACTCCACAAACAAGATAGAGGTTGGTCCGAAGTATTGGAAAAACATAGAACAGGTACTAACAAATGACATTTTTAATGTATTATACTCAATAATGTGTGCGTCTTGCAGGAGAGTGAGCTAGATGCCTATTTTAGAATGCATGGATTCCGATTGTATGATGCATGTTGTCAGATTCTTGACTACGATATGATGGATCAATTTGCTTCTTATATTGACAAGGATCGATACATGAATATACCACTTGGGATTAAACTCTCGGATTCAAATCGATTCCATTATCTCAAGGTGAGTGTGTTGCTTCTTTTTATTTTGTTTATATACGAGGCTATATGTGTATATGCATATGTTACTTGATTTGAAAATTGATGCTGATAAATGACTTATGAATATTGCTATTTTTTTCATTTATATATTTTGAACAGCATCGGGCTGCCTACCTACATGTTAAAAAATGTTAACAAACATCCAGTACAAGAACACTGAATGGAATTTCGATAAATGAGACAAGTATTTCTTTACCAATGGATGGGAGTTCGTGCTAGATGGTGATTTATGTTCAAGGTAGTGGCAGCTGTCAAAGAACAGATGGTTGAAGATGAAGATTCTTATGAGAAAATGTTACATATATTGGCACATGAATACGATGAACTTGATGATCCGTTCAGTTGATGGTATACGTGAGAAGATTTGGTCAGTTGCGTACATGTACAAGTTGTTCAAGAGGTTTGTTTTCAAGACTATTGGTGTCGAGTACAACTTCCATCTGTGTTACGGTAGGGTTAACAACGTTTATTGGGAGAAGCCGGGGAAGGTAATTTAATTTATCTTCGAAATAATAAGCAACATTAATTTTTAATAATAAATTTTAGCATATTATAATGGGTATAAATTTCATGTAACAGGAACCACAATATATGTGGTATTTCAGGACTAAGGGTTTTTCTGATTATCAACAATGCTATCATGTTTTTGATGTGATGGAGTTGGATAGGTTTGCATATGAAGATATTGATGTTGAATGTATTGATCCCACTACTCCAAAACGCGTTCAAGTTTCAGATGAAGAGGATGTGTTCAAATCTTACTATCGACTCTGACTAACATGTGGGAAATGGAACGGTTGCAAGATGACTTTGGTTTCTACCTTTTTTTGTCAGTAAATATAAGTGTGGTAGCAAATATGTGTTTGGTTGTAGTTCTAATTTGGTACTTTTGTTGGTTTGACTGTGTTTGATGTTTGACTATCGGTCCTTATCGTAGTTCATGTTATTATGGCTATTTTTGTGGAGATCAGTTGAGTTATAAGTAATGATCATCAAATGTTGTTACTGTTCTTATTTCATTGCTGGCAATTGAATTTAGAATGTCTATAATATTGGGACAGTTGCTATATGGAAGCTTAGGAATATTACAAAATCAGCTTGTTAATTTCTTGATTATTCATTCATATTCAATAGAGTTAATCCCCTCATCCATTGTTCCATTGTCATATTTTCCTACAACCTATAAAATTTACAGATTGCAATTATGACTATATCATCAAGAACATTAGCTCATGAAGGCAAAATAACTGGTAACTATTCAGAATCTGGATAGTATAAATACTAACTCCAGCCATGTAAAAACCATGGTAAACAAACTTCATTAATTGCATGATTAATGACTCAGATAAGTCCCTAAACATCAATTCAAAATAAAGATTACATTACAATAATTCTGAAACATAAATACATTATCGTAGTTAATCTAAAACATATTATGGAGGAAACATTGGACAAAGAAGACAACTAAATAGCCATTAGCGTCCAGCAATTTTACATGGAGCTATCGTTGTCCTCATCGTAGAAGTTCAAAATGACAGGGTTCACGGTAGTTGAACGTCTGATAGGTGGATGTTGCGTAACGCTAGATGACACATCGGGTGCCGATGGTTCAACCTCGTTAGCTTCACGACTTGCCTCTATGTCGTGTGCAATAGTAGGATCGCTAAATAGCAAGCTCAATGAATCGTACAAGGGTTCACCTTGGTGCATGTAAGCCTTTGCCATTGGGTTATACCAAAACAAGTAAACCGTGAGACAGTGTTAGTAAAAATCATCTAACAATGCAAAACAGTGGATGAAAATAATGAACTATATATTTTTAATGTGGACACTTATATCTTTAAGATGTTCCCACATCATAGGTGATGCATGAACAATGTTGTTATCATCATCCCAATAAACACCTGTGTGGTTTATTATGTGTTTAAAGCTTGCAAACCTATTTTTAAGCCAGCGGACTCGATGATGAACCTTTGTTAAGTCGTAATCCAGGTTGAAGAAAGCATTGATACTGACCATGGAATTTGCAATGGCATCTATGTTCTGGGCATTCCAAGTCCAATTCCCATTGTTTTTCTCATTCACTAGACACTCAACTAGATAAACAGTTACTTCATTGGACCATGTTTTGCAGTAAAAAAAACGATCTTGGGCCCATGAGGAGGAATTGACCATTTTCTATTGTAGACAAACAGGAGAAACAGATGAACATAACATGTGATAGAGTGTCAAACTCAACATGTATTTATATGTGAAGTCTAGCATGTTTTTACTGCAACATATTCTATTTAAATTAATCATCAATAAAGTAAAAAGATATATTCATCAAAAAGTGTGATTTGTCACTTCAACATAAAAGTGAAGATGTACTAACATGATGTGAGAAGTTAGCTATTGTATTTCTTGATATTAGTGTTTGACTGTTTCTATAGATATAGCATGGAGACTACAGAAAATGTGGCATGCAAAAATGAATCTACTTTTTGCTGATTATGTTTTTCTGCCATGGAATGACAAAAAAAAAGTATTGGGCTTTTGGGTGTTCCAAATTTAAACCGTTACTTTCTCATTACATTAAACAGTGATATAAAGCAGGATTTATCTTTATTCATATCCTCTACTACCTAATATTCATATCCAAATTAATGTGTTATAAAAGTCACATATAATTGACAAAACAACTGAACCAGTTACCAAATGATGCATATGTTAGGATGCTCAGAACAAAATGCTTGAAATAGATCATAAATTTGTTACTGAAGTTTGACAAACATATTTGGGAAAAAAATCTTTAATAAACAAATCCACTATCACCAAAATTAGTACCAAAATTTTCATCTATTTTAACAATGCATAATCAAACTCCTAACAACTCCAATCACTAACATATATCAACAATTTCCCCACACACCATGTTTCTATATTGTTTTGTCTATATATGAAACAATGATAATTATCTCAATTACCAAATTACCAAAATTATTACCTGAAAGAAGTGGCATCCATATCAGTCATGTACCCAATCTTCATCCAATGAACAATAATATTGCCCCATGTACCAGGACTTATGTGTTTTCATGTTCCACCTTTCATTATCTCAAGATCCATGTTGAACCTGTCATGAAAGAAATAAATCACCAAAAGAAGTTCAACTGATACATATGGTCTAAAAAATAAAAGAATTTGGGTATCATAAAAAATCGATACAGATCTAATTTCAAGTTTTAAATACATGGGAAATAGTTTCTCAACCAAATTCGTCCAAAACCATGTAATTCACTTTGCAAAAAATCCTTCAAACCCTAATATATTCAACAAAAATCGTTCAATCCCTAATTTATTCAACCAAAATCGATGCACTCCTAAATTATTCAAACAAAATCATTCAAAACCTAATTTGTTCAACACAACTGTAATGGAAAAGAACACCCTAAAATCATTAAGCAAACGATGAATAAGCCTATTTCTTACCTATTCTCAATCGCCTGTGTACGATGAGTTAGTATGTTCTTGGAATATCATTCAAGTTCCATCGCTCCAGGAATTGCCGACAAGCTTCATCGCGTATCTGATAATGGCAGAAAATGTAATTACGTTTCATTTTCTATATATAGTGGCACTTCAGTAATATTGATGAAGTAAAAGGGTATTTTACTATTAATGCATTTCAAGTTGAGGGCAAAAGGGTAATATCACTTTGGCGGATAATTCCAACTCGGCCCACCCCCAGAAGGATTATCATGCAATGGGCTGATAATTACCAAAAGTGAACCGGGCTTTATGTCAGTCCTGCGCTTCGGTCATGCAAACCAAACTCGATTTTGGGTCGGACAAAATTATATATCACGCGTTTTCCTTCGAAGCAAATGCGGCCCAAGAATACTTATTCCATAAAATCTTTCAAAAAAATCTTTTCTCTCTCCTCTTATTATTTTTGAAAAAATAGGAAATAATTAGGCAACAATATTTCTTTTATTTTAATCATATTTTTCAGTTATTGGACTTTATCTTTGGGCTACTAAAGGGGCCTTTAGGAGAATTAAGATTGGACCTTCCAATGGACCTTGAATTATCAATATTGAGCCACATTATTATTCAAGCCCATAAATATTAATTAATCTCACTACATAATTAATATTGCACTATCCATCTTAAACCATATTACTGTAATATGACTCCCGGTTATTATTTCTAATTTTTAAGATTATCCAGACCATTAATTAGTTTAAGTCACTGAAACCTTCATATTAATTAATATTTTTTTCCTTGGATTAAGAGCGGCTCAACATTATTATCCATACCGGAAACTAATTCCACTTGCAAGATTTAATATGATAAAACTTCTGAGCCTCCCAAGGGGGCAAATCACACAAGACGTACTTGCACACGATTCTCCGTATTAAATCTTAGCAATCGTCATGTAACTAATAATATTGCCCAAGATATAAAGTCAAAGCAACGGATAATATTATTAATTACATGGCAATTGCTAAGATTTAATACAGACCAATGTGTGCAAGGAAAGTCTTGTATGATTTGTCCCCTTGGTGGGCTCAGAAGTTTTATCATACCAATCTTGCAAGTGGAATTAGTTTTCGGTATGGATAATAATGTTGAGCTGTCTTTACTCCAAGGAAAAATGTTGGTCCCGGTGAAAAACCCATGAAATGCGGAAAAATCATGTAATGCATATAAAACAGGGGTGAAGGAATGGTGATTCCAATTTTTTGCTTTTTAAAGTCCATGTGTTGTGTTTTGCTTATAACCAAATGCATATGACAAGATAAGAACATAAAGCAATAACGAACACAACAAAGTATAGTAGTTCGGAGACTCAAGCTCCTACATCCACTCTCCCTGTTCCTAAGGAAATTCCTTCAAACTGGACTTATCACCCTCTCGGGCTCGCCTCGGGACTTATCACCCTCCACAGGATTGCCTACAAGCTTTCAGGCTGACTCACTACAGCTTACTCACTTTTCTACCTTGAGTTTTCTGACTGACGCACTGCAACTTACTAACTCTTTACAACTCCAACAATCACACAAACTACCTAACAATAGGGTTTGGGTTTGGGTTGGTGTCTCCAACTAGGTTGAGATTTTCCCTTACATTTGTTTAGCTTCAATGCTAAGGTTGGGAAAATCTCTCTAAGCTTAGGATATATCGTGGGTTGCTTAGATTGGGTTTAAGAACACTCTTGAACATATTTGTATGTCTACAGACTTGTGTTCTATGGTGGGAATACTTGAGTATGTGTCTTCTTAGCTCTGTAGCATCTTTTGTCACATTCTCCACACTCTCCATACTTTTCACATACTCCACACTTTCCACACTTTAGAATGATGAAAGACCTTGTATTTATAGTGTGGATTTGAATGTTACCGTTGGAGAGAATCACATTAAAATCCATACTATTCTGTAAGTTCTGCAGCTTCTTCAGGCTGGTTGTCTTCCTCTCATTGGTCCACGTTAGCTGAATTCTAACGGCTATATTCTTCAGGATCTTCTGAGTCTTCAGGATTCTTTGAGTCTTCAGGATTCTTCTGAGTCTTCAGGATTCTCTAAGTCTTCATGTTTTCTTCCGAGTCTCAGTTTTCTTCTGAGTCTCAGGTTTCTTCTGAGTCTCAGGTTTCTCTATTCAGCAGACTTCTCTTCAGAGGACCTCGTCTAATCAGGACAATGTTGGGATATTTTAGTTTTGATGAATTATGCCAAAACATTATCAACTTGTGTTATTCAAGCTAATTTACAGATAACAAGTTGAGGGAGAACGAAAGAACAAGTTGAGGGGGAACTCACGAAATCAGAAGTAGATGATCGAGATCAGACAAGGTTTCTGATTTAGACCGACGAGATCGATGAGTAAGATGAGTTCGGAGTTAACTAATGAGTGCATGCAAAATCAAAAGAGAAGAAAAGAAGCCACCGGTGATCGTAAGATCGGGTTGACCAAAATAGACGACGGATGATCGGAAGAATGCATTTGAGCCGATATGGTGATCGGAAGAAGCGGCATGCCGATCGTAAAGAAACCACCGGAAGATCGAAGAGAAGGTTGCAGATCAAGATCGACGCGGATCGAGATCGGATATGATAACGATATGCTAACTCGATGTAATCTTGACTGATCTTATCCCGATATGTTGACTCGAGGATGTCGACCGACAATGAGCCGAAATCATATCGTGCAATAAGAAATCGATAGTTCGTCAAGCGACCTAAGGGTCAAATGAGTAAAAGTGACTCGAGGGTCGATGTCTGTCAAGGTTTAACAAATTTCCACTCGTTAGTATGCCCGATCGCATTTGAGACGAGGTCCAAGAGAAGTCCGCCGGGAGAGAAACCCGAGACTCGAAGAAAACCTCGAGACCTCCGTAAGAAACCGAGACTTAGAAGAAAACAGAGACTCAGAAGAAACCTGAGACTCAGAAGAAACCTGAGTGTAGGTCCCGAATGGGTTTCGTGATGGCAGAAGTCTAGAGGGGAGGGGTGAATAGACTTCTGAAATTTTTTTTCGCAGACAAAAAGGATGACAGCTTGTCTTCGACGTAGTGCAAGGAATTAGTTTGGATCGAGAGTCAACTTACCGACGCTCAAGGCAGATCGCCTCAGATTCATCGCTTAACTGACAGCGGAAGCTAGTTTATACCCGTATGAAAAACCAGTTTGTAACAAACCAGATTCCGAAGTTGTTTTCAATCAGATCAGATCAGTAGCTTGGTGCTAGATGATTCTGTTGGGAGATGAATTTAAATAAAAGAAGATTTTGATTAGATCCCAAAACCCCTGAGTATGACATGTTCAGAATATTCTTGATAGTTGAGTCAGGATTCAGTTTTAGAATGTTCATGTTGTTATCTGCACCGTGTATAGTCAGCAGATATAGATCAGGATAGATTCTGAAGATTCTGAAGACTCAGAAGTTTCTGAAAAAAAGTTTCAAAAGATGAAACCAAGTTTCAAGTTTCATTGACAAACTGAGAAATCAAGACTCAAAGGAGAAATCGAGAAATCAAGACTCAGCCAGAAAATCGAGAAATCAAGACTCAAATGAGAAATCAAGACTTCGCAGAAACCGAGAAATCAAGACTCAAAGGAGAAATCGAGAATCGGAGACTCGCAGAAATCGAGAAATCAAGACTCGGTGAAATCGAGAAATCAAGACTCAATATATCACCAAGATATCCGTGGGAAGACTAAGAAGACTCAAGACTCGAAGACATCAAGACTCGTAAGACTCAAAACTCGTAAGACATCAAGACTCAAGACTCAAGACGTAAGATCAAGTAAGATCAAGATCAAGACAAAGGATATCAAGGCGCACGAATTATCAAGACTCAAGAATGCATGAATGCTCAAGATAAACCCTAATGTTCGAGGCAATCAAAATATCTATCCAAGGATACAACTCGAGAAGAACGCGATTACATAGAAAATAGATATTGCCCTGTATATTCGGGATGCGCATAAAAAGAACTAAAACAAAGTGTTGTTAAGGTTATATCACTCGAGAGATATTGACCAAAAAAGAGCCGTTGTGTTTGTTACATTAATCAAGACAACAACCAATCGTAAGAAGACAAAGATCAGATTTCATCGATTAATCGAAAGCGACAGTCACTTAAGCATGTCAAGAGTACTATGTTCCGCATCGCAAAAAGTGGTGGTGGTCGCATGAAAAGCACTTTGCCTAAAACATGCTAGGGAGTGTCAAACCCTAAATATAGCCGTTCATCACACACCATAAGAGGAAACTCATGGAGCTATCTCTTCCAACGGATAGTTTTTCAAGAGTGACCTTGGTGCTGCTTTATAAATACTTGTGACCATCTACATTGAAGGTTATGGGAAATTTGTAAGCAACTCAAGAGCTCAAACTTATTATTGCAAGTTGAAGCACTCGAAAACCCAAGAATTTCCCAAGTGCTTTACATTGAAGAGAGCTCATTCACTAAGCCTAGTTTTGATAAGATATATCCAAAGCTTAGTAGAGATATCCTAGCCTTTGCATTGTACTTAATTGTAAAGGATATCTCATCCTAGTTGGAAACCAACCAAGAAACCCCAAACCCTTTGTAAGGTAGTTTGAGTGTGATTGTTGGTGAGTTGGAGTTGTAAAGAGTTAGTAAACTACATTGAGGTAGTCAGAAAGCTCTAGAGAAGAAGTGAGTAAACTATCTTGGATAGTCTGAAAGCTTGTGTGTGTTTTGAGTTAGTAAACTACAGAGGTAGTCAGAAAGCTCAAAATAGAAAGGTTAGTAAACTACAGAGGTAGTCAGAAAACCTTAGGAAGTAGAAAGGTTAGTAAACTACAGAGGTAGTCAGAAAACCTTAGGAAGTGATTAGTGAATTTCTCTGAAGAAGTCAGAGAGAGTGGACGTAGGAGCTTGAGTCTCTAAACCACTATAACTTGCTGTGTTGTTTGCTTTCTGTACTGCATTGATTAACTGTTGCATATCTTTAACTGAAAGCATATTTTCACTGATATTTAGTTGGACTCAATCCACTGAAGTTGCATCTAACTGAATCACAGCCTAATCACTATTCCATTAAAAGGAAGGTTTTCAGCAAAGCATAAAACGAGTATAAACTTAGGGCCGACCATTCCGCACATCTGAGTAGCTTTTCAAGCTGTGCTCAAGATATCTCGATAACTTCGGGATCGGTTGGGATTATCTTAGGTTTCGAAAGCATTTCGGGATCCTTTGTCTCGGGTAGACTCGACTCGAGGCGATTTGTGCTTCTCGGGACCAAATCATCGGGACAACGACCCATCCGACCTCGATGAAGTAAAAGTTTTAAAATCACTGAACACGTGTATTCCCCCCATACACGTGTAAGACTCGTTTACACCGGGACCAACAAGTGGTATCAGAGCAGTGGTTCAACCTGACCACCTGCTTTGTTGACCATAGTCTTATTTGCTAAAGATTCTTGTGGTCTATCTGAACAGATCTTATTTGTTGAAATCTTAAAAGACTCAGACATAATGTCTTCTAAGAAACTTCCCATGTTCTCAGTAGAGAACTATGATTTGTGGAGACTGAGAATGCAGGCTCACCTGTATTCTAAGCATGAACGTATGTGGAGAGTGGTTTCTGAAGGACCATTCCAATTCACTGTTGTGAATCCCAGAGTTACTGAAAATGAGAGAAATGATTCCAGGACTGAATTTCCAAAGTCTGATGATCAACTTACTCCTGAGGAGAGGAAGTTAGTCAATCTAGACTATATTGCCAAAGATACAATAAATAACACTATTGATGATGGTGTTATGAGGAAGATCTCTCATTGTTAGAATACAAAGGAAATATGGGATACACTTGCTGAGATTGCTAAGGAAGAAAAGGAGTCTGATGAAAGTTCCAGCTCCTCAAATGAGATGTGCTCAAAAAGTGACAGTGATGACATCTGTCTCATGGCTGTAGGAGAGGTAAGTTCTTCTATCTCTGTTGTTGCTCCTACACTAGCACAAGAGTTATCAATTTCCACTGTAAACAGTCAATTTGACCTGATGGATTCTTTTGAGAGTCTAATGAAGGACTATGCTATTTTACAAGAACTGCTGAATGAAACTCAAGAGCAGAACAAAGAACAGATTGCTGAAAATCTTAAGTGGAAAGACTCTAGTAATGC
Organism: Stenogyne calaminthoides; assembly: GCA_037126765.1. NCBI lineage: Eukaryota > Viridiplantae > Streptophyta > Magnoliopsida > Lamiales > Lamiaceae > Stenogyne > Stenogyne calaminthoides. Next base: position 28,826,237 of record JBBCBC010000027.1, read on the forward strand.
TGAGATCACTTCTCAATTAATGGGAACTACTGATGAACTAGATGTTCTGAAAGTACAACTCTCAGAGAAAGAGAAGTTGATAGGGACCCTAAATGGAAACCTAGAGGAATCCACTGAGGAGATTCAGTTGATCAGAACTAAGTTCAATGACCTCTCTGAGAAGCATGAAACTCTACAAAAATGTGAGGATAGTGCGCAGAAGAAGCTAGCTCTATTGAATACTGCATCTAAAGTAATAGATGAAATTCAGAGTTATCAGAGACCTGCCACTATAAAATCTGGATTGGGATACATTCCAAGGAGAACCTCACAAGGTCATCTGAATGCTACATCAAGTAGCACTAAGACAATCTTTGTTAAACAAGTGGCACCTACACTTCGAACTGAAGAAATGCCCAAAGTTTTAGACAAGGGAAAATGACCTATGGTTCCAGAAAAATTGAATGTTCAGGTAAGAAAGCCCAAACCTCAGGTGAAGGCTAGAAAACCTGACCCCTCAGTAGGAAAATTTCAGGCAAGTACTTCTAAGCCTCAGGGCTAAGAATGCAAACCTGAAAGGATCTGCACTGAACCAGCAGAGGAATTTTCAGAAGAGAAACACTCAGCAGAGACATTCTCAACTGAAAAGACCAAGTTCTCAGATTACTGAAAGACCCCAATTTCAGTACAGGCAACCTAAACCCCACTTGCCTAAGGGTAAAGGTTACCTGAACCCAAGTCAACAAAGATTCAGACCAGCTGCACAGAAGCCAAAGCTATGGAACAAAAGGCCTGTACCCAAGAAAAATTCTAAGGCTCATGTTCATGCTAGGCTAGCACTCATACACAGGATATTGCTAAGGCACCTAGAGTGGTAAATGTGTATGTAGATGTTTATGGAAGACAGATTAGCCACTCTAAAGTTATTAGAGTTGTCAGGCAGATTTGGATTCCAAAAGGTACAGCTAACCTGGTAGGACCCTATACCAAATGGGTACCACAGATCTAATATATTTTTTAGGTAAACAGAAAAGGGCACTGAGCTGAATGAAAACATCATAGCCCTGATGAAAGAAGATCTGAGATGTCATTGTTGGAAGATGAATTTCCTTCTTCGACTTCAGGAGAAACAAGCTAAGGAAGGAATCTTCATCAGAGATCATGATTGAAAAGGACATTAGGATGGAGAAGATTCATACTGATAAGCAGAGAGCTGATATCTTGACTAAACCTTTGGCTGAATCAAGATTTCAGGAACTATCAGTTGAATTAGGGATGTTGGATCCAGGTGTATAGAGTAAATCTGAAAAATTGAAGGTTTTCAGATGCATGAAGTTTCCTCAGGATTCTACTGAGAAACTCAGGATAAAATTGAAAATACTGAACTGAGTCTTGGGAAACTCAGGTGTACTGAAGGTCAGTACTCAGTATTATACTGAACCCATTCAGTACTCTGTATTATGCTGACATTTTATCAAGGTCAATACTCAGTAAGACTGATAGAGGGAAATTAGTCTGAAGAAGTAATGACTCATGCAACTCATTTATTGCTTAAGTAAAGCTCAGTAATCATTTGCAATAAATACTAAACACCTGAAGAGAATGTTTTGGGCGGGATCTTTGAAATGCCAAAGAAGGTAAACAGTCATTAATTGCTCTGTTCAATTAATCACCAATAAGGTTAATTTGGCGGCTTATTATTCGTGAGATCGTCCTTTCGTATAACCAATTAGTCTGTGATTAATCTCAACCGTTGATTTATTCAACCGATATGATTTCCCACGAATCGATCCTTATATTCATTTGAGAATTCATTCAAAGCCCCAATTTCAAAAGCCTTCGTTCTCAAAATTCTCTGCAAACTCAAAAACCTATCTTTTAGCCAGAGAAAACCTTCGTCATTTTCAAAACTCTTCACTTCAAAATCCTCAAAAATGACTTTCTCAATATTCGATAAACTGGTTGTTTCCAACAAGCCATGGTATGAGTATGTGGTATCACTAGAAAGCTCATCCAACGCGACCCATGATGTAGAAGCGCTACACATGATCCGAATCGCAAAACTCACAAATCTCGTCGCAAGTCAACCGGAGACCGAATACTCTAAAGAGGTAATAGAGTTTGTTTCAAATCTAAGATTAGATGATGAGGATGGTATCGAGTCCCAGATTACTATTTCCCATCTAGAACATAGCTCGAAATACGTTGATTTTGTACGGGAGTTGTATTTAGTCCCTAAAAATTTAAACGATGTTTTTGAGTTGTGTGATAGAGGAGAGGATCCCACAACCTATCTGTTGGGTCGGGACCAGGAATACCTTGATAGGATAACAGAGCATCCTATTAAGTTCGAGACTACATTGCATAAATGACATTTGAAGCCGAAATACAGAGTCTTGCTAGATATTGTTAGCAAGTGCATAATGAGCAGATCAAGGAGTTTTGAGCAGATAAACACTCCCAAGCTCAGATTGATGGCTGCTATCGAAGTTTCACCCACCAAAGATTTCAACTGGTTGAAGTATCTGATTAGAGTGGTGAGTGACCAGGCGAAGCTAATCAAGAAGGAGGATGGATCGATCTCGATCAAAGGCAAGATACTCCATGCAACCAAAATATCTTTTATTTTGGAGATGTGCCGAGAAGAGGAGGATATCTTTGCAAACTCCACTCCTTTCCCAAAGTCTAAGGTCATGTTCAAGCTGACAACAACTCGAAAGACTTTGAAAGGGAAGAAAGAGAAGAAAGTGGAATCACCTGCTGCTGCTGAAGAAACCCATCAAGCCAGGGGGAAGGCTTTGATGGAGGTCAAGAGGGAGAAGGGTGAAGCATTGAAGAAGAAGACCCTTGCTCCAAAGCGCAGAAGCATGGTGATTGCCACTGAGGAGGAGGAGAGTGAGCCTGAGGAGATACAACCTGAGGGCCAAAAAGCTCATAAATCGTCTTTACAAGTATTGGCTCAGGTTATATCCACGGCACAGGAGCAAACTGAGGAGCAAGTCTTCTCTGAGGTTCTTGAGACGTCACTGAGCTCAGACAAATTCTCTCAAGAAATCTTCCAAGGACCTCAGACCTCAAGAGGGTTGATGAGATTCCTATCGAGGAAGTGCACTCAATCCTCGAGCCAATTGATTCGCATCGAGGGAGTTACTGTCAATCCTTAGATTTTTTTGAGCCTCGGGATACATTCTCAAACCTTGATGAGCTCCTGAGTGATCCATTCCTTAATGCCTCAGAAGAACTTCCCACTGAACCTGAGATCCTGAAGTTGAAGAAGGGCGAGGCGGAAGAAACTGAGTGGCGAAGCAAGGGGGGACGGTTTATACTGGAGCGGTACCCTGAGCTAAGCACATATCCTGACCTTCAGGATTTATTTTTCAGACTGAGGTCAACAAAGATACATTCTCAACCGGACCTTGCCCGAGATGCTCAACATTGCTTCATTCGATAGGTGAGGTGAAGTGGAATGAGGAGACAAGCTGTTTTGATTTCGGTTCTCGGGGTGGATGGAAAAAACCAAGCTCGGGATGAAAAAATTCGATTTTGATGAAATTTGGTGAAGAAGGAAGCTTATCAAAATGTTGAGAGGAAAGATCTTTGAGGTTGGTGCCCCGAGCTCCAAAGACAAAAACCAAGATGGGGACCAACAAGGGAATGATGAGAGTCAATGAAAAGATCAGATGGAGAAAGATAATATCGATGGTTTGGAGAGCTCGAGAATATTATTGGAACATCAAACATCCTCGATCAAAATTAGCCTTTCGTAACTTTTGGCACTATTAACAATTATGCGCCAAGCCAACGAATTGCCTATCAAAAGGAATTTATCTTTGAGCCCCGAAGGAAAAAGCCAAGGCTTCTAAGCCAACTCAAAGAAAAGTTGATAATGAATTAGAAGATCGCGAGCAACCTCGAGGCTCGAGAAGTGTGAGAAACCAAGGACTCCAAGAAAGATCAGGCGGAGATCGAGGAAAAAGAATGAAGAAGAAGAAGGGAGAGACTGGATTCAAAAGTTGGCGAAGAAAGGAGAGGACCGAAAGACTCACTGATCGAACAATCCGCTCAGAAAAAAAAAGAGATCACATATGTTCCGAGATTGATCTCACCCCAATTATGGAGAAGTCCTTGGAGAAGGTTGGGCCAATCATGAACAAAGTTGCTCGGATAGAAGAAGTATTGGAATGACAACCGAATCAAGAGAAAATGGAAAGTCCAAGAGTTCTACTTTAGAACTGATGCAACATCAATGACTACTCAAAGATAATACCTCATTATCGACAAATTATGCGCCATGGAAGGAAAGATGGATGGAGTCAATTGTTGTTGAGATTGAGTCTTGTAATAGGTAAAAAAAGTATCGGAAAGGACAAGAATTTCTTGAGGCCAAGTTGGTGGAGAAGAATGAGATGCTTATCAAAAATGTTGTTGAGGAAATGAGCTCCATGTTCGTGATGACCAAGATGATGAAATATAGATATGTTTCAAAAGAAGCTCTCTCCAAAAAAACCGGTTTGCCCAAATGTCAAGAAAAAAGAGTTCTCAATGGCGAAAAGAACCACCGAGGAGGCTAGAAGACGAGCAAGATCGAAATTAAGACTCGAGAAGAAATCAAGGGAGAAGTGCGTAGTGTCAAAGATACGCCAAGAATCAGAAGACAAAAGGTATCATATGGACACAACACTATCAAACTTACGCCAAAGTATGGTTAGAAAAATAGATATTACATAAAATGGAACTCAGAGGTTATATTCAGAGAAAGGGGAAAGACCCGGAGTGATCCGAGAATATTATTGGAACATACCTTGGGAAGAAAAGCGACATTTAGAAAAAAAGAATTGCACAAGAAAAGAAAAGAACAAAACATTCACTCGGAGATATTGACCAAAAAAGCGTTGTGTTTGCGAAGAAAACAAACCAATGAAGAAGTTGTGAAGCATGAAGATGTTCCAGAAAAATTCATGAAAAGGAGGTGGAGTCAAACCTAAATATAGCTGTTCATCACACACCATAAGAGGAAACTCATGGAGCTATTTCCAACGGATAGTTTTTCAAGAGTGACCGAGGAACCATCTACATTGAAGGTTACGGAAAGAAGTTGAAGCACTTTCGAAAACCCAAGAAGTTCTTTTTACATTGAAGAGAGCTCATTCAGAAGTTTTGATAAGATATATCCAAAGATAGAGCCTTTGGAACAATTGTAAAGGATATCTCATCCTAGTCGAAAACCAAAAGAAACCCCAAATAAGGTAGTTTGAGTGTGATTGTTGGTGAAGAGTTGTAAAGGTTATTTGTTGAGCCTAGAGAAGAAGGAGTAAAAGAGCCAAGGTTAGTAAAGCCAACTCAAAGCTCAAAAGTTGATAATGGAATTAGAAGAGTAGTCGAAAAACCTAGGAAGTAGAAAGAAGTCTTCAATACGAGAAGTGCTCCGAGATCACTCCAAGTTGAGCAAACCAATAACTTCTTTGTGTTATTTCGCTTTCTTGCATTGATTAATTGTTGCATATCTTTATCGAAAGCATAGTACCATTGACCAAGAAAAAAGAATGAACAACCTAATCACTATTTCATTAAAAGAAAGAAAGTGGTTTCAAAAAGTTCGCGAAAGCAAGAGGAGATCGGTTGGGATTATCCGAGGGAGGTCGCGAAAAACACAGTATGGACTTCAACACGATTTGTATTCCCCATAAAGAAAAAGTAAGACTCGTATTCCCCCATTGTAAGACTTCACGGGACCAACATATTCTAACTCAGAATATGTATGCAGATTTAATCAAGTTGTGTGCAATAGTGTGAAGTAGTTAATCAAACAGGTAAATGCACACAAGATTTATAGTGGTTCGGACAACCAGTCCTACGTCCATTCTTCCCTATCACAAGGGGCACCAACTTAACCGACTTAACCAACTGGACTTAGATTATTGTGTTAGTCCAACACATTACACCAACAGATATTTATGGAGCTCTCACTCAACCGATCCCAGAAATCAGAACTAGAAACCCTAGTCTGAAATCTTGCTAAACAAATTTAACCTAACTTTTGGTTTTCGGTAAGATTTGTTGTTTGTTCCAACTTTGAAATCTTTCCTAGAGTTAAATTACCCTAACAACTAGAGGATAAGATTTCTGTGCTAAGAACTATGGGATGAACACTGAGAAAAATTAATCTTCAAGGTTGTGTTCTTCGTGCGAAAATTTTGCTATAGTATGAGCTTCTTGATAATTTCCGTGTCTTCACTCTGAAGAGTAATCCCATATTTATAGACCTCGAAATCAAAGAGTCGTTGGAGAGCAATTTGAATTTCCGGCTATATTTGGTAGATATGTACGATTTGATGTGACATGCTTCAGGGACGGCATGGCCGAAAGCATGAATAGTTGTCTTTTATAGCCGTTTGACCAAGCAGCACCAAATCCCGTATTGTCGGCTCTGTTCATACGTGTCTTGTTCTTATTGGTTAACAAAAGCACTTTTCAGTGTTTGTTCTACCAACTAACAGTGACATTCTTCTTGTTCAGATCAACAACGTATGACTTGGTGAAACATCAGTTACCACCTGGTGTGAGCTGACCTGATCAGTTACAACTGATCAGTTTACCTGATAGAGTCTTCTGGTGCCAGTTGTCTTAGCTCAACTAGCAGACTCGGCTGATGTAGGTCTTCTGGTCTGATCTTCTGGTAGTCATCTGATCTTCAGGTCTTCTGAATTTGTGTTTCAAGACTTCACCTGATTATCTGACTTTATAAGATCGTCTGATCTTCTATCCTTCCTTGCCTTCTGGCCTGTCGGACTTCAGCTGATCTTTTGTTCTTCTGATCTTTAGATCTGACCTATACATATTGAGGTTCCCCTTAATATGTGACCTATCTTATACATCAATTGTTCTATATAATAGTTATCAACTGGTCATCTTATAACTGGTATTAAAAACATCAGTCAGCTAACAGGTCTGACTGGTCTTATTACATGTGTTTTAGAACTTTCATCAAAACTCTAAATTTCCCAACAATTTCCCCCTTTTTGATGAAACCAAAACACTTGAGAAACCAACACAATTGATAAATATAAAACAATAGAACACATAATCAGAAAACAATGAGATTTTGTCTTAGGATCAGAAAATGAATAAACTTTTCATTCAGCAGATTTATCGATTACATATTACATCAGAAAAGTTTGAGTTTAAATTCATCTGATCCTAAACAGTCTTCTGATCTTCAATCTCTTGGCTTATATCCCTCTGGCATTTCTCGTTGATTCTGAGGAATGTTGAATATCCGGTATAGCTTCCATTTGACATCATTGATCTGCTGAGGATCAGTTATGCGAGCTTTGTTCAGGATGTCAAAATAGAACCTTTGAAATGCCAGTCTGTCAAATGAGTCATCTGCCTTCTTCGAGTAGTCCATCACGTCATACTCTTGACGAGATATTCTTACATTGATTACTCTGGCCTCATTTTCCAGATATTTCAGAAAATCTGGGTGCTTGTTCTCCAACCAGTTGAGAAATTCTGCATCTGGTGACTCTTCTTGTGGCACTAGATCCAGAACAAAAGCATCCAGAAGCCATTCACTTCTGATCTTATTCCATTCCTCGAACCTATCAGCATGTGCAGCAGATTTCGGAATGATTTCATCAACTCTTGCTGGCAACTGAGGTTCTGGCCCAGATTTTCCGACTTTGCCTTTCTTTGCCCTCGATCTGTATTTCTTTTTCAGATTTTCTGCCTCTGCCAATTTTTCTGCTCTTCTTTCTTTTTCACTAATTCGAGCTTCTTCAGCAATCTGCTCCTTAGACAGTTTGTCAGCCAGTTCCTTATCTGCATGTATCTGGCTAGCTGTGTTTGTCGTGACTGGTATAGGTTCTGACGTCCCATCACCCGCAGCTAACTTCCTTGCCTTTGACTTCTCCATCTTCTCAGAGACTTCATTAGCAAACAGATCCAGATGGTCTAGTCTCTGGCCTTAGGATTCAACTGTCTGAATCAGTTCTTCTGTTGTTCTGATAAAGTCAGTTGGTTTCTTAATCTGTCCTTCCCCCTTTTTGGTTTGATCAAAAAGAGCATTGAGGTGGGAAGTCAGAGATCCAAAGCTGACTGATATGGCCTTGTTAAGATCTTCAACAGATAAACCTTGAGCTTGAGTAGATAGATTTTGAATCTTTGAGATCAGCTCAGTTTTGACAGATTCAACGGCAGTAGAGAGGGTAAGAATGAGTTTATCAAGTTTTTCTTCAGTCATTTCAAGCTTTTCTGTGACCATTAGAAGAGAAACTTGTTGTTGATCAACCTGAATGAGCTTGTCGTCAACTGTCTTCTTAAATTCAGCTTTCAGGTTGGTCACGATTTGAGAGAACTAATCTTTGATTGCTTCAATCTGGGAAATAGCCAATTCCCGTTGATCCATTATTTCTTTGAGGCTAATCTGCCTCTGATCAGCTATTGTGTTGCTAAGCTCATTAGCCAACACTTCCTCAACTTCTTCTTTCAGAAGATCTTTAAAACACGATCTGATCTCCTGAAATTGATCAGTGGTGATGTGTATTGCAGTAACATTTTGCATCACCTGATCATTTCCAGTTGTTGGTGCCTCCAGTGGCTGGTCATGAACTGTAGCACTAGTTCCACTATCATTGGCAACTCCCACATTCTTCATCTGATCATCTTCCTTAGGAGTTTCTGCAACAGCCTCCAGTTCAACTTGTTCAATGCGTCCCAGCTTTCTGTGGATCAGAGCTTTGATTGCTTCAGCAGTTATCAGTTCAGCTGGTGATCCTACCTGAGCAGATTTCTTCATGTCGAAATCAAAATCTGCGAATGCATCAGCACCTCCCCTCTGTTCAATAATGATCATGAAATCTGAGAAGTTCTTCAAACGGAGATCTTTCCAGGTGAGGATCTCCATTACTTCCTCTCGAATAACAAGATGGGCTACCAACTCTATATACAACTCATCAATTTTGCGTTCAATTCTCATTCTGACCATTTTCCCGGTGATGGTCTTGGATGATCTAGACTCAGGAATCATCTGTTCAGATCGATCAGGTTCCGGTTGATGAGATGTAGAGGGTTCTGGTGGTGTCTGAGTAGCTGGTTGTTGACTGATTGGCTGAATCTGCAGAGGTTCGGCTGTGGCAGCAGGTGCGTCTTGTTCTGCAGTAGGTGATCTTACTGGTTCGCGAACTGGTGAACTTTCAGGTTTGCGAGCATGTGAAGGAGAAGGAGAGATATGCTTAGCAGCTAGAAGTCTGAGTGGTGAATCAGCGCGATATTTAGGTGAGGGCGATCGTTCGTCTCTTGCTCTTCCCTCAGATTGTTCTGGCGAGCTCTCAACTTGAGAGGCCTGCCTATCTGATGTTTCAGCTGATTTATGTTGCGCATCAGGTTCATCTGGCACTCCTTCTTCATCTGACTCGTCTTCCAGAAAAAGAGTCATGGTGGCCTGTTTGACCTTCTTTGGCCTCTTCTCCTAAGCCTTTACCAGTTTTCTCTTCTTCTTTTGAGGAGCATCAGTTGCAGACGTAGCTGACTCCTTGTTTTTCCCTTTCTTAGTCTTAGGAGGGGTGGGCCGCATATCATCATCTGATGGCCCATAGATGGCAGTTGTGGTTGAGAGAAAGGCCTTGTAAAACTTCAGTCCATTCTGATCCCATTCAGCATTGGGCATCTTGTCCTTCAGAATGACTGCGACCTTGTTGAGATTGCTGATTCTCTTCTTCAGATAGACTTTTCTCTGCTCACTAACTCCAAACTTGTCATGTTCTTGGAGCAGAATAGCCTTCAGGAAACCATGCCATTTAATATTTTTTGGCTTCATCGATGATAGCAGCCATACTATACATCTTTACAGCTGTTAATCCATCTTGGCTGAACGAGATACCCATGATTGTTTTTGACAAAATGTCAAACAACAAGCGGTATTTCCTTTTCAACATAGGTCTGACAAAGCCTACGGTCTGGTGTTTATCAGCCTCTCTGAAGAGTTCATTCCTGATCAACTCGTCTTCATTCTCCCTGTAGTGAGCAGGAGAGATTTTTCCTTTGGGCAGGTTTAACAGTTCTGATATCCTCTCCATTTACTGAAGAAATCAGTTCATCTCCTGGATTTTCCGTGTCCACCTTTAAATTCCTCAAGAATTCTAGTGCCTCATACTGCATTACTGGATTGCAGTGAGCAGCACAGTATTTTTCAAGACCACCCTTCCTCAGAATTTGTTCCACCTCCATTGATTCCGGATCCCGTGTAACACCAAAACTAACAAATTTGTCTTCAACAATCTTGGTTGCCAAATCCGCATAGTTACACATAATTTTGCCCATTCCGTGAGTGGCCATCTACAATAAGATAGACTCGATTAAAATTTGTGCATATCCATAAAGATATCATATATTGATTATCAGACCTATTCTTAGACCTAGTAATCGATGAATACATACGGATATCAAGAAATGATAAGGCATAACACAGGATAACATAAATAGACATAATCTATATGTTCAATGGATTTTTAAAAAAAAAAATTCATCAAATAACCAGAAATTACCAGATTCGGCTTTTCGTATTTTAAATAGGTTGAATAGCAAGAAACACTTTGAATCGCAGAAAGATAATTGTGAGTTTGCAAATCGCAAAAATTTTGAGAACAATATTCTGGTAGGGTTTTGATGAAGCTTATAAAAGGAGGGAGGGAAAATCGAGACTAGAAGATCAAACGTTTGAAAAGGATAAACGATCCAGATTGAGCGGTTTTAATCGTGTGGTTAGGAAATGTACGCACGATTACCTTTTGTATTTAAAAAACACATTTAGTGGCATTTAATACATATACCCTATGTCCGCATTAAATACTTTGCAGGGTATGCATCACAAAAGTATGTGTACAGTAAAGGCAAATATTATCAGATAATTTCAGATATGTAAGCAGTAGACAAAGAAACAGAAATGCGTATCTGGTTGACTGATATTGTAATCAGTCAATACCCCTTGAAGTCTGTCTGTACTACCTGTTGATCTTAGTTTTCTGCCTGATCCTTATAATTTCCCAACTGTCCCTTTCAACTGATCCGTTCCACTTTGCGTCTGATATTCCCTTTTCTGATCCTCCCTGATCAGTTGAAGTTCCCCCTTCAACTGTTATTTCTGATTACTTATTGACTTATTTATCTGATTTGTTGAGGTAACATACTCACTGATCTTCCTCATCTGATCATTCTCTTATATAATCCGATTTCAGTTGACCTAATCTGATTCTACTCAGACCAAGTCAATTCTTGGGATAAGTGTTACCGCCAAAACTTAGTCTTGAAAATCGGATAGTCGTCTCGATTCCCTAAGTCGGCACGATTTGACATTCGTAGTAATAGTCTGGATATTTTGGGATATCAATCGCCGTAAGCTTATCCAATCATCAGTCGTGTGTTTCCTACGCGCTGTCCTTGTGGTGCCAATTTCTCTAAAAGGCTTTGAGAAATTAAATTTGCATTTGCACCCCTGCTTGGCCTCTATAAATTGGACCAATGATTTACACAACATAACCCATTCACCATACTTATCTTCTTTAAGTGTTGTAAAACATGTATTCCGATGAACCCTTATTTCCGATGAAACTTCCGGCAAAAACCTTTAACCCTTTTCAAAAGATTTCAGCTTCTCAAATCAACCCTGTGTGTCCCTTATTACTGCTTTCGTCGTCATCGAAGATTTCACATACAATTATTGCTAAGCTTCTCTACCACCGAGGCGGCGGATCTGCTATCGCAAATGAGAAGACACTTCTCATAACCGTATGCACCTTGTGTGCCTATCAAGATGACGGAATTAGCATCAACAGACTCAGTCTGATACAAAACATAAGTTTGGTATTCGATCTTGATCAGACAACAGCTGATCATCGTATATCAAACTCAATATTTGCATGTGACACTTGTGGCCATATGGTCTTTGGACCACATCTTTGGCACTTGTGTCCCATTTAACAACTGGAGAGCCCATTAATTTTAGGACTAGGGGCTCCTGGCTTAGAAATCCTTCAAGGCCGCTCTCGCTCCTCACTCCGGAGCTCTGAGGGTGGCTTTAGGATTATTTTAAAGTCTCTCACACCCCTTTTAGGGTTAAGTGGGGGAAAATGGGAGCATCAGGCTTTAAAATCTTTAAAGCCTCTCTCCCCCCCTTTTAGGGTTAGGCTTAGGATTTTCGGTTTATGGTTTATGTACTGACCTCCGGGTCCTTTTGTACTTGTAACTTGTAATGTAAATTTACCTTCGGGTCTTTATCAATGAAAATTTATATTATTCCATTGTTGTGTATTTTCTGTTTCCTTATGCGATTGAAGCTTTAATCTTATGTAACTTGCTTGTTGAAAGCTTAATCGACTTACAAATTATGAAACAACCAAACTGATCAGTTCCTTTAATCTGATAATTCTTTAATCTGATCAGTTCCTTTTTAATCTGATAAAGCCTTCTCATATCAGTTCCTTGACTGACCTTCTGATCAGTTGAGATACCTAACTCAACTGATTCCTCTTAACCTGATTAGTCTCTTAACCAGATGGTTCTGGAGATCAGTCCACCAAACATTTCTGGTGCGTTTTCTCCAAGATCCAGAAGCCCTAGCTCATTGCATAATTCTCTGAATCTGATCTCAGCTAGTGGCTTGGTTAAAATATAAGCTTTCTGTTTATCAGTATGGATCTTTTCCATTCTGATATTCTTCTTTTCAACATGATCTCTTATAAAATGGTGTCTGACATCCACATGCTTGTATCTTGTATGTAGAACAGGATTCTGAGTGATTGCAATAGCACTATTACTGTCACAGAATATAGGTACGTTCTTAGCTACAATGTTATAATCCCTCAGCTGCTGACTAAGCCAGAGCAGTTGGGAGCAACAGCTTCCTACAACCATATATTCTGCTTCAGTAGTAGATGTCGCAACTGATGTCTGCTTCTTTGAAAACCACGAGATCAGTTTACTACCTAAAAACTGACATGTACCTGAGGTTGACTTCCTGTCAATTCTGCAGCCTCCATAATCAGAATCAGAATACCCTCTAAGCTCTAGATTATCATCTGATGGGTAAAATAAACCAAGGTTTACTGTCCCCTTCAGATACTTAAGAATCCGCTTAGCTGCTTCCAGGTGGCTTTGCATTGGATTTGCCTGAAATCTGGCACATACACCTACTGCAAAAGTGATATCTGGTCTACTGACAATCAGGTATAGTAAAGATCCAATGAGAGCCATATATTCTTTCTGATTAGTTTTCTGACCATCCTCATCTGGATCCATCTTGAATCCAGTCATCATAGGAATTCTGGCTTCCTTACAGTTTTGAACTCCAAACTTAGCCAATAAACTCCTAGTGTACTTCACCTGGCAGATGAATATCCCTTCTGTACTTTTCTTAACTTGTAAACCCAGAAAGTAACTCATCTGACCCATCATGGACATCTCGAACTTCCCTTGCATCAGCTTGTTGAATTTTCACATAAACTCTTGTTGGGAGATCCGAAGATGATGTCGTCTACATAAATCTGAACCATCAGAATATCTTCTCCTTCTTCTATTCTGAATAAGGTTCTATCCACTATTCCTTTAGTGAAACCACTGTCTATCAAGAACTGAGAGAGTGTATCATACCAAGCTCGAGGAGCTTGTTTCAGGCCATAAAGAGCTTTTCTTAAACGGTACACCTGGTCGCCTTTTTCAAAGCCTGGAGGTTGTTCAACATAAACTTCCTCAGCTATTACACCATTTAAGAATGCACTCTTTACATCCATCTGATACACAATAAACCCTCTGTGGGCAGCATATGCCAAAAACAGCCGAATGGCTTCCAGGTGAGCGACTGGTGCAAAGGTCTCATCATAATCAATTCCTTCTGATTGTGAATACCCCTTAGCAACAAGTCTTGTCTTATTTCTGGTTATGACGTTATTCTCATCTCTCTTGTTCTTGAATACCCACTGTGTGCCAATCACATCTTGGTGGGTTGGTCTGTCCACTAGTTTCCAAACCTGATTCCTTTCAAACTGTTCCAGATCTTCTTGCATGGCTAGAATCCAGTTTGCATCTTGTAGAGCTTCCTCTACTATAGTTGGTTCCTTCAAAGACAGATAACAACAATACATGGCACTTTCACCAATTTGATCTCTAGTTTTAACTCTATCAGATGGGTCTAGGATGATCAGATCAGTTGGATGACTGGTTACCCAGGTCCTTCTTTTCTGATTTGCATCTGTTTGGAGAACATCATCCTCTTCTGATAGTAGTTCATTACTAGTGATTGGGAGTGGTGCAGAATTATGATACACTTGACATGAACAAGTCTCAGCTGATGTTGGACTCATCATGTGATGATGTCTGTCCGTAGGAACTTCAGGTGTTCCCCCTGAACCAGATGGTTCAGTTGATACTGTCTCAGCTGTACCAGCTTCTTTATTGACAGTTGTACGTACCTTAGGGTCTGATTGACCTGGTGAATCAGCAGGATCTGGAATATACACTGTTACGTGTTCTGATCCTTTTCCCTTGATACTTAGCTGATCCATTTTCTGTGCATCAGGTACCTATTGATCTGGTACTTCTTGTTCAGAGGCAGGTTTCTCTTGTTCAGAAGATGTCTCATCAAAGACCACATGAGGTGTTTCTTCCACAACTAGGGTTCGCCTGTTATAAACCCTGAAAGCCTTGCTGGATGAGGAATATCCTAAGAATATACTCTCATCTGACTTGGCTTCAAAAGTCTTCAACTGACTCTTCCCATTGTTTTGTGTGAAACACTTGCACCCAAAAACATGAAAGTAAGAAACACGAGGTTTTCTGCCCTTTCACAGTTCATAGGGTGTTTTGTAGTGAGCCTTTGTCAGAGAGCATTTGTTCTGAGTGTGGCATCTGATGATTGATGGCTTTCGCCCGTAAAGCGCTTTTGGTGTTGCATGTTCAGCTAACATAGTGCGAGCAGTTTCTTTGAGTGTTATGTTTCTCCGTTCTGCTACACCATTCTGTTGTGGCGTTCTTGTAGCTGATGTCTCATGTTGTACACCAAACTTAGTGCAAAAATCAGTAATAAAAGAGTTCAGAAATTATGTACCTTTATCTGATCTGATTTTCACTATACTGACACCCTTTTCGTTTTGTAGTTTCTTGAGCAGCTCAGGTATCTTTGTTGTTGTCTCATTCTTCTTATACAAGAATACAACCCATGTAAACTTGGAATAATCATCCACGATTACGAGTATATTTCGTCTTACCGAGACCGACCGTGTAACTGGTCCAAATAAGTCCATATGAAGCAGTTGCAATACTCTGCTGGATGCTGGTCCAGGGATTCCTTTAAATGAGGTTTTAACCTATTTTCTCTTCTGACATGCGACACATGTATGATCCTTAGAGAATACCTCATTTGGAAGTCCCTCAACCAAAGACATCCTTGCTATCTTGTTAAGAGTTTTAAAGTTCAGATGACTCATTCTTTTGTGCCAGAGCTAACTGCTACTTTTGGAACTCTTAACAATCAGGCATGCATTTCTTGGATAACTGTTCCAATCTGCTGTATAAATCGTACCTTTCCTTGAACCAGTTAACAATATCTGTTGAGTAGCTCGATTCTTGATAGTACACTGATCAGTCGAGAACTCAACACTGAATCCGTTGTCGCAGAATTGTGAAACTGATAACAGGTTATGCTTTAAACCTTCGACATACGAGACTCCAGTAACCTGTACATCATCATTCTCTAAGGTTCCGAATCCTCTGGTAAAACCAAAGTTATCATTACCAAAGAGTACACGTGGGCCTTCTTGTTCTGTGTAAGAGCTAAGGAGATGTTTGCTTCCAGTCATGTGTCTTGAGCATCCACTATCGATGTATCAGATAGTTGCTTGTACACCTCCTTTGTTGGCCAAATCCACGCGAACCTGCAATCAAATAAGGCTTTAGGTACCCCTTTTGGATTGGGTACTGAGCGGTTAAAGTTGGTTTTAGGGATCCATACAAACAGGGCACTTCTATTGTAATCATATAGATCAGAAGGTCTGATTTGTCTCCCATAAACATCTACATCATCATACATCTCTTCATATGCATTCTGATCAGTATGATTATTTGTGTGAGCCTTGAGTGAATCAGAAGACTTGGGATTTTTTCTTGCAGTTTGTCTTCTTTTTTAATCGATTGGGGCTCAAAAAAGTGACCCTAGGTTTTCGATTGTAAGGGGTAATTCTGTTGCTACCATTAAAAGATTCATATCTTTTTGGCATAAATGGTCTTAGCAGTTTACCTTCAGCTTTCTTGTTAGGCAGTTGACCCTGATTAGGTTTCAGATTAGATTTCCCTTTGACAGGTTGTCTTTTCGGATACCTAATCTGGCGATCGAGTTGAGTCTCTTCGTAAGAACTGGGTTCTTCGTTGATTCTCGGTGATGCTTAATCGATTAGGGTCCATTTGTTCCTTTCTCGATTGGGCAATTGCCTTACTTGTTCAGCAGGTCTCTTTCCCTTATCAGATACATATTTTACTTTTTGTGTATCTATATCAGAAACTCGTTTGATTACACCTTTTTGAAGTGAACCAGACGGGGCTTTTGAGGATGTAGAAGGGTTTTCATACCCAATTCCCTTCTTATTAGTTGTCGTTCAAAAATAGTTGTTCATATCCTGAACGGTTTTTGAAGATTTCGTGAAAAAACACGTATTTTTTCACGTAAACTATCCTCAGTTAATTTCAGACTCTCATGTAGTCGGAAGAGATCATCAAACTTGGCTTGTAGGATTTTAAAATCATCATCTTGTTGTTTATTGATAGCTAGTTATTCCTTAATCTTCTTCTCCTGATCAGAAGAATTAACTTTCAGAACTTTCAGTTCTTCAGTTATCTTCGGCGACTTCAAATTGATTTTAGTTCACCGCCATCGACATCATTTTCCTTAACAAGATGAGTATTTTTAATCCTTAGCTTATCGTTTTCAGCTTCCACTATCGTATAAGTGTCTACTGCGTTAGAGAGATCATCAAGCAATTGCTCAGAATAGAGCTGCAAGTCAATCTCTCCAGCAGGTGTGCTAATCATAGCTGATGTGGAAACTGAACGAGCAGAAGGTTTAGAGGTTACCTCAGATTGGTCTTCCTCCTTAGCCATCAGACAGATTTCATCATCAGAGGAGAATATCAGATCATCGTAGTGGTAGAAATCATCAGCGTTGCTTATCAGACAAAAGTCCTCTACTGATGAGTAGCCTTGAATCCTCTGAGGGAAGATAAGAATCATCAATTTCGATGTATCAGCAACCATGGCTTTCCTGTCTCTATAAGCGTTGCTCTCTTTTGTTCGCTTCTCTTCTCTTTTCTTTTGGTGTCGGTCCGGACAATCTGTATTTTGTAATGACTGGTTTCTCCACAGTTGAAAACACGCTCCACGATCCACGAGAACTTCTTTTGCGGTGTGAGTCATTTAAATCTGTAGAATCTGTCGGGTGACTTACTGTCGATTATGTCGAAATTTCTTCTCTCAGATCTGTTGTCTCTTCTTTCATCAGACCGATCATCTCTTTTCTTATCTTCTCTGCAATCCTTTATGTGATCATCTCTTCGGTCATCAGATCTGGTCCTTTCTGGAGATCTGTCAGCTGGCCTCCTATCTCTTCCTCTGCTGTTTTGATAATCCCTGTAAAATCTGCGATACTTACCAAGTTGGATGTTAGATTTTTCAAGTTTTCTGGTTAGCAAAGCAATCTATTCAGTTTAGCTTATAATATTTCCAACAGGTTCAGTAGACTTTTAGTTGTTGTTGGCTGCTTTGAATGCAACTAATTTTGATGTGGCAGGTGTGGCTTCAGCAGGCGACTCGTCTTCTTCTTCTTGCCCTCTTTCGATCAGATCGAACTCATGAGCTTTAAGACTCAGGAACAGGTTGCTTGGCTTCATCTTAGCAATATCTTGACAATCCTTCATTACAGTGACTTTCATATCCCACTTCTTAGTCAGAGATCTCAAGATCTTGTAATTGATGTCTTTATCTGACATTTCTCGTCCAAGTTCCCGTAACTTGTTGACTGACATGGTGATTCTTCCATCGAGCTCATTGATGGTTTCATTTGGTAGCATCTTAAGTTTCTCGAATTTCACCAGTTCAGCTTGCAGTCTGCTATCTTTAATCAGATCATTTCCTTCACACATTTCAGCAAGCGTATCCCACATCTGTTTGGCTGTCTTGAGATACTTTATCTTTTCTTTGGTTATCTTGTCCATGGTATTCATGATTATGTGTCTGGCTATCGTATCCAGAGTGTACAACTTTCTCTCTTCAGCATCCATCAGGGCAGGACTCTTTCTGACAAGACTTCCAACTGCTAAATCTGGATAACCTCCAACAGCTGGGTTGTCATGATAGATGATGATGGGTCCTCGTTCAAGAACTTCCATCATCCTGCTGCTTATTGATCCCAGATGGTTGCTCATGTATATCGTCCAGTCTGCATACTCATCAATGGAAAATTTAGGTAAATCATGATACATACCCGATGTATTATCCATGCTGATCGTGAGTTTGAAAATGAATGAGATTTGAAAAAGGTTTTTCAAGATCAGTTCAAGTGACCACAAAGGTTCTTCCTCAAGAACCGGTGATATTCAAAGCCAGTGGTTTGTAGAACCACTGCTCTGATACCACTTATAGGTCCCGAACGGGTTAAGTGAGGGCAGAAGTCTAGAGGGGAGGGGTAAATAAACTTCTGAAAACTTTTTCGTGCAGATCAGGTGTGATGGCAGTTTGCCTGATCAGAGTGCAAGTGAATCAGTTTGGACTGATATCCAACTTACTGATCACCTGAGGGCCGATCAGTTCGGTATCTATCAGTTTAACTGATTGTGCGGAAGCTAGTTTATACCCGTATGAAAAACCAGTTTGTAACAAATCAGATTCCGAAGTTGTTTTCAATCAGATGACTATGGGGTCAATCTAATCAGATCAGTAGCTTGGTGCTAGCTGATTCTAACTCAGAATATGTATGCCGATTTAATCAAGTTGTGTGCAATAGTGTGAAGCAGTTAATCAAACAGGTAGATGCACACAAGATTTATAGTGGTTCGGACAACCAGTCCTACGTCCACTCTTCCCTATCACAAGGGGCACCAACTTAACCGACTTAACCAACTGGACTTAGATTATTGTGCTACTCCAACACATTACACCAGCAGATATTTATGGAGCTCTCACTCAACCGATCCCAGAAATCAGAACTAGAAACCCTAGTCTGAAATCTTGCTAAACAACCTTAACCCAACCTTGGGTTTTGGGTAAGATTTGTTATTTGTTCCAACTTTGAAATCTTTCCTAGAATTAAATTAGCCTAACAGCTAGAGGATAAGATTTCTGTGCTAAGAACTATGGGATGAACACTGAGAAAAATTAATCTTCAAGGTTGTGTTCTTCGTGCGGAAATTTTGCTATAGTATGAGCTTCTTGATAATTTCCGTGTCTTCACTCTGAAGAGTAATCCCATATTTATAGACCTTGAAATCAAAGAGCCGTTGTAGAGCAATTTGAATTTCCGCCTATATTTGGTAGATATGTACTATTTGATGTGACGTGCTTCAGGGACGGCATGGCCAAAAGCATGAATAGTTATCTTTTATAGCCGTTTGACCAAGCAGCACCAAATCCCGTATTGTCGGCTCCGTTCATACGTGTCTTGTTCTTATTGGTTAACAAAAGCACTTTTCAGTGTTTGTTCTACCAACTAACGTTGACATTCTTCTTGTTCAGATCAACAACGTATGACTTGGTGAAACATTAGTTACCACCTGGTGTGAGCTGACCTGATCAGTTACAACTGATCAGTCTACCTGATAGAGTCTTCTGGTGCCAGTTGTCTTAGCTCAACTAGCAGACTCGGTTGATGTAGGTCTTCTGGTAGTCATTTGATCTTCAGGTCTTCTGAATTTGTGTTTCAAGACTTCACCTGATTATCTGACTTTATAAGATCATCTGATCTTCTGTCCTTCCTTGCCTTCTGGCCTGTCGGACTTCAGCTGATCTTTTGTTCTTCTGATCTTTAGATCTGACCTATAAATATTGAGGTTCCCCCTTAATATGTGACTTATATTATACATCAGTTGTTCTATATAATAGTTATCAACTGGTCATCTTATAACTGGTATTAAAAACATCAGTCAGCTAACAAGTCTGACTGGTCCTATTACATGTGTTTTAGAACTTTCATCAAAACTTTAAATTTCCCAACACTGAGACTCAGAAGAAAACTGAGACTCAGAAGAATACCTGAAGACTCAGAGAATCCTGAAGACTCAGAAGAATCCAGAAGACTCAGAGAATCCTGAAGACTCAGAAGATCCTGAAGAATATAGCCGTTAGAATTCAGCTGACGTGGACCAATGAGAGGAAGACAACCAGCCTGAAGAAGCTGCAGAACTTACAGAATAGTATGGATTTGAATGTGATTCTCTCCAACGGTAACATTCAAATCCACACTATAAATATAAGGTCTTTCATCATTCTAAAGTGTGGAAAGTGTGGAGTATGTGAAAAGTATGGAGAGTGTGGAGAATGTGGCAAAAGATGCTACAGAGCTAAGAAGACACATACTCAAGTATTCCCACCATAGAACACAAGTCTGTAGACATACAAATATGTTCAAGAGTGTTCTTAAACCCTGTTGGGAAATTTATAGTTTTGATGAAAGTTCAAAAAACACATGTAATAGGACCAGTCAGACCTGTTAGCTGACTGATGTTTATATTACCTGCTATAGGAGACCAGTTGATAATGATTGTATAGAACAACTGATGAAATAGATAGGTCACATATTGAGGGGGAAACTCAATATGTATAGGTCAGATCTGAAGACTCAAAGGACAGCTGATATCCGACAGGCCAGAATGCAAGAGAAGAACAGAAGATCAGATCGATCTGATCTAGTCAGATATCTCAGCTGAAGTCATGAAGCTCAAATTCAGAATACTTGAAGATCAGATGACTTCCAGAAGATCAGACCAGAAGACCTACATCAGCCGAGTCTGCTAGTTGAAGCTAAGTCAACCGGCACCAGAAGACTCTATCAGGTAGACTGATCAGTTCAGACTGATCAGATCAGCTCACCAGGTGAAATCTGATGTTTCACCTAATCATACGTCGATGATCTGAACAAGAAGAATGTCAAGCTTAGTTGGAAGAACAACACTGAAAAGTGAGTCTGCTATCCAATAAGAACAAGACACGTATGATCGGAGCCGGCAATTGCGGGATTTGATGATGCTTCTCTGTAACGGCTATAAAAACACTTTTCACGCTTTTGGCCATGCCGTTCCTAAAGCTCGTCACATCAAGCCTGCAAGTCTACCAAATTTAGCCTGAAATTCAAATTGCTCTCCAACGGCTCTTTGATTTCAAGGTCTATATATATGGGATTACACTTTAGAGCGAAAGAACGAGAGAACAACGGAAACACTGAACAATCAAGAAGCTCAAGCTAATATCAGATTTCCGCACGAAGAACACGATCAAGAAGATTATTTTTATTAAGTGTTCATCCCATAAGTTCTTAGCATAGAAATCTTTTCATCTAGCTGTTAGGCTGCTTATACGCAAGAAAAGATTTCATAGTTGGAACCAAACAATCTTACCCAAACCCACAAGTTAGGTTAAGTTGTTTAGCAAGATTTCAGACTAGGGTTTCTAGTTCTGATCTCTGGGATCGGTTGAGTGTGAACTCTTTAAACATCTAGTCGGTGTACTGTGTTGGACTAACACATAAAACTAAGTCCAGTTGGTTAAGTAGGTGCCCCTTGTGATAGGGAAGAGTGGACGTAGGACTGGTTTGTCCGAACCACTATAAATCTTGTGTGCCTTTACTGCTTTGATTAACTGATTACACAATCGCACACAACCTTTAAAGCGCTACATATTCCAAGTTGAGATCAGCTAGCACCAAGCTTCTGATCTAATCAAACCTGACACTTCAGTCAACTGATTAAAAGATTAACCTTGGAATCTGATTTATCAAAACCGGTTTTTTCACGGGTAAAACTTAAGCTTCAAGACACATCAGTTAAACCGATAGTAAATAAACCGATCGCCTTCAGCGATCGAGTAAGTTGGTTATCAAACCGATTCACTCACACTCTGATCGGGCTAATCGCCTCACACCTGATCTGCACAAAAAGTTTTCAGAAGTCTATTCACCCCTCCCCTCTAGACTTCTGCCCTCACTAAACCCGTTCGGGACCTACAAGTGGTATCAGAGCGGTTGGTTCTCTGAGACTAATCGACTTTTGTGTATCATCGATTCTTGAGGAAGAATCTTTGTGGTCAATCGAATCGATCTTGAAAAACCGCCTTTTAAAACTCATTCATTTTCCAAAATCACTCAAAGATGGATAACACCTCGGTATTTATCATGATGCCTAAGTTCTCAATCGATGAGTATGCAGATTGGGCCATATATATGTCCAACCATCTAGGCTCGATCAGTGGCAGAATGATGGAAGTCATCGAAAGAGGACCCATCATCATTTATTATGACAACCCTGCAGTCGGAGGAGATCCAGACTTTGCCCCGGGAAGTCTTGTACGAAAAAGCCCAGCCTTGATGGATGCAGAGGAAAGGAAACTGCATACTCTAGATACTATTGCAAGGCATATTATCATGAAAACAATGGATAAGGTCACCAAGGAAAAGATTAAGTATCTCAAATCTGCGAAAGCAATGTGGGATACTCCGCCGAGATATGCGAGGAAATGACCGGATAAAAAGACACCGTCTACAAGTTTAACCGGTGAAGTTCGAGAAACCAAGATGTCTTTAAATAAAAACCATCAACGAACTCGATGGAAGAATTACAATGTCTATAAACAAGCTTTGAGAACTTTAGAGAGATGTCCGATAAAGATATCAACTACAAAATCCTAAGGTCTCTCACCAAGAAGTGGGATATGAAGGTCACGGTAATCAAGGATTGCCAAGACATTTCAAAAATGAAGCCAAGTAGCTTATTCTTGAGCCTTAAAGCTCACGAAGTTCGACGGATTGAGAGAGGACAAGCCGATGAAGATGAGGTGCCCATTTGAAGCCTCAACTTCAAAATCGCTTGCTTTTAAGGCAACCAAAGAAGAGAACTAAGGCCAACGAACTCCGTTGGGAATATAATGAGTCGGTGAAACAGATCGCTTCCGCTACCGGGGAAGCTTGAGAAGTCGAACGTCCAACTTGGTAAGTATCGAAGATTTTATAAGGACTATCAACATACCGAGGGGAGATAGGAGATCAGCCAACGGATCTCCAGAAGAACCAGATCGATGATCGGAGGGATCAGAGATGAAAGGAAAAGAAATAATCGATCGAGGAAGGAAGAGATAACCAATCGTGATGGAAGAAGCTTAGACTACTATCGAAAGGGAAGTCACCGATAAGTCATACAGACGGAGTGATTCACCCGGAAGGAAAGGTTCGTGGATCAAGGAGCGTGCTTCAACCTGTGAGAAGCCAGTCACTATAGCGCAGACGCCTGGACTAACGCCAAGAGAAAGGGAAGAAAAGAGGAAATGTAAGAGAGCAACGTTATAGGGACGGAAGAGCCATGGTTGCCGATATTTATTGAGAATCGACGATTCCTATCGCCCTCTCCGAGGACTCTGGATACTCCTCCAGAGAAGACACGCTTTGATCAGCAGGTATTTGTTGACTTCTATGAAAATGAAGATCCGATATTCTCTTCGACGATGATGAGATCTCGGGCCGATGGCCGGGGAGGACCAATCTGGAGGTAACCTCCAAACCTACTTCGTTCGCTTTACACCGCTTATCATTAGCACACCTTTGGGGAGATTGGCTCGCACTCTACTCGAGCAATTGCTTGAGGATCTCTCCAATGCAGTAGACACTTATGCTATAGTGGAAGCTTAAAATGATAAGCTGAGGACCAGAAATAATCAGCTTGCTAAAGAAAATGATCTCAGTAAAGCCTCTGAACTTAGATTAACAAATCGCCGTAGGCAACCGAGAATTTAAAATTCTCGAAGTTAAAGCTTCGATCAGAGAAGCAGATCAAAGATCACCGGCAATTAATAAACAAACAAAGTCGATGACTTCAAAATCCTGCAAGCAAAATTCGATGAGCTGTTCCAAAAGCATGAAAGTCTAAAATCATCTGAGGATAATCTGCGTAAGAAAATAGAGGTTTTTTCAAAATCATCTAAAACCGTTCAAGACATGAACGCCTATTTTCGAACAACGATTAATAAGAAGGGACTTGGCCATGAGAACCCTTCCACATCCTCAAAAGCCCCGGCTGATTCATCTCAAAAAGGTGTAATCAGACGAGTTTCTGACAAAGATACACCAAAAGCCAAACATGTATCTAATAAGGGAAAAAGACCAGTTGAGCAGGTAAGGCAGGTGCCTAACTAGAAAGGGAACAGAAATGGACCCCAACTGGTAAAGCATCAGCCGAGAAATCAACAGAAGAACCCAGTTCTTCTGAAGAAACCTCAACCTAATCAACAGTTCAGGAATCAGAAAAGACAACATGTAAAAGGGAAGTACAATCTGAGACCCAATCAAGGTCGGCTGCCTAATAAGCATGCTTCAGGTAAACTGCAAAAACCACCTATGCCGAAAAGATATGAATCTTTTGATGGTAGCAGTCGTACCTACCCCTATAATCAGAAATCTAGGTCACTTTTTGAACCACACTGGATAAAAAGAAGACAAACAGAAAAGATAAATCCCAAGTCTTCTGAGTCATCCAAGGTTCACACTAATAATCATACAAAACAGAAAGCATATAAAGAGACGTATGATTATGTTGACAGGTATGGGAGACAAATCAGGCCTTCTGATCTAACTGGTCACAATAGAAGTGCTCTGTTTGTATGGATCCCCAAAACTAATCCTAACCCTCGGGACCCAATCCAAAAGGGGTACCTAAAGCCCGATCGACAGAGGTTCGCGTGGGTCTGACCAACAAAGGAGGTGTGCAAGCAACTATCTGGTACATCGATAGTGGATGCTCAAGACACATGACTGGAAGCAAACATCTCCTCAGCTCTTACATAGAACAGAAAGGCCCGCGTGTACTCTTCGGTGATGATAACTTTGGTTATACCAAAGGGTTCGGAACCTTAGAGAATGATGATGTACAAGTGGCTGGAGTCTCGTATGTCGAAGGTCCGAAGCACAACCTATTATCGGTTTCACAATTCTGCGACAACGGATTCAGTGTTGAGTTCTCGACTGACCAATGCACTATCAAGAATCGAGCCACTCAACGGATTTTGCTAACTGGTTCAAGGAAAGGGACAATTTACACAGCTGCCCAAGAAATGCATGCCTGATTGTCAAGAGTTCCAAAAGTAAGTTAGCTGGCTCGCACAAAAAGAATGAGCCATCCGAACTTTAAAACTCTTAATAAGATAGCAAGGATGTCTCTAGTGGAAGGACTTCGAATGAAGTATTTTCAAAGGATCGGACATGTCTTTGCATGTCGGAAGGAAAACAGTCAAAGCCTCATTCAAGGGAATTCCGGACCGGCATCCAAAGAGATATGCGGTTTGCTTCATATGGATCTGTTTGGACCAGTTACACCAGTCAGTCTCAACAGACACAAATACACTCTGGTAATCATGGATGACTATTCCAAGTTTACCTGGGTTATGTTCTTACACAAGAAGAATGAGACGACAACGAAGATACCCGAAAGCCGCTAAAAAAGATTACAAAATGAGAAGGTAAAAACGTAGTAAAAAATCGGATCGATAAAAGGCAGAATTTCGAACTCTTTTATTACTGATTTTTGCTCTAAGTTTGGTATACAGCATGAAACATCAGCTGCAAGGACGCCACAACAAAATGGAGTAGCAGAACGGAGGAACAGAACTCTCAAAGAAGCTGCTCGCACGATGTTAGCTGAACATGCAATACCAAGCCGTTTAAGGTCAAAGAAGCAATCAACCTTGCATGCCATACCGTAATCGTATGTGTCTCGACTAAGGCTCACTACAAAACACCCTATGAACTGTGGAAGGACAGAAAACCTCGTGTTTCTTACTTCCATGTTTTTGGGTGTAAGTGTTTCATACACAACAATGGGAAGAGTCAGTTGAAGACTTTTGAGGCCAAGTCAGATGAGGGTATATTCTTAGGATATTCCTCATCTAGCAAAGCTTTCAGGGTTTACAATGATTTAACCCTACTTGTGGAAGAAACACCCCATGTAGTCTTTGATGAAGCATCTTACGAACAAGAGAAATCTGGCCAGAGTAACAAGATGTACACGATCAACCGTAACACGATGTTCAGAAAATGGATCAGCTAACGATCAAGGAAAAAGAATCAGAAATTGTAACAATATACATTCCAGATCTAGCTGATTCACCAGATCAATCAGATCCTAAGGTACGAACAAACTGTCGATGAAGAAGGCGATCTGGTGAGATAAGATCAACCGAACCATCCGGTTCGGGGAACATCTGAAGTTCCCATTTAACGGACATCGACACATGATGAGTCCAACATCACCGAGACTTGTTCTTATCAAGTGGATCATAACTCTGCACCACTTCCAATCGCTAGTAATGAAATTTTATCAGAAACGGACGATGTTCTCCAAACCGACGCAAATCGTAAGCGAAGGACTCGGATAACCAGTCATCCAACTGATCTGATAATCGGAGACCCATCTGATAAAGTTAAAACTAGACATCAGATTGGTGAAAGTGCTATGTATTGTTGTTATCATGCCTATGAAGGAACCAACAACAATAGAGGAAGTTCTACAAGACCTTAAGTGGATTCTAGCCATGCAGAGGATTTGGAGCAGATTCGAGAGAAATCAAGTTTGGGAACTGGTAGACAGACCAAATCATCAAGACGTTATTGGCACAAAGTGGGTTTTCAAGAACAAGAGAGATGAGAAAAACGTCATCACCAGAAATAAGGCAAGACTTGTTGTTAAAGGGTATTCACAATCAGAAGGAATTGATTATGATGAGACCTTTGCACCAGTCGCTCGCCTAGAAGCCATTCGGCAATTTTCGCATATGCTTTCCACAGAGGGTTCATCGGTATCGATGGACGTAAAGAGTGCTTTCTTAAAGCGGGGTACTAGCAGAGGAAGTTTATGTCAAACAACCTCCAGGCTTTGAAAAGGGCAACCAAGTGTACCGTTTACGAAAAGCTCTTTATGGCCTGAAACAAGCTCCTCGAGCTTGGTATGATACACTCTCTCAGTTCTTGATCGAAAGTGGGTTCACTAAAGGAACAGTGGATAGAACCCTATTCAGAATAGAAGATGGAAAAGATATTCTGATGGTTCAGATTTACGTGGACGACATCATCTTGGATCTCCTAACAAGAGTCTATGTGAAAGATTCAAAGAAACCGATGCAAGGGAAGTTCGAGATGTCCATGATGGGTCGGATGAATTACTTTACGGGTCTTCAAGTAAAAGCAACGTCTGTATGGGATATTCATCGCCAAGCAAAGTACACTAGGAATTTATTGGCTAAGTTTGGAGTTCAAAATTGTAAGGAAGCCAAAATTCCTATGATGATTGGATTCAAGATGGATCAGATGAGGATGGTCAGAAAACAAATCAGAAGGACTATAGGGCTCTCATTGGATCTCTACTATACCGTTCGCCAAGAGACCGGATATAACCTTCGCAAAGTATGTGTATGTGCCAGATTTCAGGCAAATCCAATGATAAGCCACCTAGAATGTAGCCTAAGCGGATTCTTAAGTATCTGAAAGGGACGATAAACCTTGGTTTATTTTACCCATCGATGATAATCTAGTGCTTAGTGGGTATTCTGATTCTGATTATGAAGGTTGCAAGATTGACAGAAAATCCACCTCAGGAACTTGTCAGTTCTTAGGAAGTAAACTGATCTCGTGGTTTTCAAAGAAGCGGACATCGGTTGTGACATCTACTCTTCAAGCGAGAATATATGGCTCGCAGAAATTATTTGTTCTAACCGCTCCGGCTTAGTCGGCGGTGAGGGATTATAACATTGAAGCTAAGAATGTACCTATTTTACGTGCCAATAATAGTCTTTATTGCAATCACTCAGAATCTGTTCTACATACAAGATGCAAGCATGTGGATGTCAGACACCATTTTATAAGAGATCATGTTGAAAAGAAGAATATCAGAATGGAAAAGATTCATACTGGTATATAGAAAGCTGATATTCTAACCAAGTTCAGAGAATTATGCAATGAGCTAGGGCTTCTGGATCTTGGAGAAAATGCACCTAAAATGTTTGATGGAATGATCTCCAGAACCAACTGGTTAAGAGACTAACCAGGTTGAAAGGAATCAGTTGAGTTTGGTATCTCAACTGATCAGAAGATCAGTCAAGGAACTGATGTGAGAAATCGATCAGATTTACAAGATTATCAGGTTAAAGGAACTAATCAGATTTAAGGTTTATCAGATTAAAGGAAACGCTCAATTTAAAAGGAATATCTGATTAAATCAGTTGGGTTATTTTACATCTTTGTAAGTCGATTAAGCTGATATTCAACAAGCAAGATTCACAAGTGGTATTCACAAGATTAAAGCTTTAAAATCGCATAAGGATACGTGAATTTTACACAACAATGGAATAATAGAACTTTTCATTGATAAAGACCGAAGGTCGATTACATTACAAGATACAAGTACAAAGGACCCGGAGGTCGAGACATAAGTCATAACCAAAAACCCTAAACCTATAACCCTAAACCCTCATCCTAACCCTAGTAGAAAAAGGGGAGAGAGATTTTAAATCTGATGCTCTCATTTTCCCCCACTTAACAAGGGTGAGAGAGGCTTTAAAGAAATCCTAAAGCCGCTAGCTGAAGCTAAAACCAGTGGAGCGACATCGGCCTTGATAGGATTTTTAAGCCAGGAGCCCTAAGAAAGAGTCAGTGGGCTCTCCAGCTGTTAAATGGTGAGTTAATATCTGGAAGATCAGTTGTTGACTGATCAAGATCGCATATCAAACTCACGTTCATTTTCAGACTGAGTCTGTTGATGCGGGTTACGTCATAACGATAGACACACAAGGTGCATACGGTTAGGAGAAGTGTCTTCTCAGTTGCAACAGCAGGCCCGCCGCCGTGGTGGTAGAGAAGCTTTGCAACAATCGTATGTGAAATCTTTGATGGCATTTAAAACAAGTGATAAGGGGACTTATTGGGGTTGATTTGAGAAGTTGAAATCATTGAAAAAAGGGTAAAGGTGTTTGCCGGAAGTTTCACCGGAAATAAGGGTTCACCAGGATACATGATTCTACAAAGAAGATAAGTATGGTGAATGGGTTATGTTGTGTAAAACATTTGGTCCAATTTATAGAGGCCAAGCAAGGGTGCAAATGCAAATTCGAGTTCTCAAAACCTTTTAGAGAAATCTGCACCAAAAGGACAGCGTGTAGGAATCACGCGACTGACAATTGGATAAATTTACGGCGGATTGACATATCGGAAGATTCGGGGCGATAATTACAAGATGTCAAATCGCGCCAACTTAGGGAATAGAGACTACTATTCTAGACTAAGTTTTGGCGGTAACACTTATTCCAAGAATTAGATTGACTTGAGAAGAATCAGATTAGGTCAACCAAAATCTGATACATACGAAGCTGATCAGATGAGGAAGATCAACTGAGCTTAAAACTCCAACAAATCAGATACATCAGTCTATGGGAAAAACAAAAATATCAGTTGAAGGGGGAACTTCAACTGATCAAGGAGGATCAGAAGGGAAATCAAACGTATTCAAGGAAGATCAGTTGAGCTTGAAACCTCAACAAATCAGATGCAAGTGAAGAAGATCAGTTAAAAGGATCAGTTGGGAAATTTTAAGGCTTAGGCAGAATACTAAGATCAACAAGTGAAATCAACATGGACAAGTGGTATTGACTGATTACAATATCAGTCAACCAGATACGCTTTCTTTTATCTTGTTCTTTGCTTATTTATCGGATCTTATCTGATATTATTTGCCTTACTGTACCCATTATCCTTGTGACGTATTCCCTACAAATCATTTAATGCGGACGTGGGGAACATGTATTAACTGCTATTAAACGTGCTTTTAAATCCAAAAGGTTTTTTAGACGTGCTTTTTTTCGACCATACGATCAAAACCGCTTAATCTGGAGCGTTTAATCTTTTCAAACGGTTGATCTTCCAAATCTTGTCTTCTTTTTCCCTCCTCGTCTTTATAAAGTTCATCAAAAACATACCAGAGTTTTCCATTTCACAAACTTGCGATTTATTCTCTGAAAACTCCAGATTACTTCTCTCAGATTCAAAGTTTTTTTTTAGTTTCAAAATCATATTTCCGAAAAATAGAATCTGGTAATTTATGTTTATTTGATGTATTTTTTTTAAAATCCATTGATCTTAAATGCTTTTATCCTGTGTTATGCTTTGTTGTTTCTTGGTTTCCGCATATGTGATGTTCTTTGTATTAATGCACAATTTTTAACCGAATCTATCTTATCTCAGATGATGATCACTCACGGTATAGTAAAAAATAATGTGCAACTATCTTGAATCGGCAACAAAGATTGTGGATGATAAGTTAAATGCAGTTCAATATCACTCGGGATCCGGAATCCATGGAGGTCGAGCAAATTCGCTAAAAGCGTGCCTTGAGAATTTTTTAGCCGCTTTCAACGCAATCCGGTGATGCAAAGATGAAGCACTAGAATTCTAAGGAATTTAAGAGTGGATACGGATGCTCAGAGAAGAACTACTTTCGGATATCAACGGAGAAGAAATCGACCGACGAACGCGGATATAACACGCGTCTGTTCAAGCCTACCCAAAGGACGGATCTCACCGCTCATTCTGAGGAGAACGAAGATGAGCCGATCGAAAAAAAGAGCTTCAGAGAGGCCGACAAACATCATACGTCAGATTTGTCGGGCCAATGCTCAAGAGGAAATACCGATTGTTGTTTGACATTCCGTCAAAAAACAATTATGGGTATTCAGATTCACCCCGTATGCTATTACATCCGCTAAATCAGATAAAGATGGTCGCAATAATTGATGAAGCCAAGAACATCAATTGGCATGGGTTTTACGAAGGTCATTCTACTCCAAGAACATGATAAATTTGGAGTTGATGAGTGGAGGCGGTATTTCGAAGAAAAAGATCAGCAATCTCAACAAGGTTGCGGTTATCCCACAGGATAAAATGCCAAAGGCCAAATGGGGGAAGAATGGATCAAGTCCTATAAGGCTTTTTCTCACGCCCACTTGATCATTTTGGGCCACCAGACGATGATATGCGCCAATCCCCCAAAGTCAAAGAAAGGAAAAAGAAGAAGGCAACTTCTTCTACACCAGATCTTGGGCGAATCACCGAAATGGTGAAGGCCCCCCCAAGGCCCACCAGATGCCCCCTAGAAGAAAAAAGAAAACCGGTGAAGGCCGGAGAAGAGGCCAAGAAGCGAAGCAAGCCCCCATGACTCGATCTTTAGAAGATGAGTCGATGAAGAAGGAGCAATGAATAAATCTGTTGCACCACAAAAATCGTGAAGCATCGACAGCAGGGCTTCTCGTCGAAAAGCTCGCCAGATCATTCTGAGGAAGAAGCACAAGCCGTTCGATCTCCTTCTCCTCCAGCCACAGTTGATTCACCACTCAGACTAACGGCTGCTGAGCATGTCTCTCCTATTCTTCCACCTGCCCGCGAACTCAAAACAAAGATCGGTTCGCGAACCAAAAACTTAATGTTCAGGAATCGAAGCACTCGCTTCCACAAAGCAGTAACCTCTCGCAGTCGAACCGATCAGCCCATCTTCCGCTGCTCAAGCACAACCGTAACCTTCCACATCTCATCAAATCAACCGACCAACAATTCCCCGAGTCCGGATCAACAAAGATCATAATCGGGAAATTGATCGTAATGCTAATCTAAAGAGAAATTGATGAGTTGTATCCAGAACTGGTCGCCCAACCTGCCATAAGAGAGGAAGTTTTGGAGATCCTCACCTGGAGAGATCTTCGATTAAAAAGCTTCTCAGACTTTATAATAATTATTGAACAGATGGGCGGTGCGGATGAGTTTGCAGACTTCGATTTCGACATGAGGAAATCTGCTAAAGTGGGATCACCACCGAAATGATAATCGCTAAATCTATCAAAGCTCGATCCAAAAGGAAGCTAGGGTTGCTTTAACAGATTAATAATCGGAGATCACGACAAAGCTCCTCAAGCAGATGCCATCATGAAGGATCTGAGGAGTCGCCGATGATAGTGGGAGTCTTTGCCGTTCATGACCAACCTTTGGAGGCACAAACAATCGAACCGGATCAAGTGACACCCAACATTCCAACATCACACGTCACTACTGATCAACTTCAGGAGATCAAATCTTGTCTCAAAGATCTCCTGAAAGAAGAAGTTGAGGGACTGATAGCTGATCAAAGGCAGATTGCCATCAAAGAAATAACAGATCAAAGGGAATTGGCTATTTCCCAGATTGGGGCAATCAAAGATCAGTTCTCTCAAATCAGGTCCATCGCGTCACCGAATCGATAAAGACCGTTGATGCTAAATCGACTCGGTGGATAAACAACAAGTTTTTTTTCGATGCTCACCGACAAGCTAGAATTGATGTAAGAGAAACTTGACAAACTAATTAAAACACTCTCTCATCGCCATGGAATGGCCAAGATCGAAATGATATTGACGATTCAAAATCTAACTCGCTCAAACTCAAGGCATATTGCAGATCTCAACAAAGGCGATCGCGATCAATTTGGTTCTCTCGACCTCCCACCTCACTACTTTTTTTGATCAAACCAAAAAGGGGAAGGATGAATGAGAAACCAATCGACATAACAAAAAGAGGACATCAAAAACTTCGGACCGAGATAGTCACAAGAAAAACCACAACCAGCCGGACATCGGGCCGAAAAGATGTCCAAAGAGCAGAGAAAGTGAAGAAGCCCGAAAAAAGCCAAGAAGAAAGAAGAAAAAAAAAAAAATGGCAGAGGCGTAAAATCAAGAAGAAATTCAAATTGAGAGTGAAGAAAGGAAGGGCCGGAAAAATCCGTGCGTAACCTAAGCCGCCAAAAGAAGAGTTGATGAAATCATCCCAAAAAACTGCCAAGCAAGATGCCAAGAAATTTGAGGAATGGAATAAGATCGAGAGTGAATGGCTTCGATGCCTTTGTTCTCAATCTTGTTCCACAAGAAGAATCTCTCGATGAAGAATTCTCAACTGGTTAGAAAATAAATACCCGGATTTTCTGAAGTATCTGGAAAATGAGGCCAAACTGATCAATGCAAAAATAACTCGCCAAGAGTATGATCTGTTGAGTACTCGAAGAAGGCAGATGGCTCATTTGGATGATCGACATTTCAAAGATTCTATTTTTACATCCCCGCAGAAGCCTTGAAATAATCGATCCTCAGCAGATCGATGATGTCAAATGGAAACTTTATCGATTTTCAACGTACCTCAAGATCAAAGAGAGATGCCAGAAGGATACAAGCCTAAAGAGTGAAGAATCAGAAGACTAATCAGGATCAGCTGCTCTTATTTTCAAACTTTTCTGATGTAACATGTAATCATCATTCTTTAATGAGAAAAGATTATTTTTCTGATCCTAAGACAAAGTCTCATTGTCTTACGGTTATATGCTCTTAATCGTTTCTATTTTTATCAATCAGATTTGGTTTCTCAAAGTGTTTTGGTTTCATCAAAAAGGGGAAATTGTTGAGAAATTTATAGTTTTGATGAAAGTTCCAAAAAACATGTAATAGGACCGGTCGGACACTGTTGGTCGATCGATGTTTATATTACTCGCTATAGGAGACCGGGTTGATAATGATTGTATAGAACAACCGATGAAATAGATAGGTCACATATTGAGGGGGAAACTCAATATGTATAGGTCGATCCAAGACTCAAAAAGGACGTTGATATCCGGACAGCCGTAATGCAAGAGAAGAACAGAAGATCAGATCGATCTGATCTAGTCAGATATCTCAGCTGAAGTCATGAAGCTCAAATTCAGAATACTTGAAGATCAGACCAGAAGACCTACATCAGCCGAGTCTGCTAGTTGAAGCTAAGTCAACCGCACCGAGAAGACTCTATCAGTAGATCGATTCAAGATCAGATCGATCGATCACCACCGGTGAAATCGATGTTTCACCTAATCATACGTCGATGATCCGAACAAGAAGAATGTCAAGCTTAGTTGGAAGAACAACACCGAAAAAAGTGAGTCCGCTATCCAATAAGAACAAGACACGATGATCGAGCCGGCAATTGCGGGATTTGATGATGCTTCTCAGAAGAACGGCTATAAAAAACACTTTTTCACGCTTTTGGCCATGCCGTTCCTGAAGCTCGTCACATCAAGCCTGCAAGTCTACCAAATATAGCCTGAAATTCAAATTGCTCTCCAACGGCTCTTTGATTTCAAGGTCTATATATATGGGATTACACTTTAGAGCGAAAGAACGAGAGAACAACGGAAACACTGAACAATCAAGAAGCTCAAGCTAATATCAGATTTCCGCACGAAGAACACGATCAAGAAGATTATTTTTTATTAAGTGTTCATCCCATAAGTTCTTAGCATAGAAATCTTTTCATCTATTTGTTAAAAGTCGCTTTATACGCAAGAAAAGATTTCATAGTTGGAACCAAACAATCTTACCCAAACCCACAAGTTAGGTTAAGTTGTTTAGCAAGATTCGGACTAGGGTTTCTAGTTCGATCTCTGCGGGATCGGTTGAGTGTGAACTCTTTAAACATCTAGTCGATTGTCTTGTGTTGGACTAACACATAAAACTAAGTCCAGTTGGTTAAGTAGGTGCCCCTTGTGATAGGGAAGAGTGGACGTAGGACTGGTTTGTCCGAACCACTATAAATCTTGTGTGCCTTTACCGCTTTGATTAACTGATTACACAATCGCACACAACCTTTAAAGCGCTACATATTCCAAGTTGAGATCAGCTAGCACCAAGCTTCTGATCTGATCAAACCTCGACACTTGATACCAGTGATTAAAAGATTAACCTTGGAATCGATTTATCAAAACCGGTTTTTTCACGGGTAAAACTTAAGCTTCCAAGACACATCAGTTAAATGATAGTTACCGAATCGACCGCCTTCAAAGCGACAAGAAGTTGGTTATCGCCCAAAACCGATTCACTCAAGACTCTAATCAAAGCTAATGCCCTCACACCTGATCTGCACAAAAAGTTTTCATAAGTCTATTCACCCCTCCCCTCTAGACTTCTGCCCTCACTAAACCCGTTCGGGACCTACAAACCCAATCTAAGCAACCCATGATATATCCTAAGCTTAGAGAGATTTTCCCAACCTTAGCATTGAGGCTAAACAAATGTAAGGGAAAATCTCAACCTAGTTGGAGACACCAACCCAAACCCAAACCCTTTTGTTAGGTAGTTTGTGTGATTGTTGGAGTTGTAAAAAGAGTTAGTAAGTTCGCGATGAAGTCGACCTTTAAAACTCAAGGTAGAAAAGGAGTAAGTCCGCAATTGAGTCACTGAAAGCTTGTAGGCAATCCCGTGGAGGGTGATAAGTCCCGAGGCGAGCCCGAGAGGGTGATAAGTCTAGTTTGAAGAAATTTCCCTAGGAATAGGGAGAGTGGATGTAGGAGCTTGAGTCTCCGAACCACTATACTTTGTTGTGTTCGTTATTGCTTTATGTTCTTATCTTGTCATATGCATTTGGTTATAAGCAAAACACAACACATGGACTTTAAAAAGCAAAAATTTGGAATCACCATTCCTTCACCCCTGTTTTATATGCATTACATGATTTTTTCTTGCCTGGTCTGATCAGCTCGACTGATTAGATCAGCACATCCTCAGGTCAACATATTAGGATAACATCAGGTCAGTACATCAGGTTATCATATCTGATCTGATCACGTCTGATCTTGATCAGTCTCATCTGCTCCTTTTCTGATCTGCAACCTTCTCTTCCGATCTTCCGGTCGGTTTTTTTTCGATCGATCAACATGCGCTTCTTCCGATCACCATATCACTAAATCATTCTTCCGATCATCTTATCAAGTCCATTTTGGTCATCGATCTTACGATCGGTGGCTTAGCTTTTTTTCTCTTCTCGATTTTGCATGACTCATCGCTTAACTCGGAACTCATCTTACTATTCGATCTCGATCGGTCTCAAATTTGACCTCCGATCTCGATCATCTACTTCTGATTTCGTGAGTTCCCCCTCAACTTCTTCTTTCATTCCCCCTCAACTTGTTATCTGTAAATTAGCTTGAATAACACAAGTTGATAATGTTTTGGCATAATTCATCAAAACTAAAATATCCCAACAAAAAAGATAGTAATTAATATAAAGCTTTTCAGTGGCTTAATTAATTAATTTACAAATAATTTTAAACACGGGAAATAATAACTGGGAGCCATATTATCGTAATATAGATTAAGGTGGATAATGCAATATTAATTTTATAGTGGAATAAATTAATATTAATGGGCTGAATAATATTGTGGCTCAATATTAAGAAATTCAGAGCCCATTGGAGGTCCAATCTTAATTCTCCCAAAGGCCCCTCAAATAGCCCAATATAAGTTCAATTAATGAAAAGGAGAAGAAAATATTATTGCCTGATTTTGTCCTATTATTTTCGAAAATTTGGGAAAAGAAAAGAAAATATTTTCTTGATTTTCTTGAAAAGATTTATGGAAAAAGATAAGTATTCTTGGAATACAAAATTATCCCATAAATTCAAGAAATCAAATCTTGATTGTTGTTCCCTACATATTTTTGAAAAATACATAGATAAGGGAGGAAAAGATTTTTTGTGATTATTATGGAAATAGAAATATATGAGATATATTCAAGATCATATCTTCTGAAGATACAAAGAAATTTCCCATAACCCTAATTAGGGCTCAAATTTCCGCCCACCTCCACATCTATAAATAGGGGATGAATTTTTCATCCCCAACACAATTCCAGTCGTGGAAAAATTAGAAATCTACAAAAAATGGTGCAATATATAATTTTTGTTTCTCCTTTGTTAAAATTGTTCGTGAGAATCCTTCCACCGGATTGCGAGCAAGGACGTGGGACATATTTGAGAAGGTGTTTGGGTTGATCCATCTACTCAATGGTTGTCACTTCAAGAGGTATGTTTCGCATAACTCCTAGATTCCGCATGTGTAGGATTTACGTGAAATTAATTGTACGCATGATGTTGTTGGCTTTTAATTGTTATTTGAATTAATATAGGATTAATTCATGCTAATAATAATTAAAATAATTTAAATATATATTTAATTGCAACTCGAATAGAGTCGGCCTATTCCCCAACAAGGGCATCAGCACCAAATTCACTTCCCGGGTCAGTAGCTTATGGAAGCATAGCCCCGCGTTTCTGTATTGCATCTGGGAAGGAGGACATAATCTGGTGGCCAGCATCTTCATTGGAGAATCAGTAGATGGTGATAGGTGGTGGATGGTCCTCGGTTGTGATGTTCGAACCAGAAGTG
The DNA here is from genome assembly GCA_037126765.1 of Stenogyne calaminthoides. Lineage (NCBI taxonomy): Eukaryota > Viridiplantae > Streptophyta > Magnoliopsida > Lamiales > Lamiaceae > Stenogyne > Stenogyne calaminthoides. The sequence continues at coordinate 28,863,752 of JBBCBC010000027.1, forward strand.
ACGGTGTGGAAATGGCACCGCAAAGAGGGCGATGGGGCAGTGCCTAAACTCTGTAATTTTCATTGGGGAAGGTGTGTGTGTTTTGTGGGAACGAATTCTCGCTTGAAATGTTTGTGGAAATTGTACCATTCAATAATTTTGGGTTTACCTTGACGGAATCTGGTGAATTTTAATTGCCGCCACCATGTTGAGGCGCGACAGCTGAAGCACTTAGCCACCAGGGACACGCTGCGGTTGGCCGAGGCTGCCTTGAAGGTGGCGTGCTTTTCACAGGTGTGGAGCCACTCTAAGCACGCATCTGGATCACCCATGTCGTGAAACTCCGGCGATGGTACTGTAAATTCGGCCATAGTGCGAATCGATGTTTGTTGGGCACGCAGTGACTGAACAGATTGGGCAAGGATCGCGGTCTGATCTTTCTATTTCTTCATCTCCCGGGCATTACGAAGGGAAGGCATTGAAAGGAGCTTACCGTGACTCTGGATACCAACTGATGCAGGGAGAAGCGTGAACAATAACAAACAATCTTCTCAATCTCCGTTGATTTCCATTGGAATAGAGGAAAAGAAGAAATAAGAGAAAACACTCTCCATATTTTAATTTCATAATCAACTTAACTGTGTGAAAAGGTTACCGGACTGACTCTTAAATAAGAAAACCCTAACACTAATTACGGAAACATAATAAATTACATTAATTACATTAATTGTTAACTTCCTAATTAAATCGAGATTGTAATCAATCAAGATCGCTACGTTATATCAATACTTTAGACTACCCAGGTGACGGATGATGTGTTGTTGTCGGGCAGCCTGTCGCGTAGGATCTGCGACATGGAGCTTGCTGTCCCGCAGGCCTTGCGACACGAAGCCTAGTGTCACGCATTGACCGCGATACACTTACCTGGTGTGTCACGCTGACCGCGGTTCCTTTAGCTTGTGTCGCGCGGGTTGGGCTACACGGCACACGCGTGTCGCACCAATCGCGCGACAATAATTTTTTTTAGTTTCTGTTTTTTATTAACTTAGAATTAATTTATAATTTATTAGTTATAATTTTTTATTTAACTAATTAAATGTATTAATTGATATTATTTGATTAATTTAAAAGTATTAATTATTTAGTTATAAAGCATTAGTTCTTTCATTGAAAAGTATTATTGTTGTTTGGTCATAAAGTATTAGTTCATTAACTGAAAAGTGTTAGTTATTTGTTATCAACAAGATTAGTTCATCAATTGAAAAGTATTAGTTCATTCATTGAAAAGTATTAGTTAGTTGGTTATAAAGTATTAGTTCATTCATTGAAAAGTATTAGTTTAATTATGAATTTAAACATGAAAAAAAAATATTCACATTATATGAAAAAAGAAATATACACATTACATAATTTCCATCCGAGAATGGACTGCGACGTGCTGCTAGAAAAAATTGAATTAAATATTAAAAAAATGTATAATATTTGTCTTTCTCGTTATTTATAGACCTATAATTAGCCTCACGTCGCGGTGCATCCGAGTCGTGTAATGTACGGTATAAATCTATCATGCTTCAAATTCTAAATGTATACTATTTACAGAAGGGTCATGTTCGCGTTTCCAGTATAGATATAAACGGTACTGGATGCTCGTCGGTTGTCATATGCAACTGAAATTACAGTTAAAAAATTATAATTATAACTAAATAAAATTCATAAATAAAAAAATTTTATAAAATAACATTAATATATTTTTTTATTACCAATATCCAATGAGAATTGTTGTGCATCCCCAAGACTAAATTTACGGACGGAAGTCCTCGATATTCATCTGTTGTTGCGGGAAGGCAAAAATATCCACCATGTTCACTAAATGACATTACGAAAATGTTATATGTGATTGGAACCAGGTATCCATGTTCAGGTAATGAAAACCATTTATCACGTGTGGCATAACCGTGGAAGTGATTAAGTGATTTTTCCAACTCTGACATGGTTGTGTAACCACGTATAACGTTGTATAAATCGCATCTTCTTTGCAGATCATTAAAAAGATCCATCCGTACCGTGGGTCATTGGTCCTCGCTTCCGTAGATTGCGAGTGCAACAGCTCTAAATTCGCAGTTCCCATCTCCAATTACATCATTATAGGAATGAATATAACTTCTAATATATGGAGGAAAATCGTCCTCCACCGGAGAGTTAAAAAAACTGTATTGTATAGTTAATAATTATTTGAAAATTGGGTGGCCTACTTGAACTAGCGGTACTGTTGCGATGCGGGACATTAGAAGGTGGGGGCCTCTGGGGCTTTGCAGTTGGAGTTTTGGGGAAATTTGTGTCGGTATGCCCCGGATTTTGGAAAAACTCATCGTACATCTTTCTGATGTGCTATGTCTACGATCAGCTTCTGTTGGAATATCCTAGTGTGCATTAGTTGCCGCCACTCTCCCCTTACCCCTTTTTTGAGTAGACTTCTTGAATCCCACACCTTTCATCATTCTCTCATACCAAGAAGGTTCGCGATCGCTGCCTCCAGTCTTCTGTTTTGACTTTTTTTTTTCAACCTTCGGTGGAACAATGTCTTCCGTGTCATTATCAAATAATTTTCTCCTAGTCTTACCACGACTGTCATCATCTGTCCCGGTGGTAGGTATACTAGAAAAATCTATATCCAATATTTTCCAAAATGAGTCTATACAATTTAAAGGTATTTGGAAGTTTGTAGAGTACCCTATAAGCTCGCAATGGCACAAAAGACCATGTGTTCTCCTGAGATAGCAACCACATTTTTTTGGACCTAGTTCCTTATTCACTACTGCGACACTGAGTTCGAACGCCTTAGACGTGATATTGCGCACTAGTTGGCTGAAGAATTCGTTCTCTAGCATATCAGTCCTTGTCTTGTTGCCGCTAAATCTCGATTATTTTTTTATCTCACATATTTGCAACTCCATGACCTGGTGAAGCTTTCTGAAGATCATGTCAAAGTGTTTCTTGCAGTCATCCAAGTTTTTTTTCACCCTATTGTGTTCTTGTTCAACCCTACAAATATATTACATGTCTCAATACGTCGTTCCAATAGTTATTGTTATGATAATAGTATAATAGTGTAATAGTTATGATAAAAAAAGTATAAAGATTGTACGATTATCTGTTCATGGTGTAGTTTCCTTAGTGCAGGCGACTATCGAGATACATCCCTAAAATTCTCATTTTATGCGGCCTAAGCCACGTAACTTCGCAATACGAAATTAGATCCTCAAATCTGTCTTACTTCTTCTTTACGGAATCCCACCTAATTTTCCATTGTTCAGGTGTGCCCGCCTGAATTGCATAATTCCACTGTAATTTAAAATTATCAGCATACTTTTTGTTAAATCCCTTTTGTGCTATAGCCCGGGCATAAACAACTTGCTCCACGTGGCGTCTGCATAAATGTGTTTGAGAATTTGGAAAAACCACATCAACAACATTCATCATCGTGAAAGCCCTATCCGTAACAATGACATTTGGTAGGTCACTCTCGTACAGTCCCCGAATAAATCGTAGGATATATTCGAAGTGTTCCTGCGTTTCTCGGATCATAAATGCATATGCAATGGTGAATGTCTTGTGAGTGCTTGTTGCCCCAACTGCCTCAAGTAAATGCATACCGTACATGTTCGTGTTGTATGTCGTGTCAATGATTAATACTTACGGATACATGTTGACCATTACAACTGAACATGGGTGGCTGAAACTATATCTTCGAGTTCATAATCAGCATCCGTTCTATAATCGTACCTATATTTTTATATAAACTAATCAAATGTTTAACTGAATCACGTTTTAAATTAATTACATATTTTTATTTCATGCTTAACATTAAGACTAAAATATAATACTAACACGAATAATAATTTGATAATAACCTACCCTAATAATAATTTAACTCGGTATTTATTTGTATTTTATACATTAAAATATGAATACAATTATTTAGGTAACAAAAAACAGGATTTCAAATTAACTGGTAGTGTATATATAATGCAAATAGACTAAAGTTAATCATTAACAATAAATAGATTGTATAGCAAACTATACCCCAGTAATAAATTATATTGAGTGCAGTGGGATTAAAAGGAAATCTACTTGACTGATGAAGTTTTATAAAACAATCATAAAAACTTTGCTAGTATTTATACCTGTAATTCCGCTCTCGCAGTATGTGTATGAAGTTTTGCGTTGAGGTAAGCTCCTCCCGGCTGTCTCTCCTTATCTTTTGCTGTGAATTGTACATTCTCTTTGAGCCCGTACTATTGTTGGAATCGATTGTCTTTAAATATCCCAAAATGTTGCTAAAACTAACATTCATTGAATCTAGCAGTTGTACATGTTTGTACTGTTCGGGGGTTATTTGACAAAGTCTGGAACCCTCTGCACATTTTGGAAATTGATAATTGTGTGTCCCGTCCAAAACATTAATTTGCCACCTATCACGCTCGGGATCAGAAAGCCAAGCAACTAAACAAATAGGACAGGAATTTTTTGCGGTTTTGGTATTTCTCTCATTCTTGGTTTTTTTAGGTATATATTTGTCACCTTCACTACATATATACCTTACCGTTGTTGCATTAGAATTACGAATGGACAATACTCTTAACATAAAAAGCAGCTCCGTCTTTCCCTATTAAACCACCATTAGAAGTAGTAAAATCAGAAGTGACATCTTCGGACATATGGTCAGCATCATGATAAGAACTCATTTTATGTAATATTATAAAAATATGGAGGTATAAGTTGAAAGAAATGTAGGAGAAAAAATTATAAGAGAAGAAATTATATGAAGAATTTTGAACGACAATAATTTTTTTCCAAAGAAGCAGATGGAAATATAGCATGGATGAGGTTGAAATTTATAAGAAGGTTTGTGCTGAAGTAGCATTGAAAATAAAAAAATAAGTAGAATCTGCATGAACGGGGCCGAAAAAAATTTCAAGATTAAAATCAGTAGTTCAATACTGATAAAGTTGAGAAACCAGCACACGTGAACGAAAAAAGTCTGACATTGATGGAAATTTAGCACACGGCTGACGCACGAGGCGTGCAACACGCGCCCCACCCATTGCTCGAAGCGCGCGACACGCGCCAAGCTAGGCGCACCACTCGCGCGACACGATCTTATGTGTCGCGCCACTCGCGCGACACGCGCCTCACGCGCCTATTTGACTACACCAACCTACCCACTTTATTATTTTTTTCGCGATATTATTATTACTGTGTTATTCTACCACTGAATTCTCTATTTAAATAACGGAGTATCAGATTTTATGATTCACAATTGAAAATAATTTAACCACAATTGTAGATATTAGCTGGTTCAAATATGAGTCAACAAGATTCATTTTTTTATGGAGAAGAGTGGACTAAAGAGGAAACTGAGTCTCTGGTTGAGTTCTTGTAAAAGAGAAGAGATAGGGTCGTTGGTCTTGGAACAATGATAATATGCTTTCAATAGTTGGCGCTACACGACACATAAATATAACTTTTGATTTGAATTTCCACCCACACGATGTTCAAATCAGAGTTCGAAAATTGCGATCACGTTGGAGACTTTTCAAATACATCATCAGTCTTCTTACTGTAGTTTAGGATAGATCGACCAACCTCATGCGTGCACACCTGGACGTATGGACAAGTTTGATCGAGGTAATAGTAATAGTTGGAAATTGTACTTCAGTTTTTGCCTTATTCTTTCCTTCTCGTGTTTAATAAATTTGTTATGCCAATATGTGTAGAAAAACTCAATGTCGGCTGCGTATATGACTCATGGAGACCCACTATTTCTATCCTTTAACTTACTGTTCAGCCATTGGAGTGCACAAGAAAGTGACCATGAATACCTCCCATCGACTCCATGGGTGCATCCGGGCGCAGTTCCCGGTGAAGAGAATATTGATGATGAACTAGACTATCCTCCCCCTCGGGATGAAGAAAGTGATGAGTCCTATGAAACTGATTAGGACATGAAGTCTTGCAAGTTCATTAATATGTATTTATATTTTTGAAGTGTTATGAATATTTCTCTCGTTGTATTTTAATTTTCAAAGCATTATCGTGTTGTTGTTTTGTTCAATTCAACTAATACCTTACAACAATTAAAGTTCCACTTTACAACATATCAATGAATACTTTACATCATACCAACTTACACTTTTAAATTATAATAACCCTCAAGTACACTTGGTACATTATTATAATAAAAATAAAATATACCAAACTACCGAACAAACAAAACACACCTTGAAGGTGGCAATGTCGGGCGGTGGCAGACGACGGGCGGCGGCAAGTAGGCGGTACAGGGCTAATTCTTTGATTGTTAACAAGAAAAATTTTATTATTATGTGTCGGAAAATAAAACAAAGAAGAATAAAAAACCACAAAATATAAAAAATAAATATAATAACAACAGGCGGCGGTGGTCGGCATTGGAAAGCGGTGGATGGCTGGCTGCACTTGCAAGACAATGGTGTGAAGTGTGAAAATATTTGAGTGAGAGGTTATATTTATGTGGGTGACTTAGGGTAAAAACGTTTTAACCTAACCGGAAATTTCGAAAAAAAAAATTATATGCTATCATGGCGCGTCGCGATATAAACGCTTGTCACGCGACGTGGCTTGATGAGACAACTTCGATGTTGCGCCTCCCGGCGATGAAGAGACACGCGCTGTCATACAAGATACTCATAAATCACGCGGTCGCGTGCCATGTAAGTTTCTTTTTACCAGAAAAAAATTCAATACTGTTAATTCAGACTTTTGACCAGAAAAAATTAAGACTTTAATTTGAATTGTTTGACCGAGATTTTTAGATATTAAATGAAACTAAAATTTCAGACTTTAACCGAAAATTTAATACTGTTAATTTCAAATATTAAATTTAATATACTGACCAAAAATTTAGACTTTAATTCAGAAAAATTTCAGTTATTAAATGACTTTAATTCAGACTTTAAACGAAAATTTCACTGGCATTTAATTTAATAATACTGTTAGGGGTGTAAATTAAATAATGTTTGACCTAATACTTTTATATTCATTCACTAATACTTTTATAAACATGAAACTAATACTTTTATATTCATTCACTAATACTTTTATAAACATGAAACTAATATTTTATAAATATGAAACTTCCAAATTTTATATTCATTCACTAGTACTTTTATATGAATGAATTAATACTTTATAAATAAGGAACTAATACTTTATCAACTTTTTAATTAATGAAAATTTACAAAGATCTTTACAAGATAAGTAATAATACTTTAAAACCAAATTTACTAATACTTTAAAAATTTAACAATCTCACATTGTACGAGCCATTACCCGGCTTGCATATTGTACGGGTCATTACCCGACTTGCATATTGTACGGGCCATTACTCGTCTTGCATATAGTGCGGGTCATTGTCCATCTTAACATATATCACTCACATATATCATTTTAACATAACAATCATAACATGGAATATTTAACTTAGTGAAGAGTAGAGTTTGCCCTCACCTTAAAAGTAGAAGTTACAACAAATGATGCGATGCAATACCCCTTATTATCCTCAACTTCGCATCCTTGATAAGATCAACCCATCGAGTTTCGTGCTCTATTAATTCCTACAAAATAATTTACTTACCTTATAACCTCAAATACACCTATCTAACATTAACAATATTTCTAGTAGTAATCTTGTATCTTTAGTTAACATAATTATAATAATAATAGTAATCCTAGCTAATAATATAATCACATATATGCATAGCTCATTCCCACATATATCACAATTACACACGCACACCTATTACTTGCACCCATACTTACAGTAACACAAACACCCACACACGCCTCCTCCTCTAATAACACGAGTACATATATACAAGAACATTCAACTGCACTTCACTCACACACGCATATGCACCACTTTCAAACACCCTTTCTTTGTGTCTTCCTTTTTACATCCTAATATTGAAACGATAACATAACATAATTGAAGTTCTTTAACATAATACTAAATATCGAAATACTTCCTACAACCCATAAATCAATATATAAATTATACAATTTGTAATTTAGATATCATTTATTTCATGTGTAATCATGATAACGAAATTATATATCTAATCTTATTCCATTAAAAAATACTAAAAATGATAGAACACAACCTACCTTATTACATCCTTTATTTGCACCGTCTGAAACTAAATTTACTTTCTTTAATTAAAATAAATAAATAAAATTGATAGAACACAACCTACCTTATTAAATCCTTTATTTGCACCGTCTGCCTCCCCCATTTTCTATTGGAAATAAGAGGAGTGGTAAGTTTATCTAACCGCCTCTCCACTTCCTTATCCCTGAAGTCTTTTTTTTTTAGTTATAATTACTACTCTTATCCCTAGAGATGTTAAACGGGTCATCCCTAACCCATTAGGGCCAGCCCTATAGGGTCACAGGTCTAAACGGGTTAGGACCTTAGCGGTTCACTTTTAAACGGGCCATTAAGAGCCGTAACCTAACCCTAACCCTAGCGGGCCTCGGGCTAAACGGGCGGGCTACACCATTTTTTTTCTTTTTTAAATATAATTTAAATGCATATGATCACAAGTTCACAATTTAAGTACTTAACTCTAATCATAAAAAAGTCCAATAGATATTATAGAACAAAATAAGTCCAAAGCAATGTAAAGTTAATGGCCGTCTCTCTTTATATTACGAAATTTATAATATATATATATATATATATGAAATATATATAATATATCTTTTTTTATCAGGATACATAAAACATTTTTTGATCCAGGTAATTAGCTTCAGTGGAATTCATTTTTTCATATTTCATTCTTTAAAACTTGGAATGGCAGTTGATTGAGCTTTTATCTATTCAAGCTCTCCGCGCACTACTTTTCGATGTTAAATTGAAACCGCAAGGAAATTGTTATAGCCCTCTGTAACATGAGCTTGATTGGGATCCAAGTGCTTATAAATTGAATTATCGAAGACGCACGAAGACTTACTCGTAAATTGCTTCTTCCAATATTTTATTTGAGTTGACTACTTATCTTGGGCCTCTTGGGCTTATAAAAATTAATTAAAAAAAAAAGGAACCGGGCTGCCGGGCCCAGCCCAATAAGCCCGCGGGTCAACCGGTTCTGTGCCAAAACGGCCCGGTTTTAAACGGGCCAGAAATACTCAGCCCTAACCCTGGAAAAATCCCGATTAGCCCGGCCCGGCCCGCCAGCCTGTGGCCCGTTTAACATCTCTACTTATCCCCCTATTATAATAATATTATTATAAGTTAATAGGATAACCATAATGTACACACATATGTATATATATCGTACGCGTGTATACAAAAGTGAAGTAATATTTATATTTTTATTAATTTTATATAATTCCCTATTTCATTAATATATTTATAATTAAATTTTCGATCCTTTTATTTAATATAAAATTAAGAATACTTTTCAATTCATAACATATTATTTAAATAACGGGGAACTGTTTATATAATAATTTTGGGATGTTACACATTGACGGCCAGGCGTCCTTCATGAAAAATCTCGCCGATAAATCCATCGCGCCGCCCATTTTCATGATCTTGGCGCTCGTTCCCGATGAATAAGCGACCGAATCGAGGTTTGAAATCGATTTTCTATTGATACGCACATTCAAGTATTCGGAGGGTGAATTCGCCGGAGGTTTGGACGGTGGCGGTGTGGATGGAGAAGAGAAGACTGAGGGATAAGAGGGAGAGTTTGGGGGAGGCAATTGATAGGAGTGTGGGAGGGATGAAGTTCTTGGGTTTGGAAAATGGAATCCGGGATTGAATAATTACTAATTTGGGGGAAATGTATAAAATCAAAGGAAGGGCATAATTGGTAAGAAAGTGGTGAATACTGACATTTCAACAGTGATTGTAGTTATTTGAAAAAAAGTGAACAGTGTATTGAATGTCTTAATAATTATTTCAAATTGTATTAATTTGTTAATATTAATTGTATTCACTAAAAATATATTATATATTGGGCAAATTTTCCTGTGCATCATTTGCACCAATTTTAAATTGGTGCAATTGGATTTCAATTCAGTTTTTTTTTTATTGGGCCCGACCCGAACATGAACCGAATGGTTCATGATTCACTCGGCTCAAGTGGTTCATGGTTCACCCGCCCGAATAGATCATGATTTAGTGTTTAGAGTGTAAATGATTCATCCAAATTAAACTTGAATCCAATTACACCAATTACATTTTGTGTAATTGGTGCACATAAGCATCATTCTATATATTGTTGGCCTTAGACGAGTCAAAGACGCGTGTATAGAATTTCTTTCGAAATTCTTATGCAATTAGCTTCACTGATGAAGTGAGTTGATGTATCTCAACTGACACCAAGTTAACTCTGAATACTCTGTGTGTTTTTAAGCTTGGTACATATGATCAATCTATTATCAGTTGAAAAATTTATAACATTTGGGCAGCTATCAAATTAGTTTTTGCAGATGTTGAAAGCCCTACATTATACTCGTATTTTAGTACTGTACTGAATTCTATATTTGTTTATGCATTTGCACATATAGTGCAATCCAATTTTTCACAATAATTTAGTTTGTCAGAACTTTATACATTGTGGTATTGCTCGTATAAAGACGAAGTCATTTTTACCTTTTGAAACCTCAGGTAGAACCGTACGCACTAGTCGAGACGTTTTTTTTTTCGGGGAAAATGAGTCATTCTTGACATGATTTGTTATTGTTCTTTTCTATTTGTTCAAATTATGTTGGTGCATTGCTAGGAGATCCTGCCTAAATTGGAAAACTTATCATAATTAACAACCTGCCATTTCGAGAAAATTTGAAGGCTGAATCGCTTCAACTGTAATAATTCATTTTCCTTGTAATAGTTTTCCAATTAATTTTATTGTTTTTATTTATCAATTATCAGTTATAATTGGTGATCTTATAAATTAATAGGTTTGATGAAGACGAAAGATTAGGCTTTAGTTTTTCGTTAGTTAATGAATGGATTAATTTTGGTGTTTTGCCTTTTTTACAAGCTGCGGCAATTTGACTGCATCGCTTGAGCGTCCTTAATCATTACAAAATTACCAGTGTTTTAGCATTATAAGATTCATAAAAAAATCAACATAGCTTTGATTTGACTTCTCCATCATTGTTGCTAAATCCACATTTTTTACTAATGAGGTGATGGTGGCGATGGTGGTGATGATTAGTGTAAAAGAGTAATAAGTTGGGGAGGACGCGGCGAATGACGATGGGATGGGAGGAGCAACGATCAAGCAGAGAGAAAATAAGGACAGAGAGATATGCCTGTTCATGAAGGTATCGTTTTTAATCTATCTTACAAAATAAGGGTTTTGTATTTGAATCTGGATCAGTTGCGGAGTCAATCTCTACCCATGAAGTATGTACCTGTAAACTACTTACTATATAGTATCTAATTTTGATGATCTAATGATATAAAATGAAAATTTTAATATTTGTTCATTTTATAGGTCTATTTTAGGCCAAAAGAAACTTTTTGATCTTATTATATGTATGTATATTAATTGTATAATTACTGGGGAATCTGAGTACTTGAGGGATTTTTATTTGCTTATTTGTTTAGTTATTTCTGTTTCAAACGTGATGAATGGCCAATCAAATCTCTTTTTCGAGAAAGCAGAAACGTTGGAAATTTGGGCAGCCTAACAGATGACGGTTTAAAAGCCAGGGGCTTGCCCATATGTCGATGATGGTTTCGATTGTCAAAGCACTGGAGGCTTGATCCTGGTTATGCACAATGGAGATGAAAACCAGATGAATGTGATCTTTCCAGGTTTAGTATTCTACTTTTTGTTTTATAAATCTGCAATTGTTCCAACTTTAGCTGGCATATGTTTTGTATTTTGTTTGTTTGTAATGTTTGATTGATAATATACGGTAGTTTATGTTGTTGGATGTTTTTGTTTGCATATATATGTTGGTTTAGTTTATCTGAGTAGCATTTCGTGAGTGCGCACATCACATCTCCTTGTATTATTGCTAAGGATTTCTCATCCTTAATTTTATATGATCAATATTTTGTTTCTTAATTTTCTAAAAATTATTGTGCTTATGCATTGACTGAGCTTATTGTTCTAATTTGTTTCATACTTTTTAGAGTGGATGGTCTTGATCAGTACAACAGTACCAAGAAAGGTATAGCAAGCTTTGGCCATGGGAATCTTTTGCTTTTACTGTAGAGGCACACTTGCATGAGACGGTCTCACAATGAGACAAAGTATAAGTTGGGTATTGACACTTTAACACTTTGAGAGGGGTGGGTGTGGTTTGTGTTAAATTTTACACCGTCTCATGAATGAAACCGTCTCATGTAAGTTTTTGTCTTTATTGTATGCATGTATAATCTGGAATTCTATTTTTAATTCTCAGTTTTTATCAGGGGATGCAACACATGCGATAAGTTCGAAGACAAAATAAGATGAGGTATTTATTCATAAATTTAATTTATAATGTTGTTTGGATAGAATACTGTTTATGCTTAAGAATTGTCCAGGTTGAGTTATAATAAGGTTGGTTGATTGATGATTGTGGATGAAGCTTGAGATTTTACTTTTTAAATATATCTCAAAAAGTATTTATGTTTACAAATGGACATGAGAAAGATGATGGTCAATTTGTGAGACATGCCTCTTTTTTATCTTCCTAGACATGACAGTGTAGAGACCATCAGAAGTGATCTGAATTTAGGCGTTAAAATGATGAATGGTGGGTACATTACGCCTCATGCTCGGTATACTTATTTTGATAAACTACTTCTCACATTAGTTAGTGAACTTTTCTGGAAAACAATTTAGAATTGACTTCACCACTATCAACTATAAGATGTTAATACCTTTATGTACATCATCTTATATTGTCTTTATCCCTATAATTCTTTTGCTTGCTTTGCCAACTTCCTTTAATATTCCCCTACCATGAACAACATGAAGATATTACGCTAAAGAAACAACTAATAAAAATAAATGTGATTCTATAGAAATTTATTATGCCTAATTTTCTGAAGACGCTCAGAGTGTCAAATATATAGCAGCAAAATAACAAAATTTTATTTGATCCATTTTATTATGTAATTATCTTATTGTGCAGCTCTTCATAAATTTATAGATGTTTCTTAAGTTTGAGAACTTGACGCTAACCAGGTTGGGTAAGATTGAGTAGATGAATTATGTTTCATTGCTTGAATTCTGGGTAAACTGGATTTCGTTTCATTGATTAAATTTGGGGGCTTTGATTGTTAAATGTTTTTTTTTTCGCCTTCTTTAGCATGTCCGCCAGTCCGGCTCCTCTCCGGCTATTCCAGTTAACCTGTACTTTGTTTCATTACTTGAAATTATGACTACAATTGTTGACAATTTGAAGCCCTGTTCAAATGGTAACTTTCTTGAATTCCTATTCTTCTGTGTTGAGTCTGAAATGAAGAAGAAGTTTTATTTTTCTTAGATCAACTTTTCTTCATTAGATTAAAGATGAAGATCTACAAAATAGATATGAGAGGGGTGTGCACGATTTGCTGTGGAGGACTTTGAGGGATGGGGGCGAAAAAATAGGGTCTTTGCTGGGAAATAGATGGGAAGTGGGGTTGGCGCGATTTGTAGGGGCATAGGCGTGGGGAGGGATGCGGCCAAGGGGTTGCAAATTGGAGTTCATCCAAAGGGGAGGTGGAAATCCTTGCTGCGCCTTCGTCGAAGCAAACACAAGGTATATAGATTTATACTATCTTATACTGGGTCTTTTGGAGCCGCTGCGCTTGAGTGGTGTTTTTATGATTCGGTTATTTGCAGTGGTATTTAAGTGGGGTTGTTGATGATGTCTTTATTTACAGTGATTGGAGCAAGCAAACGAGGAAGAGTACCAGGCGTCTTTCGATGCTCGGTGAGGTACCCTTAATTAATTACCAATTATTATCGTTCTATAGATAATACTTATGTCATTGTGATTAGAATTACTCATTTGTGGCTACAATGCAAGCCTTTGTATCTTAATTGCTATATTCATATGAAAGTATAAATGGCAAACTTTCTTCTCCAGAATACAGGCCATGATAATTAGTGTAAAAAAGAAAATATATGGAAGTTGTATACCAGATAATTGCTTCTTCTTTTGCATTTCTATTAATGATATTCACATGGGGCATTCTGAGTTGAAATTCTGATTTTGTTGCAGTTGCAATTAATAAGTTGACAAAGTTGGCTTACAAGGCAAATTAATCAATTTTTTTTTTAATATTGCACATAAAAATCTATGTAAATACAGGTATTATAAGAAATTTATCTGGTATGATACATGAGTTTTCTTGAATAGTGTTCATCTGAGAATTTATTAATCGTCTCTCATCTTATCACGAGAAGTATACACGTCCTCAATGTATTCATAAATTGGGAAGTTGTGATTATTTAATTGTGGTCTCCACATTTTTACAAGTGTGCTTAAATCTCTTCTTTCTTAAATTTAGTAATAAGCCTTCTTTTAGTTTACTCTTATAATGATGCCATTTACTAGGAGATAACCAGCAATTGGGACTTTTCCGATGTGCAAATGTGCAATATTTTATTGAAGCCGTTGGGTTCATAAGACAAATTTATGGAATGCATCATCGCATAAAATACTTCTTATGTGTTTGTGCAAATTGATTTGGAATTGAAAGATTATTTTTCCTCAAATTTCTGACATTTCGATATTTATTATAACTGTTATTTTGGGTTCTTCTAATCCACGTGGGCTTTAGAAAATTCTTGGAAGGTTCAAGATAAAAGAGAGTTGTAGATAGAATAGAAGATTGAAAAAAGTTCACGTATAGTCCAGCGAAGAAATTACAATTTGAATAGAGATTCTGAAGAGTATTGGTTATATTAATCACTTCCACGAGGCTTATCTTCATATTGGTGTTTCTATAACAATGGAATTTATGTCTAAAATACTGTTGATAGTCGTAGTATTTATGTCAATGTATTTAAAGCATTTGCTTTGGAAATTCTACGAATTTGGCCTCTGTTGCTTGATTGTATTTGGATGTTCAAATACAATACAGTAATAATTGATACAATTCTTTGGTTTTGTCCTTTCAAATCCTTCAAAGCAGCGACAGACATGAACTGGAGTTGGATTTCAGGAGATATTGGGAAGAGCTTCGTAGGGGCTGTGGTCCCAATGAAGTTCTCTGTTGTTACAGAAAAGACAGTAAAATTAAGCGTTCTGTTTTGTCTGTGTACTGAATTATGGGTTTTGATGTCAATTAATTTCTGTAGGTTTTTGCAACTCCAGAGGCTAGCATTGGCTTTCATACCGACTATGGTTTTTTATACATACATTCGCGCCTCCTGGGCATCTAGGTAAGCTGATAGTTAAGGAGTTGAGAATAGAATAAATATTTTGCTACTATTTATGAAGAAGACTCTTTCTCCAGGTGTGACTAATTTCATATATGTGATTGTTTTAGAGTATTTTTTGGGCTTAATGATCTCATGTGAATGTGATGGCTTATGAGAAATATCATACAATCACATGTTACTGTTGCAATGGAAATACATAATACTTGAAATATTCTGTTTTCAGTGAGATATTGAGGGTGGGTTTGAGGAAATATAGTAGAATCTTGGAATTATAATTTCCTTTAAATATTATATACATCTATATGGGCACATCTGGTTGATGAAAAAAATATCCTGAACAAGTAATGTTGCTTAATCTTCATATTGATAATATTTTATCATTTAGAAACTTCTCATGGATGCGATATACGCGTGTGTGTGCATGTCTGATATAAACACAGGAAAGAAACCATCAATGAGTGGTTTTTCAAGGATTATGTGGAAGAGATCTTGACATCACTTGTGAGTGATCTTATAAACATCTTTACTTTGTATCCAAGTTAAGTATAATTTCATTTTCAGCAAGCTGAGGCGAGCAAAGAAGGAAACGCCTGGATGGTGCCGTTCCTTAAAGGCTTGAAGAGATCGTCACCAACGTCATTAAAGATTACACTGCATTTGTTAATGTTTCTCCTTATTATCAATCAAAATTAAAGTAACTGACAAAACATATACTGATAGTGATTCGGATCATGCTATCCAAACTACTTTTTACATTTAATAATAGCAATCCATGAATATAATTACAAAATTGATATGAATATAGGATGACACATCCTACCTCATAGAAACCCTTTTTCCAAGTTCATGAATTCCCCATACATGGTGGAAATCAAACCTCTCTCAAATTATATTAGTTAGACAGGTTGCCAAAGAGTTCTAAATGATTAGGTATATATAAGTAGTTAGAAAGATAATATGGAAATTCAAAAAAATAAAGACATTAATGCTCCAATTTTATAATATTGTGCTCTTCCAAGGAAATAACTAAAATAAAAGAGCCCATGATATGACTATTTATAAAATTAGGTGGAAATAAAAAAAAAAATTGCTTCCTCCAACCCATTTTAATTCCCTTTGTAGAAAAAAATTTGCACACTGTTTCTGAGACCAGTTACAAAGAAATTATTTTTGTCATTACGAATCTGTGAGCACAGAAAGTGGAGAAAGAAGCTATGATATTAAGAGTAGAAAATTTTTACATGATAATCATAAAAATCATCAGGATGATCTAAATGTCGGGAAGTACCATCACAATTTGATATCATTTTGACATTTAGATATGCATGTATTATTGCAAACAGAACTTAACGTCATTGGAAAAAAAAAATGAAGCATTAAAAATGTTCGAGCAAACGTTTGGACCAAAGATGGTTGTTTTAAGGGACTATTAAGTTCAATAATTTTACCAGTGTATACTGAATTAAAACACCAATTATATTATAAATTTTAGAAACCCAAGATTAGCTACTTTCATTGTAAAAATTTAAACTTTATTTGTTAATCGACATGTACCACTAAACATGAAAAATCGTAACACAATTGCACAGGCCACGTGCAACGCACGTGTCAGAAAACCTAGTAATATTAAACATCAATTTAATATAGTTTTAATAAATAATAAACATACATGATTTAATACAGTTTTAATTAATAATAAACATACATGAAATTTAAATGTTTTTTTTTCAATCTAAGCACGGTTTCTTTTTTACCTGTGACCCTTCAACATTTAATTGGGGATTTCTCAATCCTTGACGCATGAATGTTGAACAAACCTTGAAAGATGTTAATCCGAAATTAGTTGGAGCTTCAGTAATCCTGAATTTATCCTGTAATTAAAATAATAAAGATTTTTATTAAGATATATATTTTTATAAAATAATAATAAGTGTAAAATGCAAACAAGATTAAACCTACTACAAATATAGTCCACATGCGTTCCCGGCACTCCGAAGGGACCATGGGCCAGTTTGTCCATTTTGTGTCAAGGTACTTGCAGCATATGCCCCGTACCACATTATTCACACAGTATCCAAATCGTGCAATGAAACTGTGTTGTCCAAGTAGTTTGTCCTTATTAAGAATGATATATTTTTAAAAAAAATATCAAACGTGATATTATTTATAAAAATTAGATTACCTCCTATCTTTGCCCAACCACAGCAATGGCGGGGGTCTTTCCTGATTATCGACAATGTTGTCATTTCCTGATGTTCTTTTTTTTTGCACTCATCCTTTAATAAGATATACAAATAAATTAGTTTTTATATATTTAGGTAAGTAAGTTCTATATTACTATTGATTTTGAGCAATAAATTTATTTAAAATACATTACTATAAAAAGAAGTTAAAAACATTGATTTTTAAAATTTTAAAAAATTTAACAGAGATTAAAATACGTCAACAGTAAAATATTTAACAAGAGATAAAAAAATGTAATACTAATTAATCATCTGGAGAAATTTAGTAAAAATAAATATTTCATCAAACATTTAAATAAAAAAGTCTAAATAAATGTATTATTGATTGTTATTGTTGTCATCTGGGTTGTTCTGGTTTTGGTAATAGTGTGGATATTGGTAGTCGTTCCACCAACCAGGTTGTATTGGTTGGGTGAATTGTTCAGGGGGATATCCTTCTTGTCGTCCCCAAAATCAAGGATTGGGCAACATTGCGGTACCAGTATGTTGGACAATTACATCAAATCCAGTATTGACATAATTTGGACATTGTGGATCCTGACTAAATTGCTGGAGCAACGAATTCGTGTTTTGCATCACGTGTCGCAACCTATTTTGCGCTGAACCATGCATGACATTTACGTGCACATTGTTTTCACATTGTTCAGGGTTGTGCACTCTCAGATGTGTTATGTTTGCATACCATGTAGCATAATCTGGTGTGGTACGATCCGGAACTAGAGCTTCGGGACCTAGGTACCCGAGTGAGTAATTGTGATTGCCCATCTCGTTCCAATATGCGACCGTAAGCCCATACACCTTCTTGTAGCCCTTTGCCAGGACACCCAAATTTGAACGAGTACGATCGAAGTCGATTGGTGCTGGGGGTATGCCCTGAACTCTCCCAAATTGTCGTGCAACCCTTTTAGGCATATACTCTTCGGCGTAGTCCAGAAATTGAACTCAACCATGGAATAACATGGGACAGGGATTGATGCAGGAACGCCGAACGGAGTCCAATTGACCTATAATGTATGAAAAATATTTTTATAAGATATTTTATTACTTAAATTATAAATGACGTATTTCTATTAAGATGTCACTTGAGAATGAGAAACATACATGACTTAATGGGTAATTATCCAATAGTTTACGATAATATACAAGATCCTCTTTCTTCCGATTGAATCTTTGGGAGGTGTTCCATCACATTGCTAGTAGGTTACCAGGGACATAATAAGTAGCTTCACCGCGTTTGCGCAACTCAGTGAAGTACTCGTATATCCAGTACTGAAAAATTGTAATGAGTTTAAGTTATTATATGTAACAATATATTTGATAACAATGTATTGAATATCATTAGAAATATTATTGAAATGAAATTTTGACCTCAAGTAATGTTAAGCAGCCCGCAATCCCTGCCGTCTGACGCCTGGATATCGCCCCAAGTTGGTGATATAAATACACCAATGTGGCGACTCCCCATGCATAGTTAGGGACTTCAGCACCGAGATCACCCAACACCTCTAGATAATCCTTGGGGATAGAATCACACATTTTATCAACAAATAGTGTCGACCCCATCAAGTACCATAGGTAACCTAGAGCAATAGAGACATCGCTCAGGTTATTATTCTCTTGACACTTCTCTCGTATGGTGTCAAGGATGGCGCTACTTTGGTTTAATCCCCTAGATCCGCATGCATTAATCAATGCATCGTCAATACAACTTTTGTTGCCAATGACGGGGAAGCCATTTATGTTCAAGCCTACATTGGAAAAAAAAAATTATTAGTAAAATGAATTAATAAAAAATTAAAAATTTGATTTATTAAAAATTAGCTTTATTTTCAGTTTAGCAAGGATAGCATGAACGTCGTGGAGTGTGATCGTCATCTCCTCGAAAGGCATATGAAAAGTGTTCATCTCAGGGTGCCATTGTTCGACGAATGTTGTAATGAGGGGTATGTTGTTAGATTGAAATATCATTCACCCCATACCCTCCAATCAAGACTTTCTAATGAGGACGAAGGAATGATCGTCATGATCGAATGAATTCGATGACTATTTCTCAAGAGATCTCATTCGAGTTTGGCCATCGAGGATCTTACGAAACGTCTACATATTTTACATAAAAATGAACTCGCTAATTTACATATCGTAACCGTTTGAAATAATAATTAAAAAAAATGTGTATTTTACTTATTGAATCATCCCATATTTTTTTGGCTATGTGTGCTTTGAAAGAACACAACACACTTGGATCTAAAGGTCCTCTAAGCATGGACGTTGTCGTCAACCAATCATTATGTGGCGAAGATGAGGATGAGGCTTGTGTTGCGTGCGGAGCACTTTCATATTCATCCTCATCCTCAATTTCCATAGACGTATACGGGCTCTGGTGAGTTGAGTGATGAGATGTATACGGGCCCTGGTGAGTGGAGTGATGAGACGTAGATGGACCATGTTGAATGGAGTGATGAGACGTAGAAGGGCCCATGTTAAGGGAATGATGAGATGTAAATGCATCCGAAAGAGGGTCGGAGGCCATGAACATACGTGTTGATGGTGAAAATTCGGGGAATCGAATTGGGGAGTAATTATGCAAATGATTGAAATTGAAATCAATAGGTGTACGATATGGAGCACACTGCATCGGAACAAATTGCTCGTCATTAGGTTGGTAAGCAGGGGTGTTTAGATCGAACAAACTACACCA
Source organism: Stenogyne calaminthoides (assembly GCA_037126765.1). Classification (NCBI taxonomy): domain Eukaryota; kingdom Viridiplantae; phylum Streptophyta; class Magnoliopsida; order Lamiales; family Lamiaceae; genus Stenogyne; species Stenogyne calaminthoides. The sequence goes on from JBBCBC010000027.1 coordinate 28,884,100, forward strand.
CTGAACGTTTTGTAATTGGAGTTGTTCACATTCAGTTGCATGCACACGTTGTTTAGAAAGAACACATTGATCGCATACTCTACATTGGGCGAAGCTATCGGGGCAGAAGCGGGGTGATATAGTGAACTAAGAAAAAACTTATGAAGTTATATATTTTAAATCAAGTAATACCTCAATTGAAGTAACACTTTACAGCATTTCAATTAATACCTTATAACATACAAACTAATACCTTACAGCAACACAAGTAATACCTTACAGCATAAAAACTAATACCTTACAGCAATTCAACTAATACTTTATAGCACACAAACTAATACCTTACAGCAACGCAAGTAATACCTTACAGCATACAAACTAATACCTTACAGCAATTCAAGTGACACCTTACAGCATATAAACTAACACTTTACAACATACCAAATGATATTATATACGCCCGTATTGTATGCAAGTCGGGTAATGGCCCGTACATTGGGTCGAGGTCGACACGAGCTGCTGAGTGATCAGTGAGTGTCAGTGTCTCTCTCCAATGTGCCACCTTGTCATTGGGTTGAGATCGACACGGGCCGCTGAGTGACCAGTGAGTGTCAATATCTCTCCCTGATGTTGCATGTTTTCATGAGCTACATTTCAATGTTATATATTGATTACATATGCTTTTTAACAATGCAATCATCGATGTTTCCGTCACTGGGTGTATTTCAAACACTCATCCCCCCACAGTTTTATTTTACAGGATGATGGAGCTCGGGCAAGGTATGGCGAGGATATGGGCGCAAGTAATTTATGACGAATGTAGTGATATTTTTTAAAATACGAGTCTTGCGTTTTAATTCCAAATATTTTACTTTTAATAATCTTGTATAAATTAATTTTACTTTCTTTAATTAAATAATCATGCCAATTTGGGGATGCCTCAACTAAGCTATCCTATTTTCACGATTTGGGGTGTTTCACACTGATTCTGATTTTTTCTACTATTTGTGTATGTGTTGATCTTGTAGGTTTTTGTTTTTGGATTTGTTCCTGTCACGCCACAATTTCATAAAACGGACTTTCTAAAAAGTAGTTAAAATAACTAACTTGAGCGAGACTAAATTTGAATTTCAAAACCCTAACGGTAAAGAATAACGACTATTATTTTAAAAATATTTTATTTAAACAGCGAAAACCGTCAATAATAATAAAATATGAAGTGGAAGACCTACAAACTTATTAAATAATAAATTTACTTGATAAACAGTGGAAGCATAAACATTAATTATTTTCTTGAAATAGAAATTAATTTATAATACCAATTGTACTCAAACTTAACTATTAAATAAATGACTAAACTTGTTATCGATGTTAAATAATAAACGACTTCAAATAGCATCGTCCATCGCCTCTCCCCGCCATTAGCTCCTCAATCTGAAAAATGTTAAATGAGGGGTGAGCATGCAAGCACACTCAGTAGGACCAAGCTATTCAATATTATTGCTAAAAATAAATAATCAAGTAAATCAACTTAATAAATCACATTCACTTTGTCACATTAACTTTGCCATAGATACTTTGCCATTGAAACTTTGCCACTTTGGAGCACGGTGGGTTAAACCCAAAGACCCGTCGGTCCCGGACCACATAAGGGTCCTTGGCTATTAGACGTTGCTGAGCACGGCAGGATACACCCGAAGAACCGTCGGCCCTGGACCTCAATAAGGGCCTCTGGCTATTAGTAATTTTGCCAATATAACCATTTGCATTACATTGGAAAATAATTCACATAGTAGATAACTCAACAATTATTTAAAACATATAACACCAAATAACACATGCAAAAGAGTTCTACATAATAGAGATTAAAGCAATAAAACCCCACCTCGAATTAATATTGTGGATGAAATGGATGCTAACACCTTATAGCTTATTCCTCGCAATCTCATCACCTAATCATAAAATTACATCCGCTTAAAAGATAAATTCCCAAATGAAAATTATATAAATCCTCATACACTAAGCCCTATAAATTACCCTACCAGCCACTATGAAAACATGTCACGTATTTATCTTACTATTAATCAATGAAACTTTTCAATTTAAATCATTGAAATAATGATTAAGAATCCATAATGTGTCAAACTTAGAATTTAGAAGTTCCCAACACTTTTTCTAGCTGGCACCGACCCACCATCTCACCTTTTATTTTACAGAAGGCTAATATGATAATAACCAATGGACATTACCTTCGTATAAATACCTAGTACTCAAGTATACACCTACAACACACTACACCATAACAAGTGTATATAAATATATAAAATACGTGAAAGGAAGAATATTGAAATCAAATCTGCTGTGGACTATTATTAACAACAATGACAGGAGAAGATAGGGGTGAGCATCGGTCGGTTTGATCACCAAATCGAACTGAAAAAGCAAAATCGAATCAAACCGAAATTTTATAATTGGTAACCAAACCGACCGAATAAGCATGATAACCGAACTTTAACCAAACCAAAATTTTCGGTTTAGTTTCGGTTTTTAACCAAATCGACCGAAGTTTTTTTTTTTATTTACATGGAATTCGAATGTTTGCCTCTTTCTAATCTGAAAAACTGATGACCAAAACGTAAAATTTCTAATCTAATATAATACACCATGATCAAAACAAACTCTTAAGATTAATTGACACCTAAAACATGAGAAAAATCACATACTAAATGTGTATACTTTATGCAATATATCAAATATCAATAAGTTCATCAAGTTCATACTTCATAGTGATAACATAAAATCAAGTTCAATTTTTCATCAAATACATACTATTAGTCCAATCCATAACAAATAATTGAAATAAGTGATGACATAGTTCAACAAAGATATATATATATATATATATATATATAATTAATATTTTATATATTTAATAATATATTTTTGTTTTTCGGGTTTTTCGGTTTTTGACCGAAAATTAACCGAACCGAACCGAAAATTAAAATTCCTAAAATTTTAGACCGAAACCGAATCGAAAACCGAATAATCGAACTGAACTTCAAAATTCGGTTTGGTTCAGTCGGTTAATTCGATTTTCACAGAATTTTGCACACCCCTAGGTGAAGACATAGGAATAAAAGGATTAGGGAGAGGCGGAAAATATACCTTAGGCACTCTGCACAGTGGAAGCAGATGGTTTAGGGTTTCAAGCTTGTGTATACGTGAATGCCCGGATATGAGTTAAAGGTCTAACACATATATAACGGTAATAAAACTGGGCTTGGGCTTGAGTGAAATAAAATAAGGATTGAAATTTAAATTTGACTTTAGAATACTTATTTAAATAGAATATAAATTATAACAATATTGCTAAATAAAGCGCTAATATATATAAATATATATATATATATATATATATATATATTATTTATAAAATTTTGAGATATTACATTGTGTAAATATGTTTAATAAAATTGGGTTTGGGTTTCAGTTTGGGCTTAAATAAATAAGGATTAAAATTTAAAATCTCATTTATATAAATATATAAAAATATGGGTTTGAGCTTGAATGAGATATTAAAAAAAATGCTTTTGAATCCTTATCTCAAAATAATATAAATTATAATAATTTTATAAAAGAATAAATTAAATAAATAATTAAGAGATATGTATATAAAGAGGGAAGATGATAAATTTTTTGGCTGAAAAATAAATGGGATTAGATTATTTAAAATCACTCATTGACCATATTAATTTTGAGGTTTCAAACTTGAAAGATTAAATCAAAACTTAATTTTGTGATAATTGAAAGTTAATGGTTCTAAAAGAAACGTCAAAAAATTAATACTCATATTAAATTCAAAAAATGTAAGCGAAAAGAGATATTTAGGGGAAAATTAATGGACTACAAATTAATCTCTATCTAAATTGATTAGGAATTTTAATATAATGACAAAATAAAAATAAATAATAAATATATATTCTTTAAAAAAATTGGGGATATTACAGTTCCAACTATGGGAAATCATGTCACTCTTTAAAGGGACCATCTCCCCCCTTCTCTGTTTTTGGGTTTGTTCCAATTTTGGGGTTTTTGTTTTTGGGTTTGTTCCAATTTTTTAGTTTTTGGGTTTTTTTTTTTAATTTTTTCCAAAGATGAAACATTATATCTATATATTTCAGAGCAATGATCCAACTTTCAAATCTTGTGTGTCATTCAATATTATATGAACTCTAGCTTTGGTATTGGAAATTTTAGCTTTTGATTTTTGGTGGGTTGTGAATTAGGAAAAAATGCTCATTCAATGAGTGCTCTGGTTACTCTTTTTTTGTTTTTTTTCCTTTAGTGAAAAGTCTACAGTTAGCCATAGAATAACATTTTTGAGTGAGGGTACATTTTATTATTTGAATATACATTTTATAGAGTGAATGTAAATTTATATTTGTTCAAGTGCACATTTTATTGTCCAGGTATACATATTTTCGAGTGTACATATTATTATTCGAATATACATTTTATTAAGTGCTTGTACATTTTTAAGGTCATTCATTTACTGTGAGAAGATATAATACGAATTTGGTAAAACTAATATAATAACATTTTTATAAATTTAAAATTCTAAAATTTTTTAATCATCTAAATAGAAATTAAAAAATGAAAGAAAATAAAATAATGCAAATCTTATATGTGGATGATTAGCAATCTTAGTTTCAGGAGTAATGGAGCTGTTGTAAGTCGTGTTGCATGGAAAATATGATGTGGCGTTTTGCATGACAACTTAACAAACAAAATGATGATGTGTCGAACACAGAGTGTGTGTGTGATGAGCACAACATAATGTAAGATAAAAAAAGAGATTTGGTGACCCAGTTCGTCAAAGCTGACTACGTCTGGGGGCGTACCATGCCAGGGATGTATTATTTATGATTTAGGGCTGTGTCGAGCACAATGTACTTGTGACGAGCACAGTTGATACGTGGGATGGTGAGGTGGAATAAGAGTGATATTATGGAAATTTCTGAACCCTATTTATGACCTCTGAGGAACTATTTATAGAGTTTTGTCAAGCATGTGTTGTCTTGACAAGCACGAGCTGACGGTTTCTTATCATGCAAGAATTTACGTGGTGTTGCCACGTTTCCTACCATGCCTCCCTGGTCGACATCTGTCTTTTCCTGTTTACGAAGTATCCGACTTGTCATCCAGGTGGTATGAGTTTAGCAGGTGGCCTGACTGCTAATGTGTGTTTGTTTTTGAGAGGTTATTTTTGTTCGCCAGGAAGGCGCGACCATAAGCCAGGCGCCTTGGACCTTACTCTCAGCTTGCCCTTAGGGGCGAGCGTATCTTCCCTTCCTTATTCGTCGGGTGTTCTGTTCGATCGTTTTTTGTGCTCGCCCATCTTGGCGAATTGCCAGAGTTATCGGGCGAGCATAATACCTTTGGTGTGGTGGCCTGATGATGAGCTAGGTAACCTCCTGGCGAGCACAGGAGGATGACCAGGGTGCTCGCTAGGTTGGCGAGCACCTGTTTGATGAGCTGGCGTGCACTTTTTAGTTTATTGGTCCATGTGGCCATCTGGTGAACACGTGGCAGGAAAGTTCTTAACCGTGTACAACAATACCCCCAGTCGGGTTCGTCATGGGGGCCCGACTGTTTGGCTTCCTGAGAGAGGGGGGAATCGAGGCACCACCTCGATTTCTGGGGAGTGTTTCTCGAGGGAGATACCCTGCACGTATTCTGTGTAAATTCGGCGCATGAAGGGTGAGGCTCAGGAAACGAGGAGTTTTTGAATTTAAAAATTCATAAACCCTATGAGCTCTGAAACTATATAAATTCTTTTTCCTTCTTCATTCTTTCTTTCTTCTCTTTTCATTTTTCTGATCTCTCTCTCTAGAAAACTCTGGCGACTTCGTCTTCTCCGGTGAATTATTTTTCCTAGGTATTTTAGCTTTTCCATCTATTCTTTCCTTTTATCCTTAATATGTCTTCCCGATCGGTTTCCCTTGATTCTCAGTTCGACTCTGAGGGATTGGAGAATCGTCGAGGGTCGGCTTCTTCGTCTCGCCGCCCAATTCGTCACGATGTGGCTGGTCCATCGAGGGTGGACACTTTTGGATCAAAACCCCACGGAGGGTTCGACAGCCATTTGTCATTCTTTCCTCTGATTCCGAGGAGGAAATGAATGAGTTGGACTGGGAATTGGCCCGGCCTAATTTTTTGAATACTTTCAACGAGGGTAATTCTTTGTCGAAAGATGATGCCGGAACTATTGGTGACCCCAATGTTGGCGAGCCGAACGCCGAAGGGACCGATGAGCATAATTTTGAGGCTGAGCATAGTGTCAGGGTCATAGATGAGAGGATAGCGGGGCTTGGTGGTGAGCAGAACGTCGAGCCCAGGGGCGAGCAGATTCGTGAACCCCCGGTTGGTCGGCCCCATAGTCTGACTACGATTTTAAATGGCCCGACCAACCCCATCGGGTAGCCACTGAAAATGAGTATCCGGCCGAATCGGATGAGCGAGCTGACCAGCCTTCTACAGGGTGTGTGGCCGTGAATGTGGATACCATGGAGGCTGGCCTTCAATTCCCTCTACATCCGGCGATCACCCGTTTGCTCGTTGAGTGAAATATTACAATCACTCAATTGATGCCAAATGGGTGGCATATGATAATGAGCCTTCTGACTTTGTTCGGTGAAACGAAACTTCCGTATTATCCTATTGCTGCTAAACTTTCTCGTCTGGTACACTTATCCCGACCTAAAGGCGAACATGGGTGGTTGTTTATGCAAGCGAACACATATTGTAAGGTTGTTGAGGACGTACCGAACAAAATCAAGGATTGGAAGGAGAAGTTTTGGTTTGTTGGGGGCGATTGGAGAAGTCCTGATCTGGCAGCGAGCCAAGTGCACGCTTGGACATCCCAAGTGACTTCGGAGTTTTTCGGAGTGAGTATCTTTATTTCTGTATTTATTCCGCAGACTCATATTAACTTGATTTTTCCTTTTCAGGACTCGAACCGGCCACGGATAAAGAGGCCAAAGACGGGTACTTTAGCAGTAGCTGGCAGATCGATCTCGAGTCTTATTCGGAGCGGTCGGTGAAAAAGTTGAATACCGCAGACAATCGGAAGAAAGGAGGGTTGTATGTGCCTCCGCACCATTTGGTCTCTCTTGACCCCACTAGTACATGTACTTATATTGTGTCCATTTTCATATTATTACCCCTGATCCGCTTCTGAACTATTTCCTCTTTCAGCCGTACCTACTGTTACCATTGCTATGAGTACTGCCAAGCATACTGAAATGGCCCGGAGGAGGAAACCGAGTGAGATGGCATGGATCCAGGCTGAACGGCAAACACAGAGGGCCCCTCGTGGTGAGGCGAGCAAACCTAGGAAAGTTTTAACTCGTTCGGCCAATCAGGGGACGAGTGAGCATGCCCTTTCACCCAAAAGGACCCAAAGGGAGACTTAGTAGGTGGACTCGGTGCATGAGGCGAGCACGCCTCCTGCCGTGGAGGAGATCCCAACCGTGGAGGTGAACCCAACCATACCCTCTCCGGTCGCTCCAAACCCGCAAGCTCCATCCAGTTCTCGGATTCGTGCTCCGGACGGTAAGTCTTTCCTTGGGTGTGATTCCGTAAGGGCGAGCAGGTAACTCCGTTCGTTCATTTTCCTTTCACTTTATGCTCGCCAAAGTCACTTATGTTTGTCTAATTGGTGACTATCTTTTCAGGTTTGCGGCCAAAAGGCCGCCTCTGATGCCGGACTTGATGAATTATTTATGCTCCCCTACGGTGTGTAACATTCCGGAGCTGCCCGATCATGTTCAGTGAGCCTGTGAGACCCCAATCTGGTCATGGACGACCGATCTCGAGGAGGCGCTCGATGGTCCGTCGATGATAGAGTGGCTGCGCTTGGGCCTAGTTCATCAAGGCTGGTCCATGGTGATTTTGGAGAATGCTTTTACGATAGTATCCAGCTTTAATGCCAAATTCTCTTTACTTAAGGCAAGCTTCAAGGATAAGGTGGAGGAACTCAAGAAAGCCCGCGAGGAAACAGACTCGGCTTGGGAGGAGTTGCATCGGGGTCAAGAAGAATTGCAGCAGATCCGGGAAGAGATGAAGAAGATCCAGGAGGATCAGGCTGCCCAGATCAACGAGCTTCAACGACTTAGGTCCTATAATGAGATCTTGGCTCGTGAAAAGGTCCTGCTCGCCCAACAACTTTTTACGGCCGAGGAAACCAACACCCGACTGGGCCTGCAAAATTTAAAGATGCCTATGGAGGAGTATGTGGATTCGATGTCCAATTACTCCTATATTTGTGCTTTTGCGGACGCTCTCCGTACAGCGAGGTGAACACTTTTGGCCGACCAGCTGAGGCCATTTATTGAGGACCTTGAGTAGTATCTGGCCGACAACCCACCAGTAGGTGACCGAGAGCTGCCCCTGGCCGACCTACAGGACTTATGTGATATCTCCAAACTCCCCGAACGGGTTGAGATTGGGGACCCCTTGTCCGATGAAGAAGATGGCGACCAGCCGAATGCTCAGAATGTTGGCGAGCAAGGGGATCAGACTGGTGGTGAGCAGGGTGCTCAGGATGTTGGCGAGCAAAGGGCTCGAACTGGTGGCAAGAACGGTGCTCAGGATGGAGGCGAGCAAGGTGATCAGGGTAGAATAGGTCCGCCCAGTACTTCTCTTCCGGTGACTCCGGATAATCAGCCTATTCCTTGAATCTGTGTGAACTTTTTGTGCTTGATTTGGTTAGCTTTTTTATGTTCGGCCAGGATGGCCTTGTTCGTACTCGGCCACTTGTGGCTTCTTTTTGTTGTTTTGGCCGTTGTGCCTAGTGTTTGTTTTGAATGAATCGAACTTCTTTCTTATGTGCTTGTGTTCAGTCTGACTTCGTTTTTTATTGTCTTATTTAGTTGCAATTAGGGTGGTTATCTTATTTAGTTGCAACCTTTATTCGTCGTGATTGTCTTATTTTATTGCGATCATTATTCGTCTTTGGTCGTCTTATTTTAGTGCGACCGTGTACCCAATGCCTGCTTTGTTGCGGAGATTGTAAGAATATATTCTTTTTGGCAGGTGAACACAAGGCTCAGCTCGTTCGATCTTTCAATTTCTGGTCGTCTTATTGCGGTGCGACCAGACTAAGCATGGCTAAACAAACTTAAATGAATAAACCAACATCACACAGGATGTTTTAATCTATTACATTTTATTACATTTGTCAAGAATTTTTAAAAATGAGATTGTTTACAATTTACAAGACAAATATCACTATATGTTGATAGATGATTGATGAGCATCTAGTTTGATCTCCAGTCTTCATCTGAACTAGAGCGAGCATGATCTTTTGGATTCTCGTCCGGGCTCGTTGTGTAGAAATGCTCGGGAGAAGTCTTAATCTCTTTGTCTCGCCCTTCGACTCTTACCACCATGCTCCGGAGCAGCAGCAGCAGCAGTGGGCACTTCTAATGCAAGTTGCAATTATTTGGCCAACAACCGCCCTGAGCATGTGGCGAGCAATCTTGCTTTCCTTAGTATGGTGCGAGCATGGGCATCTGCACGCTGCCTTGTGAGCGTGCATTCACACTCAATCTCTCGGGAGGAGACTTTGGGGATGCGAGAGGAACGTATGGTCGATTTTTGCGTAAGAAGCCAAGGATGTGAGGTTGCGACCATGAATCCGTTGAGCGGATGGTGTCTGGGACGAGCACAACACATGCTCGGGGTGAACACGTGCAAATTGGAACAAAACACTTTGTTCGATTTGGATTGGCTTTTCTAAATCGAAGCCAAGGTATTTTATTTCGGAGTTGAGATGCGGGATATGGAGCTCGAACAAGAGCCAACGCCGAGGGACATGATTGAGTCAGCAGGGTAAGCGCTGAATCCGACGTCACTGATTACATCTAGAGGTATATCAAACCGGCCACTTCACCGATGGTTGAAAGGTGTGACGAAAATAGATTTAGGAACATGTATTTTTCTTTATTTGGTGGGGAATTTTTTTCTGCCTTCCTCTGGCCATCAATGAACCTATTTATACTACTTCGTCAAGCAAGAGTTGGCTTCTCTTGCCCATCTTATTCACAAGTGGGGTGACACGTGTTGTTGTTTGTTGACACCTGTCCCCATCCCTGCTGCATGTGACAGGAAGATGGACACGTACTTCACCTAGTCACCACACGCCTTCTTGCATGTGGGAGAGATGTTGACACGCGTCTCATAGCTTCAGTAACGCCTTAGCGGTATTTTTGCCTCTTGCAGGATTCTTGGTTTTGTGTTCGACGCTTTTTGCTCGGTCTTTCTGGTCGCCTTGCTCGTCTTATGCGAGCGGTCGTTCTGACTGCGTCCTTGCTTTTGAGCAAACATGAGTTTGTGCTCGACCTCAGATTTACGCACGCCATTACTGATAATATTTTTTTCAAATTTGACGCGTTCCATGAGTAGGAAAGTAGGGTTCCATCCAACTCCTCCAATTCATATGCCCTATTCAGTAAGCGCTCCGATACTCGGAATGGACCCTCCCAAGCTCGGCCGAACACTCCGCCTGGTACCCCTGTTGCTCGTCTAATTACGAGCTCGACAATGTTGAATTGCTTGATCCGAACTCTCGAGTTATAAAACTTTTCCGACCTTTGCTTGTACATGGCATTTTTTAAATCGACCTCGAATCGTTTTTCTTCCAATAGATCATTGCTAAGGGCGAGTTCCTGGTCGTTATTGTGCTCGCCAAAACATATAGTCCGGTGGCTTGGGATTTCAACTTCTGCTGGGGTGACTGCTTCCGTACCAAACGCGAAGGCGAACGAGGTTTCCACAGTTGATGTTCTAAAAGTAGTGCAGTACGCCCACAATATTTCTGGTAACTCTTCAGCCCATCCTCCTCCCTTAAAATTATCAAGTTTAGCCTTGAGGGTATGCTTGATGATTTTATTGACCGCCTCAACTTGTCTGTTCGACTGGGGATAGTATGGGGTGGAGTAATGTTTTTTTGATCCCCCATCGAGCACAATTCTGCCAGAATTTGCTTCCGTCAAATTGTTTGCCGTTGTCCGTCACTAATGATTGGGGAATCCCGAAGCGATAAATGATATTTTTTCAAACGAAATTCCACATTCTTTGCTCGGTGGCCTTCACAATGGCTTCGGCTTCAGCCCACTTGGTGTAATAGTCAACGGTGACCACAACGTACTTAACCCCCAATGTGCCAGTGGGAAACGGGCCGATCAAGTCGATCCCCCATTTGGAAAATGGCCATGGGCTGTAGACGGATACGAGCTCCTCTGGCGGATTATGAATAAGTGGGGCATACACCTTGCAATTATGACATGCGCGAGCATACACGAGTGAGTCTTTTTTTAGCGTAGGCCAGTAGTATCCTTGTCTGATTGTTTTGTATGCCAGTGCGTGTCCACCTATATGATTTCCACACACCCCTGTATGAATTTGCGCGAGGATTATATGACCCTCTTCCGGAGTGACACACCTTAATAACGGAAGAGAGAAACTTTGCTTGTATAAGTCCCATCTAACACGGTGTAGTGAGCAGCTCGGAGTCGAAGACGAGCAGCTTGCGCTTTGTTCTCAAGGAGGAAACCATTCTGTAAGTAGCTTAGAATCGGGGTCATCCATGTCTCTTGTTCAACATTCAACTGGGCGACCACAGCCCTTGGAACAGATGGCGAGCATGTTGTGATGACCACAACATCCGTCATGTTAGACACACCTTCTGTCGTCGCCAATCGGGCTAATGCGTCTGCAAATGAATTTCCTAATCGGGAAAGCTGCTCGATGTACACTTGTTCGAACTGCTCGAGAAGTCCTTTTGCTAGCAGTTGGTACTGAACCATCTGCTCGCCCAGGGCTTCATATTCGCCTAGAACCTGATATACGATTAGCTGAGAGTCGCTGTAAATCATCAGTTTCCAAATTCCCATTGCTATAGCCATGTGTAGGCCGTCGATTGGAGCTTTGTACTCGGCCTCATTTTTCGTGGCTGGGAAATCGAAATGGATGGTCGTTGTGAAAGTTTGTCGGGTCAGGAGAACTACGCCTGCTCCGGCTATTGTGCTCATCGATGAACCATCAACATACATGTGCCATGGCTAATCAATTCCTTTTTCGGGCAGTTGTGGGTATGTTAACCTCAACCATAAAATCGGCCATAGCTTGGCCTCTGATCGTTGTTCGCGGGACGAACGTGATGCCAAATTGGCCTAATTCCACAGCCCACTTGAGTAGCCTTTCGGCCATATCTGGTCGATGCAGAAGTTGACGTAGCGGGGAAAGTGGTAAGAACCTCGACTGAATGGTCGAAGAAGTAGGGTCGTAGCTTGCGAACACTCATAATGAGAGCGTACACGAGTTTCTCCAAAGGTGGGTATTAGAGTTCTGCATCTTTTAGTACCTGACTAACATAATATACGGGCAAGTGTGCAGTTCCTTCTGCCCGGACAAGCACAGCGCTGATGGCGTGCTCGGAGGCGGCCAGATAGAGATATAGTAGTTCGCACGGTACTGGTTTAGATATAATCTGTGTGTCCGCCAAGTATATCTTTAACGATTCGAATGCACTTTGACAGTGTTCGGTCCACTGAAACCTCCCTTCCTTTAACGCTTCAAAGAAAGGCTTGCACTTATTCCCGGTTCGTGATATGAAACGGTTTAAGGAGGCCAGACATCCTGTCAATTTCTGGACTTCCTTAACATTTCTGGGAGCCTGCATGTCGAGCATAGCTTGGATCTTTGATGGGTTTGCCTCGATTCCCCGTTGACTAACCATGTGCCCAAGGAATTTTTCGGAATGAACCCCAAAACAGTATTTCTTCGGGTTCAACTTCATATTGTATGTGTTGGAATATAGAGGCACGTAAACACGTAATACATGCGCAACAGAAATTAAAGTTCACCAACAACGAACAATTAATTGCACTAAAGGATTACAATAATCATAACAAGAAATCTTACAATAATTGTAGTACAGATTTCTCAACTATGGTATCCACGTAATCCCCTAGAACGGATCTGCACGAATCTGCCAGTGTTGAATTAGCTAGGAAAATCCAAACTTTAGATCTTATGGAGAGAATATGAAGTTACGTTATTTGTGAATTCCCAAGAGAATGTATATATAGGGGAGGCCCAGCTTAAATCTTAAGCTAGCCCAATTAGAGAATTAAAACCCTAATTTGTATTTAAATAAATCTCTACGATTTATTTCCCTATAAAATCTCTACGGATTTAAATGCCTTATATGAAAAATCTCTATGATTTATTTCCATATACATTAAATCCTATAATTATATTCCAAATATAATTATTGTGAATTCTTATTTAATTAAATCCAATTCAATTAAATAATATTAATAATAATTAATTCCAAATTAATCTATTATTAATTTCATCTCCATAAATTAAATATTAAATCAAATTTAACATTTAATCAACCAACTATAATCCGTAAAAGGAAACTACTTGTTGTGTGACCCATAGGCCCTCATATACCGAGCGATTAGTCAAACTAACGGTCATAATTGAACCCTAGTCAATAAATTAGACATTCTCAATATATGAGGTACGTTGCGAGAAATATGCAACTACCTGTAACTGTAACGTGGGCAATTGCGATTTCCTCCTTTCATTCACGAATACTCGATTAGTCTTGAACATGATGAAGTTCCTATTCAAATAACTAAATCAATTTATCTCAAATCACTAATTGATCATTAGTGTCACACTTAGTCACAAAGTCTAAGTTGACGTGCATTGGCCAATGACTTAGATCCAATTTTGATGAGAAGGTGAGTATTCTCTCTACATCAACTTTGAGGAATGAATCATTTTCTTGGTTCAACTACCACGCACATACACTTCGTGATGAACCCAATCCAAGTCATATCTACCCATAGACGGGTGCAAGCGTCGGTCATGGTCAAAGTTCAACACTCCACACATGTCGTGCGTATTGACCTCAAGTCAAAGGAGTATCGCATCGCTCCCACTAACCGAGACACCCGTAGACACATATAGTGGAACTACATCAAACAGTTTCTCGAATGGGTATACCAATACCCTCTAAGGTATTTGTGCATCCATCATGAGATACCTAATATCTCGTAGTAAGTGAGATCTTACTACACTCTCTAAGAGTATGATGCAGATCGCACACCAATCTCCATTGCATCATCAATATCCCTTTCTTGATGATCCTCGATTGGGGCTATTTAAGAATCATGCTTAAGTCATCTGAGTTCTCACTCACTCAATGACAGCAGTGACTCAAGGGAACACATATAGGAATAAATGCAAACAATTAACCATAATATTCTATTGAGTGTAACGTCATACATATAATACTAATCAAACAATAATATTAAACCAATACTGAATATTATCTGAGTATTATATCCTTACAATGGATTGTCTCTAGGACACTAACACTAACAATCTCCCACTTGAACTAGAGTCAATCACCTACATATCTAACCCCTAGACCATCAAAATGTCTAGTGTGTACATGAACACTCAAAGCCTTGGTGAAAGGATCAGCCAGGTTATCCTCCGTGGGGACACGTTCTAACTCTATTTCTCCTCTAGCAATTATCTCTCTTATCATGTGATAACGCCTTGATACATGCTTGTTTCTGTTATTGGATCTCGGTTCCTTAGCTTGCGCAACCGCACCAGTATTGTCACAATATATTGGACTACTGTTTTATCCAGACAGCTTCTTTGGCAGCTTCTGCCGCAACAATGTACTCAGCTTCGGTTGTTGAGTCTGCGGTAGTCTCTTGTTTGGAACTATTCCAACTAACCGCCCCACCATTGAGAACGTAAACATAGCCCGACTGTGACTTGTAATCATCACAGTCGGATTCGAAACTTGCATCAGCATAGCCAGTTGCAACTAGCTCTGACTGTCCTCCGTAGACCAAGAAGCAATCTTTGGTACGTCTAAGGTACTTAAGAATGTTCTTGACAGCAATCCAGTGAGGTTCACCCAGATTCTACTGGTATCTACCAGTAGTGCTAAAAGTGAAGGCCACATCTGGCCTTGTGCAAGTCATGGCGTACATGATGGACCCAATTGCAGATGCATATGGTATATCCTTCATGCGCCAAATATTAGCTTCTGTGGAAGGACAATCCTTCTTAGACAGCTTTATCCCATGACATGCCGGTAGAGAACCTCTCTTTGAGTTCTCCATCGCAAATCACTTTAGCACTTTATCTACGTAGGTTGACAGTGCCCCTTCGTTTTTTCTTTCCCCTTCATTTTTTCTTTCCTTTCGGAGCAGAAGAAGTAGAGGCACTCACCATGAGCACGGTCTTTTCCTTAGCAGTGGAAGACTCAAAGGTCTTTAACATGTTATGCAGCTCGGGCTTAGTCGTTTCCGTCTTATTCATATTAAAGTTTACTACAAAACTCGAATATGAATCAGGAAGTGACTGAAGGATGGCATAAACAGCAAAGTTGGTTTTGAGCTCAATGTCCAACCGACCAAGCTTCTCGATTAGCCCTATCATCTTCAACACATGGGGGGAAACCTTCCCTCCTTCAGACTCCGGCATCTAAACAGATCTCTCATCACTTCATAAATCTCGGAACGAGATTCAGAATCAAAGAGATCCTTCAGATGCTTGATCATCTCAAAGGGAAGCATCCTCTCATGCTGTCTTTGCAACTCGGGATTCATCCCGAGTAGCATAACACACTGAGCCTGAGAAGCATCATCTTGATGCTTCTTCTGAGCTTCGGCGTCAAACGCCTCGGCTTCTTCAGTACCAGTCTTCGGGGTAGCAGGGATTGGCGTGTCCAACACGTACTCGATCTTTTCTTGCCTAAGCACCAAACACACATTTCGGTGCCAGTCGAGAAAATTTGGCCCAGCCAATTTGTTCGTTTCCAAAACGCTTCTCAGTGATAAGTTATTCATTTCAACAATCCTAGAGAAATAAAATAAAATGGGAATTAAAACACATAATTCCTATGATCAATATTCAGTAATCAAAATAAACATGGCCTGTCAAATTTATTTTGTCTCCATTATTTTCACATATCCAACGACCTCATCGGAAGAATACAAATTTATATCCAATATAAATCATAATGGACTAGGATCCACATTCCTACTATCATAATATCTGATTGGGCTGATTACTATGACAGTATAACTGGTAGGTCTCCAAACCAATTGCAAAATTTGCAACTCCTAGTTGATTGAACCTAGTTCAATCGGATGCCCCTTGACTTTCGTTTCCCTGCTTGGGCTGGTGAAACAAAATCAAGTTGATTTACAACCATCAAGCGGTGACACAACGTGTCCCTATAATAGTCCCGTTAGATGTAGATCCGAGCAAAAGACTTGGGCCTTAAATACTCATTGGAACAAAATCTCTGGTTTACTATTAATTTTGATGGAAGGCATCGTTCAATTTAATGAAAAATCATATTTTAGTGAGGATCTTTTAAAGGCGGGGTATTAACTGCTTAATTGAGATCCAACATGTTAATCTACATCACGTTTGAGCAATTATCGGGCGCCGTCTACCCAAACATGAATTACACGGACTAACATTTATATGGGTGCCGTCTACCCAAACAATAATACGGTCCGACAATTATTGGGCGCCGCCTACCCAAACAGTTATAATGCGGACTGTAAAAGCGTTTGACGAATTAAAATTTAAAACAGTCAAAGATTGGGGTTCAATAATTCTTTTAAAAAATGAATTTTAAAAAACAATTTAAAATTTAATTTTAAAATTATTAAACTTTAATAATTAATCCAATTAATTGTTAATAAAAGTCCAACTTTTATTTTTATTCTTTTAAAATTAATCTAATTAAAAATTAAAAATATTTTATTAATCTGTTAAGGGCTCAAGTGCAATTATCTAATATTTGCACGGAGGGGTCCATTAGAAATCTGATTTGTAAGACGGCCCCTCCCTCATCACTGCCCCGAAGCCATCAGTCAATCGGGACATCCGATACCAACAATTTCAACTTCGGTTCATTAGTAATAATCCAATTATTTGATTGAAAAGTCAATATTGTCAAAATTTCATCATTCAATCCAATTGAATAGCGAACCCAGTATAGGGACAGAATCCAAGCGAACGAAATCAGTAACACACAAGGCTAAAAAACGCATTTATTCAAGAAACATCAATTCGTATAATCGAAAACCAAAATTACACGAATTAAAAGTATGAGTATAATCGTCAATCAAGCAACAAACCAAACATGAACTAGAAACCATAGAATTCATCGTAAATCGTAAAACTGAATCAGGGGGCTTAACGCTAATCGCTGAATAAGCCGGAGTCCGACGCGAAGTCGTGTAGGTCCCTTAACGGTTTTGTGAGGGCGTAAGTCTAGAGGGAGGGGTGAATAGACTTGAAAACTTTTTTGTGCAGATCGGGTGTGATGGCGGTTTGTTCGATCAGTCTTGAGTGAATCGATTTGATCGATAATCAACTTACTAATCGCTCAAGATCGATTAGGTAACTATCGGTTTAAGCGATGTGTCTGGAAGCTAAGTTTTACCCGTGTGAAAACCGGGTTTGATAAATCGATTCCAAAGTTAGTCTTTTAACCAGTTGGTCAAGTGTAAAAGCTTGATCGGATCGAAGCTTGGTGCTAGGTGATCTCAACTTAGAATATGTATCTTCGCTTTTAAAAGTTGTGTACGATTGTGTATGATTAATCAAAGCAAATAAAAGGCACACAAGATTTATAGTGGTTCGGACAAACCATCCTACGTCCACTCTTCCCTATCACAAGAGGGCACCAACTAAACCAATCGCACTTAGATTTTTGTGTTAGTCCAACACAAGACAATCAACGAGATATTTAAAGAGTTCTCACACAATCGATCCCAGAAATCAGAACTAGAAACCCTAGTCTGAAATCTTGTTAAACAACTTAACCTAACTTTGGGTTTGGATAAGATTGTTTTGGTTCCAACTATGAAATCTTTTCTAGTGTTTAAGATAGCCTATCAGCTAGATGAAAAGATTTCTATGCTAAGAACTTATGGGATGAACACTTAATAAAAATAATCTTCTTGTTCGTGTTCTTCGTGCGGAAATCTGATAATTGCTTGAGCTTCTTGATTGTTCAGTGTTTTCCGTGTCTTCACTCTGAAGTGTGATCCCATATTTATAGACCTTGAAATCAAAGAGCCGTTGGAGAACAATTTGAATTTCAGGCTATATTTGGTAGGATTGCAGGATTGATGTGACGTGCTTCAGGAACGGCATGGCCGAAAGCGTGAATAGTGTCATTTATAGCCGTTGGAGAAAGCAGCACCAAATCCCGTAATTACCAGCTCTGATCATACGTGTCTCGTCCTTATTGGTTAACAGACGCACTTTTCAGTGTTGTTCTTCCAACTAAGGTTGACATTCTTCTTGTTCGGATCATCGACGTATGATTAAGTGAAACATCGGGCCACTGGTGGTGACCGATCGATTAGAACGATCGATCTACTGATGGAGTCTTCTGGTGCCGGTTGACTTAGCTTCAACTAGCAAACTCGGCTGATGTAGGTCTTCTGGTCTGATCTTCTGGAAGTCATCTGATCTTCAAGTATTCTGAGTTTGAGCTTTATGACTTCAGCTGAGATATCTGACTAGATCAGATCGATCTGATCTTCTGTTCTTCTCTTGCATTCTGGCCTGTCGGATATCAGTTGTTCTTCATATCTTCAGATCTGACCTATACATATTGAGGTTCCCCCTCAATATGTGACCTATCTATTACATCAGTTGTTCTATCAAAGAATTATCAACCCGGTATTCTATAAACGGTAATATAAACATCAGTCAGCTAACAGGTCTGACTGGTCCTATTACATGTGTTTTTGGAACTTTTATCAAAACTCTAAATTTCCCAACAATTTCCCCCTTTTTGATAAAACCAAAACACCTGAGAAACCAAACACAGTTGATAAATATAGAACAGTAAAGAGCACATAATCAGAAGACAATGAGATTTTGTCTTAGGATCAGAAAATAAACTTTTCTCATTAGATATGTCGATTACATGTTACATCGTAAAAGTTTGAATTTAAAAAACGGTGATCCCGAGAAGTCTTCGATTCTTCTTCACTTTAGGCTTGTATCCTTCCGCATCTCTCTTTGATCTTGAGGTACGTTGAAAATCGATAAAGTTTCCATTTGACATCATTGGTCCGGCCGAGGATCGGTTATATGCGTTTTGCTCAGGATGTCAAAATAGAATCTCTAAAATGCCAGTCTGTCAAATGAGCCATCTGTCTTCTTCGAGTAATCCAACAGATCATACTCTTGGCGAGATATTTTTACGTTGATTATCTTGGCCTCATTTTCCAGATACTTCAGAAAATCTGGATATTTATTTTCCAACCAGTTGAGGAATTCATCATCAGGAGATTCTTCTCGTGGAACAAGATCAAGAACAAAGGCATCCAGAAGCCATTCACTTCTGATCTTATTCCATTCCTCAAACCTCTTAGCGTGTGCAGCAGTTTTTGGAATGATCTCATCAATTCTTCTTTGGCGGTGAGGTTCGTCTGAATTTTCCGGCCTTTTCCTTTCTTCGCTCTCGGTCTGAATCACTTCTTCAGATTTTCTGCCTCTGTTAATTTATCTGCCCTTCTTTCTTCTTCGCTTTTTCGGGCCTCTTCAGCAATCTGCTCTTTGGACAGTTTCTCAGCCAGTTCCTTATCGGGCACATGTCCGCTATTTGTCTTCTTTGTGACTATCTTAATGCGAGTGGTAAATACAGATTGTGATGTCCCAAAGACCCGCAATGCCTAACTTTCTTGCCTTTGACTTTTCCATCTTTTGAGAGACTTCCGTTAGCAAAGAGATCCGGATGGTCTAGTCTTTGTCCATAGGCTTCATTTATGTCGAATCGGGTCTTCATTTGTTACGATCATGTCAGTTGGTTTCTCACTCTGTCCTTCCCCCTTTTTGGTTTGATCAAAAAGAGTAGTGAGGTGGGAAGTCAGAGATCCAAAGTCGACCGACGATATCATACTGTTGAGATCTGCAATGAGATAAACCTTGAGCTTGAGCGGTTAGATTTTGAACCTTCGAGATCATTTCGAGTCTTGACAGATTCCATGGCGATAGAGAGTTTAATAATCGGTTTGTCAAGTTTCTCTTTCATCAATTCTAGCTTTTCGGTGAGCATCGAAAAGAAACTTGTTGTTGATTCACTGAATCGACTTGTCATCAATCGATTTTATAAGTTCGCGGAACCACGGTGGTCTGATTTGGGGAGAACGATCTTTGATTGCCTCAATCGGTAAATAGCCAATCCCCTTTGATCTGTTATTTCTTTGAGGCCAATCGCCTCGATCGACTATCACTCCCTCAACTTCTTCTTTCGGAGATCTTTGAGACAAGATCGATCTCACGAAATTGATCGTGATGATGTGAGATGTTGGAAAGTTTTGCGTCACGGATCTCTTTTCGATTGTTTGTGCCTCCGGTGGTTGGTCATGAAGCGCAAAGACCAGTTCCACTATCATCGGCAGCTCTGCATCCTTCATTGTAGCATCTTCTTGAGAGCTTCTTGATCTCGATTCTCCTTGTTCAGCAACCCTGACTTCGCGTGGATCGAGCTTTGATAGATTCAGCGATTATCACCATTTGGTGATCCTATTTTAGCAGATTTCCTCATATCGAAATCAAAATCTGCAAACTCATCAGCACCGCCCATCTGTTCAATAATCATTATAAAATTGGAGAAGCTTTTTAATCGAAGATCTCTCCAGGTGAGGATCTCCATAACTTCCTCTCTAATAGCAGGATGGGCGACCCGATTACGATACATCTCATCAATTTTCGTTCGATTTGCATTCGACCATTTTCCTGTGATGGTCTTTGATGATCTAGACTCGTGAATTATGTCGATTCAAAGTTGATGAGATGTGGAGAGTTGTGGGGGCTGCGAGAGGTTACTGCATGGAGTCGAGTGGAAAGTGCGCTGGTTCCACAATGTGTAAGCTTTACGGTTCGTGAATGATGTAGTTTCGTGTTGGCGGGTGGGAAAGAAGGAGAAACATGCTTTCAGCCTAGTAGTCGGCGGTGAATCAGGTCGAGTTGGAGGAGAAAGAGATCGTTCGTCTCGTGCTTCTTCCTCAGAATGTTCTGGCGAGCTCTCAGCTTGAGAAGCCTGCCTGTCTGATTTTTCACCTGATTTTTGTGTTGCATCAGGCTGATCTGGCGCTCCTTCTTTATGTCGACTCATCTTCTAGAAAACAGAGTCATGGAGGGCACGCCGCCTTCTTGGCCCTCTTCTCACGGGCCTTTCCGATTTTTTTTTTTCTTTTTACGGGGGCATCCGTGTAGGTGTAGAAAATTTCTTCCTCACTCTTTCCTTTCTTCTTGAGTTTGGAGGGGTGGGGCGATATCATCATCGGTGGCCCATATATGGCATTTGAAGTTGTTGTGAGGAAGGCCTTGTAGGACTTCAGTCCATTCTGGTCCCATTCAGCGTTTGGCAGTTTGTCTTTCAAGATAACTGCAACCTTGTTGAGATTGCATATCCTCTTTTTCAGATAGACCTGCCTCCATTCATTAACTCCAAACTTTTCATGTTCTTGGAGTAGAATGGCATTCAGGAAGCCATGCCAATTGATGTTCTTGGCTTCATCAATTATCCTTGACCATCTTTGTATAGTTTGACGGATGTTAGAGCATAAAATTTGAATGAAATACCCATGATTGTTTTTGACAAAATGTCAAACAACAAATCGGTATTTCCTTTTAGCATCGGCTCGATAAAAACCGCGGTCCGATGTTTGTCGACTTTCACGAAGAGTTCCTTTTCGATCGGCTCATCTTCATTCTCCAGAGTCTTGTGCAGCGTAGATTCGACCTTTGGGTGTTTCTAAGCAGGGCGTGTGTTGGGGAATGATTCGCATGACAGATCTATTCGGGGGTGAATATTTAAATACAAATTTAATTCATTAATTATTACTAGCATGAATTAATCCTATATTAATTCAAATAATAATTACAACAACATATCATGCATATAAAAAGCCACGTAAAACCTACGATGCGGAATCTACGGGGTTTACGTGAGCGTACCTCTCTGGGGGGCAAATTGACTTCGGCCGGACGGACTAACCAAAAAGGACTTCCCAAGTATTCCCTTAGCCCTTGCTCGACAATCCGTGGAAGGATACTCGCGAACAATTAACAAAAGGAAAAAATAAACTTTGTTGCACCACTTTTGTGGATTTGCTAATATTTCCAACAACATGGAATTGTACTTGGGAATGAACTAATCATCCCCTATTTATAGGAGAGGAGGGGCACGAAATTTATGTGAATTTTCAATGTGGGAAAAGACTTTTCTTGGTCACCAAGAAATCTTGAATATATCTCATATATTCTTTTTCCCATAATTAAAATATTCCACAAAAATCCACCTCCTCTATTTTATGGTATAATTTTCGAAAATTTGGGCAAGATTTCAAGATTTAGATCTTCTTGAATTTATGAGATATTCTTGTATTTCAAGAAATACATATCTTCAATAATATCTTTTCAAGAAAATCAAGAAAATCTTTCTTGCCCTCTATTTTCCAAAAATTTCGAAAATCTCTTAATGAATAACCAAGTGGGAGATTTCTTGAATTTAATGAGATAATCTTGTATTCCAAGAATACATATCTTCATTCCATAACAAAATTCAAAAAAAAATCTTTCTCCCTCTTTTATTCATAATTTTCGAATTTAATGAGGAAATATAAGCAACAATATTTATTTTATTTTAATCACCTTTTCAGTTATTGGACTATATGTTGGGCTACTCAGGGGGCCTTTAGGAGAATTAAGATTGGACCTTCTAATGGATCTTGAATATCTAATATTGAGCCACAATATAATTCAAGCCCATAAATATTAATTAATCCCACTACATAATTAATATTGTACTATCCATCTTAACCCATATTACAGTCAATATGGCTCCGGTCATTATTTCCGTGTTTAAGATTATCTAGCCCATTAATTAATTCAAGCCACTTTGAAATAGCTTTCCATTAAT
Source organism: Stenogyne calaminthoides (assembly GCA_037126765.1). Taxonomy (NCBI): domain Eukaryota; kingdom Viridiplantae; phylum Streptophyta; class Magnoliopsida; order Lamiales; family Lamiaceae; genus Stenogyne; species Stenogyne calaminthoides. The sequence continues at coordinate 28,907,156 of JBBCBC010000027.1, forward strand.
TAATATCTTTTGTCCTTAATTAGAAGCGGTTCAACATTATTATCCATACAGGAAACAAATTCCACTTGCAAGATTTGGTATGATAAAACTTATGAACCTCCCAAGGGGCAAATCAAGCAAGTGTACTTGCACACGATTCTTAGATTAAATCTTAGCAATCACATGTGACCAATAATATTGCCCAAGATAAAAAGTATTGAATCTCTCTGATTCGCTACCCATGATAAGTCAAAGCAATAGTTACCAATCCCACGTGATCCTATTTAAGGGACGAAGGTTAAGAAACAACGAACCAATCGAGGTCTAATTCTTCCTTGTTCGGGTTTTGAAGAATTTATCCTCTCAGAGGGTCCTATTCAACAAGATCGGTCATGCACTAGTGTAATCTCTTGGTCAAGACAAACCAATCTGAGCCTTACACCTCAACCTTTCACGATGGTTGTTCATTTCCATCTAGGTCGTGAATGGCGTACTTATAGTTACAAGGGACTGTTAATTTAATCTTCGTGATCGGGTATCACTAAATTAACTTCTGATGTAACACGCATTTAATTATTGAACATTATATGCAAAGAAATATATATAACATTCAATCATATTTAAAGCATCAGTGATAAACAATTTATTTCAGTAAATAAGTCTGGAAATTCAGTTTCGATTATACAAAGTAAAAAGCATACTTTTCAGTATAATCCCCAACAACGTGTTATGTCCGCGTTCGTCAGTCTGATCTCTTCTCCGTTGACTGACGAAAGTAGTTCTTCTCCCGGAGCGTCCGTATCCACTCTTAAATTCCTTAGGAATTCGAGTGCTTCATACTGCATCACTGGATTGCAGTGAGCAGCACAATATTTATCAAGACCTCCTTTCTTCAGAATTTGCTCCACTTCCATTGATTCCGGATCCCGAGTGATATCAAACTGCACGAACTTGTCATCGACAATCTTCGTTGCCAGTTCCGCATAATTGCACATTATCTTTCCCATACCGTGAGTGGTCATCTACAATAAGATAGACTTGATTAAAGTTGTGCATAAACATGAAGATATCATATATTGATTATCAGACCTATACACAGGCCTAATAATCGATAAACGCGTGTGGATACCAAGAAACAATAAAGCATAACACAGGATACCATCGATTGACAAAATTGTTAAGATCAATGGATTAAAAAAAATGATTCATCAAATAATCAGAAATTACCAGATTCTGAAAAAAAAAACTTTGAATCGCAGAAAAGTAATCTGGAGTTTTCAGAGAATAAATCGCAAGTTTGTGAATGGGAAAACTCTGGTAGGGTTTTTTGATGAACCTTATAAAGATGAGGAGGGAAAAAAGACAAGATTTGGAAGATCAACCGTTTGAAAAGATTAAACGATCCAGATTAAGAGGTTTTGATCGTATGGTCGGAAAAAGCACGTACGAAAACCTTTTGGATTTAAAAGCGCATTTTGTAGCAATTAATACAGGTACCCCACGTCCGCATTAAATGATTTGCAGGGGAATACGCCACACGTAATGTCGTCTGAAGAAGGCAAATAAAAAAGCGTAAAGATCCGATAAATAAGCAAATAACAAGGGAAAAGAAAAAAGCGTGATCTGGTTGGTGATATTGCAATCAGTCAATACCACTTGTAGAAACTTGTAGTTGATTTCACTTGTTGATCTTAGTTTTCTGCCTAAACCTTATAATTTCCCAACTGTTCTTTTCAACTGAACTGTCTGATTTCCCCTTTTTCTGATCCTCCTCGATCAGTTGAAGTTCCCCCTTCAACTGATATTCCAGATCTTTCCTTGGTGATATATCGATTTGTTGAGATATTCAAGCTCAACTGATCTTCCTCATCTGATCAGTTTCGTATGTAATCAGATTTCTGTTGACCTAATCTGAATCTTCTCAGATCAAGCCAATTCTTGGGATAAGTGTTACCGCCAAAACTTAGTCTAGAATAGTAGTCTCTATTCCCTAAGTTGGCACGATTTGACATGCGTAATTATAGTCTGAATATTTTGATATGTCAATCCGCCGTAAATTTATCCAATTATCAGTCGCGTGATTCCTACACGCTGTCCTTGTGATGCAAATTTCTCTAAAAGGCTTTTTGAAGTCAAATTTGCATTTGCACCCTTGCTTGGCCTCTATAAATTGGACCAATGTTTTACACAACATAACCCATTCACCATACTTATCTTCTTTGTAGAATCATGTATCCTGGTGAACCCTTATTTCCGGTGAGACTTCCGGCAAACACCTTTACCCCTTTTTCAATGATTTCAGCTTCTCAAATCAACCCTGTGTGTCCCTTATCGCTGTTTTCATCGTCATCAAAGATTTCACATACAATTGTTGCCAAGCTTCTCTACCACCAAGGCGGCGGCTCTGCTGTCGCAACTGAGAAGACACTTCTCCTAACCGTATGCACCTTGTGTGTCTATCGAGATGACGGAACTAGCATCAACAGACTCAGTCTGATATAAAACATGAGTTTGATATACGGTCTGGATCAGACAACAGCTGATCTTCGTATATTAACTCTATTTTTTCATGCGACACATGTGCCCATAAGGTCTTTGAACCAATTTCTTGGCACATGTGCTCCATTTAACAGCTGGAGAGTCCATTGACTTCAGGTCTAAGGGCTCCTGGCTTAGAAATCCTATCAACGCCGCTCTCGCTCCACTGGTTTTAGCTTCCGCTAGCGGCTTTAGGATTACTTTAAAACCTCTCTCACCCTTGTTAAGTGGGGGAAAATGAGAGCATCAGATTTAAAATCTCTCTCTCTCCCGCTCTTCTTGGGTTAGGATGAGGGTTTAGGGTTTTCGGTTATGACTTATGTACTGACCTCCGGGTCCTCTGTACTTGTAACTTGTAATGTAACCTGACCTTCGGGTTTTTATCAATGAAAATTTCTATTATTCCATTGTTGTGTAAATTTTCTGCTTTCTTATGCGATTGTAGGCTTTAATCTGTGAATCTTGCTTGTTGAATATCAGCTCAATCGACTTACAAAGATGTAAAATAACCAAACTGGTTTAATCAGATAATCCTTTTAAACTGAGCGTTTCCTTTAATCTGATAAACCTTAACTCTGATCAGTTCCTTTAATCTGATAACTTGTAAATCTGATCGATTTCTCATATCAGTTCCTTGACTGATCTTCTTATCAGTTGAGATACCAAATTCAACTGATTCCTCTCAACCTGGTTAGTCTCTTAACCAGCTAGTTCTGGAGATCATCCCATCAAGCATTTTAGGTGCCTTTTCTCCAAGATCCAGAAGCCCTAGCTCATTGCATAATTCTCTGAATCTGATCTCAGCTAGTGGCTTGGTTAGAATATCAGCTTTCTGTAAATCAGTGTGAATCTTCTCCATTCTGATATTCTTCTTTTCAACATGATCTCTTATAAAATGATGTCTGACATCCACATGCTTGCATCTTGTATGTAGAACAGGATTCTGAGTGATTGCAATAGCACTATTACTGTCACAAAATATAGGTACATTCTTAGCTACAATGTTATAATCCCTCAGCTGCTGACTAAGCCAGAGCAGTTGGGAGCAACAGCTTCCTGCAGCCATATATTCTGCTTCAGTAGTAGATGTCGCAACTGATGTCTGCTTCTTTGAAAACCACGAGATCAGTTTATTTCCTAAAAACTGACATGTTCCTGAGGTTGATTTTCTATCAATCTTGCAACCTCCATAATCAGAATCAGAATACCCACTAAGCTCTAGATTATCATCTGATGGGTAAAATAAACCAAGGTTTACTGTCCCCTTCAGATACTTAAGAATCCGCTTAGCTGCTTCTAGGTGGCTTTGCATTGGATTTGCCTGAAATCTGGCACATACACCTACTGCAAAGGTGATATCTGGTCTGCTGGCAGTTAGGTATAGTAGAGATCCAATGAGAGCCCTATATTCTTTCTGATTTGTTTTCTGACCATCCTCGTCTGGATCCATCTTGAATCCAGTCATCATAGGAATTTTGGCTTCCTTGCAATTTTGAACTCCAAACTTAGCCAACAAATTCCTAGTGTACATTGTTTGGCAGATGAATATCCCTTCTGTACTTTGCTTCACTTGTAGACCCAGAAAATAATTCATCTGACCCATCATGGACATCTCGAACTTCCCTTGCATCAGTGTTGGGAGATGAATTTTAATAAAGATTTATGATTTTGATTAGATCCCAAAACCCCTGAGTATGACATGTTCAGAATGATCTTGATAGTTGAGTCAGGATTCAGTTTTTAAAATATTCAGGATGTTATCTGCGGAATGTATAGTCAGCAGATATAGTTCAGGATAGTTACTGAAGACTCAGTAGGATACTGAGTAAAACTGAAGACTCAGCGAGAAGACTCAGCACATCAGTCAGTATAAACTACAAAGATTCAGAAGATCCTGAAGACTCAGAAGACCCTGAAGACTCAGAAGACTCTGAAGACAGAAAGACTGAAGACTGAGAAACTAAAGATCAAGAATACTGAAAGCACAGTAATTACTGAAGAATCAGTGAGGTACTGAATGCTCAGTATGAACCTGAATGTTCCGAGGCACTGAATATATCTATCTGAAGGATGCAATACTGAGAAGATCGCGATTCCTTAGAAAGTTAGATATCTGCCAAGACATTCAAATGCAGACAAAAGGAACTAAGTCAGAAGTGTTGTTAAGGTTATATCAAACTCAGAGTTTGTAACCAAAAAGAGCCGTTGAAGGTGTTTACCTTTAACTGGAGACAAAAGTCAAAAAGAGGAAGACAACACTGTACCATACTGACACTGACAGTGACAGGTCTCTGAAAAAGGATGTCAGATGTACAAAAGTTCCAGACTGCAAAAAGTGAAGACCGGCTACATGGAAGGCTATTGCCTAGGAAGTGTCAGGGAGTTTCAAACCCTAAATATAGCCGTTTCACACACCACAAGAGGGAACTCACGAAGCTGTCTCTCCAATGGATAGTTTTCAAGAGTGACCTTGGTATATGCCTATAAATACTGGTGACCCTCTACATTGTAAGGTTACGGGAAATTTATACGCAACTAAAGAGCTCAAGCCTATTCTTGTAAAAGATAAAAGCACTCAAAAAACTTAGAATTTCCCAAGTGCTTCAATATTGAAGAGAGCTCACTATACTAAGCCTAGCTTGATAAGAATTATCCAAAGCTTAGTCGAGATATCCTAACCCTTTGCATTGTGATTCATTGTAAAGGATATCTCATCCTAGTTGGAAACCAACCAAGAAACCCCAAACCCTTGTGAAGGTAGTTGGAGTGTGTTTGTTGGTGAGAAGTGTTGTAAAGAGTTAGTAAACTACACGGAGTAGTCAGAAAACTCTAGAGGAGAAGTTAGTAAGCTCTGGGGGTAGTCCAAAGCTTGTGTGTGATTGAGTAAGTAAACTACGGAAGGTGTAAAAGCTCAAGGTCGGGTTGAGTAAGTAAACCACGTGGAGTAGTCGTAAAAAACTCGGGGCGAGTTGAGTAAAGTAAACTACGAGGTAGTAGTAAAGCTTCGAAGTTGATAGTGAATTTCTCGAAGAGTCGGAGAGAGTGGACGTAGGAGCTTGAGTCTCGATCCACTATAATTCTTTGTGTTCTTTATCGCTTCCTTATATCTGTGCTTATACATTTGCATTGACTTGATTTTGAAAGCATACTTTTCATCGATATTGGTTGGAATCAATCCTTTGAAGTTGCATAAGTGAATCATGAGCCTAATCACTATTTCATAAAGGGAAGGTTTTCGCAAAGCTTAAAACGAGTATAAACTAAGGGCCAACCATTCAAGACAACCGAGTAGCTAGAACGAGATAGTTACCAAAGTGAACGTACTCTTTCGAGGGTTGATAAGTTAGTTATCGATCCAAGCAACTCAGGATCTCTCGACACTCGAGGACTCGGTTGGGATTATCCGAGGTTTTACGAAAGCGGCTCGGGATCTTTGTCTCGATGAGACTTTGACTCAGAGCGATCTGTGCTTCTCGAACCTAATCTTGAGATTATCGACCCAAAGTGACCTCGAAGAAGAAAAAAGTTTTAAAAACTTTGAACATGTGTATTCCCCCATACACGCGTGTAAGACTAGTTTTGCAGGGACCAACAAGTGGTATCGAGCAAAGGGTTCAACTTGACCACTTTGTGTTGACCAAAGTTTTATTTTCAAAAATACTTGTGGTCTACCCGAATCGATCTTATTTTTTGAAACCTTTTATTTTTCAAGAGATCGGAAAAATGTCTTCTAAAAACTTCCCATGTTCTCAAAGTGGAGAACTTTTACCTATGGAGACCGAGAATGCGGGCTCATCTCGTATTCCAAACATGAGTGTATGTGGAGTGGTCTCTCAAGGACCATTCCAGTTCATCAGTAGTGAATCCCGGAGGAAAGCGAAGATGAGAGAATTGATCCTAGAGCAGAATTTCCTAAGTCGATGACCAACCGACTCTGAGGAGAGAAAGTTAGTCAATCTAGATTACATTGCAAAAAAGACACACTATACAGCACAATTGATGATGGTGTGATGGGAATGATCTCTCACTGTAATACTGCTAAAGAGATTTGGGATACACTAGCTGTTATGTGCCAAGGCACAGATCATATAAAAGAAAACAAACTTTCAGTGGCAATTGGAAAGTTTGACAGTTTTGAAATGGATGATGGTGAATCAATAGACAAACTGGAAGTCAGATTCACTAGCATCATGAATGATCTAAATGCACTTGGAAAGAAATACCCACAGAGAGAAGTTGCATTGAAAATTCTTAGAGGTCTATCTAAGAAATGGGATATTCATGCAGTGGTGATTGAAAACACCAAGAATATTAACTCAATGCCTTACCAACAAGTCTTCTCAAAATTTGAAAGCCTATGAATTTGTAATTGATAAAAAAATCCAAAAAAAGGCCGACAAAGATGATTCTTCATCGAGTAAGAATGTGGCCTTAAAAGCCAAAGATAAAACCTGTAAAACTAGAGAGTCTGAGAACCCCCATGCCAAAAATCAGGATGAGCTTGAGGAAAAGCTAGCACTGATGGCAAGAAGGTTTGATAGACTCAATAGTAGATTTGGAAAATACAAAAGCTATTACAGGAACCACAGGTACCAGAAGAAACCTGAGGACAGATCAACTGAGAAGAAGAAAGACCTGAAAGCTGAAGGATCTTCATCCAAAAGAAAGGACTCCAAGTCCAAAGAAGGAAATGATCAGGATGATGATGCCAACAGATGCTATAACTGCCAGAAGAAAGGTCACTTCCAGTATGATTGTCCAGATTTGAGTGCTAAGGAGAGAAGAGAAAGACAAGCTATAAGAGACCAGAAGTTCTCAAGCAAAAAGGCCATGGTTGCAGAAGAAGAACACTCTGAGGAGGGATCTAGCTCTTCAGATGAGATATTCTCAGACAGTGAAAGTGATGACATCTGTCTGATGGCCATTGAGGAGGTAAACTCTTCTTTCTCTGTTGTTGCTCCTACACTAGCACAAGAGTTTTCTAGTTCCACTGAAAACAGTCATTTTGACCTGATGGATTCTTTCGAGAATCTGATGAAGGACTATGCTGTTTTGCAAGGACTGCTAAATCAAACTCAAGAGCAGAATAAGGAACTGAAAGCTGAAAATCTAAAATGGAAAGACTCTAGCAATATTGAAGTCACTTCTCAATTAATGGGAGCTACTGATGAACTGGATGTTCTGAAAGTACAACTCTCAGAGAAAGAGAAGTTGATAATGTCCCTAAGCGAAAAAGCTAGAAAATCATTTGAAGAGATTCAAACCAAATCAGAATCGAGTTCAATGACCTCTCGAGAAGCATAAAACTCTACAGAATCTGTATGAGGATAGTGCACAGAAGAAGTTAACTCTATTGAATAATGCATCTAATGTAATAGATGAAATTCAGAGTTACCAGAGATCTGTGACTATAAAATCTGGATTGGGATATATTCCAGGGGGAACCTCACATGGTCATCTAAATGTTGCGTCAAGTAGCAAGAAGACTATCTTTGTAAAACCAGTGGCACCTACACTTCAAACTGAAGAAATGCCCAAGGTTGTAGACAAGGGAAAAGGACCTATGGTCTCAGTAAAACTGAATGATCAGGTTAGAAAGCCCAAACCTCAGGTGAAGGCAAGAAAACCTGAGCAGTCAGTTGGAAAGTTTCAGGCAAGTACTTCAAAGCCTCAAAGCTAAGAATGCAAACCCGAAAGGCTCCACCTTGAACCATCAGAGGAATCCTCAGATGAGAAACACTCAGCAGAGACATTCTCAACTGAAGAGACCAAGTCCTCAGTATGCTGAAAGACCCAGATTTCAGTACAGACAACCTGAACCTCACTTGCCTAAGGGTAAAGGTTATCTGAACCCGAGTCATCAAAGATTTAGACCGGCTGCACAAAAGCCTAAGCATCTGAACAGAAGGCCTGAACCAAAGAAGAACTCTAAGGCACATGTTCATGCTAAAGCTAGCACACATATCTAAAACCGCTAAGGCACCCAGAGTAGTGGATGTATATGTTGATGTTTATGGAAGACAAATTAGCCACTCTAAAGTGATTAGAGTTGTCGGCGATTTGGATTCGAAAGGTACAACTAACCTCGTGGGACCCTACACAAAATGGGTACCTAAGAATTGATCTGTTTTTTAATTGGAAAACCCGGGGCACTAAGGCGATGAAAGATCACATGGCAATCGATGAGAGAGATGAAAAAGCTCTCGATGTATGGTATCTTTGACGGATGCTCAAGACATATGACAGATTCAAGAAGATGCTTTCGGTGACTATGTTGAACAAAGAGGCCCACAGATCACTTTTGGAGATAACTCAAGGGGACGGTGAAGGATATGGAACTTTGGAAGTCGACTTCAGTTCATATCCATGGTGTTTCATATGTATCCGGATTGAAGCATAACTTTTGTCAATTAGCCAATTACGTGATAAAGGTTTCAATGTTGAGTTCTCCAAGAACTTATGCTTTGTGAAAGATGATACATCACGAGAAAGTATTCTTGACCGGGTACAAGAAAAGGGAATGTGTATCTTGGTCGATTGGAGTTCAACTCCTAAAGATACATGTTTAATTGCTAAAAGTTCCACGAGATACCAGTTGGTTATGGCATAAAAAGAATGAATCACCTAAACTTCAAAACCCGAACAAGCTTGCAAGATTAGCTCTTGTGAGAGGGTTGCCTAATGAAGTGTTGAGAAGGAACACATTTGTGATCGTGCGCTTAAAGGAAAACAAGTCAAAGCATCATTTAAAAGCAAAGTAGAAGTTTTACCGAGAGAATACTTGACTTTTGCATATGGATCTGTTTGGTCCTATAACACCTATGAGCACTAATGGGCGGAAATACACATTGGTAGTAGTTGATGACTACTCAAGATATACTTGGGTCATATTCTTACTCGAAGAAGAAAGAGACTCGAGATAAAAGTTGCGAGAATTCATTGAAAAGGCTCAAGAATGAGAAAAATCGAGTGTGGTCAAAATCGGATCGACAAAGGAACCCGAGTTTATAAATCATATCATTTCTGATTATTGTGCAGCAAATGGAATTCTACATGTAACATCTGCTGCAAGGACCCCTCAACAAAATGGTGTTGCTGAAAGAAGGAACATAACTACGAAAGAAAGAAGAAGGACAATGATATTTGAAGGTCGATATTCCTAAAAGATTTTGGGGTGAAGTCCATCAACTTTGCATGCTACTCTCGGAATAGATCCATGCCGACAAAAAAGTCAAGGCAAAACGCCTTATGAGCTTTGGAATGAAAGGAAGCCTCTTGTTTCTTTTTTTTCGTGTGTGTTTGGTTGCAAGTGTTTCATACACAATAATGGTAAAGATCGGTTGAAAACATTTGATAGTAAAAGGCGATGAAGGAATATTCTTAGGATATTCGAAGTTAGTAAAGCTTTCAGAGTTTACAACTTTAGGACTCTTATTGTGGAGGAAACACCTCATGTTGTTTTTGATGAATCTGTTTTTGTGTTCGGAAAAGAAACAGAACATGATGCAAATGAATTGACAAAGAGGATCACCAGATTAAGCCTGAAACAGAAAGATAAATCATCCATTGAACACGAAAAGAAGAAGTCGGTCATTATCTATGATTGGAGTGACTCGGACTTCGGATAAAGAAGTTCAGGATGGAAATCGAGGATGGTGAGACCCGGAAAACCAACACTCCAAAGGTGACCAATCGAGCAGACACCGATTCGGACTTCAGTGCGTGATGCCAATGAAGATGTGTTCACGGTTGAGGCAAATTTCGAATCTATCAACCAAAGGGGAACAAATGTCTCGACAATGTTCGAATAGAATTTCCCGAGGAAGATGATTCCCTTCTCCGCTTTTGTTGTTCCTCGAGTTTCTTGATTTAATTGAACCTAACATTTCAAATGTTGAGGATACCATTGAAGGGGAACATCAAGAAGGAAATGGTTAGATAGCCATCCTACAAACCAGATTGTGGGTGATCTAGGCGAAGGTGTTAAGACTAGAAGGTTCCATGGAGAGAGTGCACTATTATTCGCCGCTTCCTATCGGAGAAAGAACCTCATCGAGATTGGTGAAGCTCTACAAGATTCTCCTTTGGATTCTTGCCATGCAAGATGAAATTTGAATCAATTCTCGAGGAATGAAGTATGGGAGCTAGTAGATAGACCGAAAAGGCACAATGTCATTGGAACCAAGTGGGTTTTCAAGAACAAAAGAGATGAAAACAACAACATTGTGAGAAACAAGGCAAGGCTAGTTGCACAAGGTTATTCCCAAGAAGAAGGCTTGGATTATGATGAAACCTTTGCACTGTTGCAAGACTAGAAGCCATCGATTGTTTCTTGCATATCTTGCCCACATGAAGTTCACAGTAGATATCGATGGATGTGAAAAGTGCATTTAAGCGGCGTGCTTAAAGAAGAGGTTTATGTGGAACAACCTCCGGTTTCAAACAGAATGACCAAGTTTCTGCTAAGAAAAGCTTTGTATGGTCTTAAGCAAGCACCCGAGCATGGTATGATACTCTTTCTCGGTTTCTTCTTGACCATGGTTTTGTCAAAGGCTGTTGATAGAACTCGTTCGGGATAGAGGATGGGGAAGATATCTTACTAGTTGGATATATGTTGATGACATCATTTTTGGATCTCCAAACCATCATTTGTGTGAAAAGTTTTCAACATCGATGAAAGGCAAGTTTGAGATGTCAATGATGGGAGAGATGAATTTCTTTCTAGGACTTCAAGTGAAACAATCAAAGGAAGGAATATTCATCAACCAGGCAAAGTACACCAGAGATCTGATTGCCAAATATGGTGTACAAAATTGCAATACTGATTAGAATTCCCATGAATACTAACTACAAGATGGATCGATTACAAGGCAAATCAAGAAGTCATACCGATTATAGATGAATCATTGGATCATTGCTCTATCTCACGACAAGTAGGCCGGGATATAACATTTCTTTGTTGGGATATGTGCAAGATACCAAGCTAATCCAGAAAGGCTAGTCACATGGATCTTTGCCAAAAAAGATTTGAAATATCTTAAGGGCACAAAGTGAATAGAGGATTATGGTATCCGGTGATGATAACCTAGAGTTAAGTGGTTACTCGGATGTCGATTATGGAGGATCTTGAAATTGACAGAAGTCCACGTCGGGGAACTTGTCAATTTCTAGGAAGCAAGTCGATATCTTGGTTTTCGAAGAAACAAACCTCAAGAGCAACAAGTACTATTGAAATTTTGAATATATGGTGCAGGAAGTCATTTGTTGCCTGATTCTTTGGCTCAGACAACAATTGAGGGATTATAAAGTTGTAGCCAATGAAGTACCAATATTTTGTGACAATAATAGTGCCATTACTATTTCACAAAACCCGGTATTGCACACCAGATGCAAGCATGTGGATATCAGACATCACTTCATCAGAGATCATGTCGAGAAGAATGACATAAGGATGGAGAAAATTCATACTGATAAGCAGAGAGCTGGTATCTTGACTAAACCTTTGGCGGAATCAAGATTTCATGAACTTTCGGTTGAATTAGGGATCTTTAGAACCAGTGTTTAGAGTAAAATCGAAAAAATTGAAGGTTTTCGGATGCATGAAGTTTTCTCGTAATCCTTCCGAGAAGCTCAGATAAAATGGAAATCTTTGAATCGGAGTCTCGAAAACTCAAGAAGCATCTTGAACCAATTCAATTTTCGATTATTATCTTGACATTTTATCAAGATCAGTACTCAGTAAGACTGATAGAGGGAAATTGGTCTCAAGAAGTAATGACTCATGTGATCCATTTATTGCTCAAGTAAATTCAATAATCATTCGCAATAAATATAAAACACACGAGGAATGTTTTTTTTGAAATTTGGATCGTTTTAAATTCGAAGAAGGTCAGCGGTCATTTAATGCTCGCTACATTAATGACCAATGAGGAAGTTTTGGCGGCTTACTTTTCGGAGATCGTCATTTCGTATACCTGATTAATCGGAAATTAATCTCAACTGTTGTTACTCACCTAACCAACACGATTCCCCACGATCTCAAGGCTATATAAACCCCAATCAGCCATTCAAGCCAAAATTTTATCAAACCTTTCGTTTTCAAATCCTCTGAAATTAAAATTCCCCTTTGCCCAGAAATTCTCCAAACCCTAAAGCTTCACTTCTTCAATCAAACTCTAAAATGGCTCCAACCCTGTTCGAGAGATTAGCCGAAACCAACAAGCCGTGGTACGAGTTCGTTGTCTCACTAGAAAGCACAACCAACTCAAAGCCAGAAGAGGAGGCTCGTGATATGATTCGATTTGGCTAAACTCATTTAACTAATGCAAAACCCGACCGGACGAGAGTTTGCGAAAGAGGTAATTGAATTCATCTGTAACTTGAAAATAGATGAAGAGGGCTGTATGCATTCTAAGTTAACTGTATCACACTTAGAACAGTCATCCAAATACGTCGATTTTGAGAGGGATCTGTATATTGTTCCGAAAAGTCTGAATGATGTTTTTGAGCTCTGTGATAGAGGAGAGGATCCTACGACGTATATGTCAGGAAGAGAGCAGGAGTACTTAGATAGGATTGCGGAGAATCCTGTTAAATTTGAGGCGACACTGCATAAAAGCACTGAAGCCACAATATCGTGTGTTGATGGATATTGTGAGCAAGTGCATCATGAGTCTTCTTGGGGAGTTTTGAGCGGATAAGTACCCAAGCTCAGATTGATGGCGGCGATAAGCTTCACCCACCATGATTTCAACTGGCTAAAATTTCGATCCAGACGGTGAGTGAGCGGACCAAAGTTTTGAGAAAGATTGGCGGGCGATCTCAATCAAAGGCAAGATCCACCATGCTACCAAAATTGCTTACATTTTGGAGATGTGCAGAGAGGAGGAGGATATCTTCGCCAATTCGACCCCATTTCCTAAATCCAAAATTCTCCTTAAACCCATTGCTGCAAAGAGGCAGGTCATCAGGGGGAAGAGAGAAAAGAAGGTAGAATCACCTTCTGCAGCTGCTGAAAAAGAAACCCAACAAACTAGGGGGAAGGTGTTGTTGGAGGCAAAGATGGAGCAGGGAGCAAAAATGATGAAACAGAAGAATCTTGCTCCAAAACGCAGAAGATTGGTGGTTCTCACCGATGAAGATGAAAGTGATCCTGAAGAGATTCAATCTGAGGGCCAAACTGCTCAGAGTTCACCATTACAAGTGTTGGCTCAGGTTATCTCCAAGACACAGGATCAGACTGAGGAGCAGGTCTTTTCTGAGGTGCTCGAAACATCGCTCAGTACAGATAAAATTTCTCAGGAAATTTTCAAAGGAGCTCAGACCTCAGAGATGCCTACCTCAGGTGTGCAGGCTCAGACAGAAGAGCCAGACCAGAGTCGATCTGAAGATGTGCAAGCTCAGACTGACGAGCCAACTCAGACTCAAACTGAGGATATACCGATTCAGCCTCTAACCCACTCAGATGCAAACTGAGGACCTGACCGCACAAACTTCAGATGCTGCTGAGACTCAGGAGCAGAATATTCTTGATGAGCTCCTGAGTGATCTATTTCTTGATCCCTTAGCAGAAACTTCAAATGAACCAGAGAGCCCGAGATGGAAGAAAGGCGAGGCTAAAGAAGGCGAGTGGAGGAGCAAGGGGGAACGGTTCATACTTGACCGATACTCGAGCTCAAATTTCATATCATATCGATCGCAAGATATTTTCTTGATTAAGGACAATCAGATTTATCCTCAATCGACTCTTCCCGAGATGCTTGATATTCTTTGCTTTTTAGAGGGAAGATGGTGGAATGAGGAGATGACCTTTCCGACCGACTTCTCGGGGTTCAAAAGGACAAAGCTCAGGATGAAAAACGCCAATTTTGATGAGCTGGTTCAGAGGAAGTTGGCTGAGAGGAGAGCAACTCAAGTTGGTGCCCCAAGCAGCGGAGACAAATCTCAAGATGGAGATGGGGACCAACAGGGAGATGTTGAGAAGCAGTCTCAGATTGAAAAGGAGACTTCTGTTGCTGATCAACCTAGATCTAGTCAACATCATAATGTTGATAGTACTCTTCAGATCGAGGCGAAATTTGAGACCGGAGCTCGAGAATGAAGCCGAGCTCAAGATGATCGGAGACAAAGACAGAGGTGCAGAAGATTCCTGAGATTGATCTCACTCCCCTGATAGAGAAACTTGAGAAGGTTGAGCCAATAATGATCAAGATTGCTCAGATGGAAGAAACATTGGCCAATCAAGCTCAAAAGATGGACGGTCTTAGTCACTCTTCAGAACTGGTGCAAATTCAAAACACTCTAACCACCCAGATGACCTCCATGGAAGGAAAGCTAAATGAGAAGCTGGAGGGAGTCAAGGCTGAGTTAAGTGATGAACTGAAGCAGAAACACCAGGAAAGTTCTGATTTCCTAGAGGTGAAACTGGCAGAAAAAATGAGGTGCTAATCAAGTCCTCTTTGTTGAGGAAATGAGCTCAATGCTCATGACCAAGATGATGAGATGTTCAAAGAAGCACTCTCGCCGGTTTTGCTCACTTATCCAAGAATTTTTCGTGGCCAAGAACCATCTAAGGAGGTTGGAAGATTTAACAAGATCGAGATAGCGAGGAGAAGTTTTTGTGTAAGCAAAGAGCAATATCACATGGACACAGTACTCTCCAGGCTTCTTCCAAATTACGGTGCCAAGAAGGGGGAAAAGGAAGCTGAAGATCTCAGAAAGTTCATGGCACATACTTTGGAGAAGAAGGCTTAGAAAGATGCTGAAATGTATAATCTAGCAAAAGCCTTTAAAGAAGTCGGAGCTACTGAGAAGTTGAAGTTATTTCGGGTAGAAAAGCCTATCTACACTCGAAGTTTACGAAAGCAAGCTATGCTTGATGTTGCAAGAGAGAAACTGAGTGCTAGAGCAAAGGTTGGAACAAGCCAGGCTGCTGCTGAACTGCCTATGAAGAGGAAAGCCTTGGGCGTTGTTCAACATGAAAGTAAACGTGCAAAGGCTTCTAAGCCAATCCAGAGAAAACTGATTATGGATGATGAAGAAACAGAACAACCAGTGGAATCTGAGTGTCAACCTCAGAAGAAAGTCTTCAACACGAGAAATGCTCTGAAGACACTCCAAGAAGAACAAGCTAAGAAAGTTGCTGCTTCCATCTCAGGAACGTCTGTGATCAGAAGGAAGATAGACGAAGAGCAGAAGCGAAGGAGTGATTTCAGGAAGTTTTGAAAGCAAGAGGAAAGGAACATCAAAAGCACTAAAAGTGGCCCCACGTTGATAAATGGATGCCTATCAAACTCAACGATATGTGGGAAGAAGTCAAGAGGACCTTCGGTTCAATTATGATGTTCTCGGGGAATGGAGAGGGAAAGCTCGGATCAGAATGAAGCTTTCATTGAATACCTTCTTATCTTCTATCCAAAGTATCTACAAAGCTGGATTAACTTTGCGGATGAAGGAGAAGTACAGATAGTAGCCCCTGGTCCATATTCCTATCCACCTCCAAAACTTGATAATGGCTTGGTGAATGAGAAGGCCATTACTCAAGAGATTGCTCAAGATATCTTTGGTCGGGTTGGGTTTAACAGGAAACAATCCGGACATCATCAAGGAAAGAAATGAGCTGAAGAAGAGATTTTTCGGAATGTTTGACCTGGAGGTGCCCGCTGATGAAGTTGAGAATGAAGCAAACTGAAGAGCAGAAGATCAAGAGCCAAAATCAAGATCAAGATCAAGACTCAGAAGATTTTGTAATCTTTAAATTTTGTCTTTTTGATTTTGTTGATAAACTCATTGTAATATGTAATGGGATACCAATCATCAATGAAGATTTATCATTATGCTCAAAAGATAATATCTCATTATCTTATTTACATGTATTTTATTTTGATATGCCTGAATGAATGTCTCTGAACTGATTGTATGATTGATAAGGGAGAATTTGTTTAAGTATTTGGTAATGAACTAGTTAAAGAGATTCATTACTGAAGAAAATGCTGAATGATTAAACTGATGAGAAACTCTGAAATTGTTGAGAGATTCTCTGATTTAAGAAATTGTTGGGAGACAACCAATCTTGTAATAGGATAAAATCAAAACACGAGTATAGGTTATTTGTTTGTAACAAGATAGGTTTTGGCATCATCAAAAAGGGGGAAATTGTTGGGAGATGAATTTTAATAAAGATTTATGATTTTGATTAGATCCCAAAACCCCTGAGTATGACATGTTCAGAATGATCTTGATAGTTGAGTCAGGATTCAATTTTTAGAATATTCAGGATGTTATCTGCAGAATGTATAGTCAGCAGATATAGTTCAGGATAATTATCAAGACTCGAAGAGGATCTTGAGTAAAATCAAGACTTCGTGAGAAGACTCAAAGACATCGGTCAAGATAAACTACAAAGATTGAAAGACCTCAAGACTCGAGAAGACTCAAGACTCGTAAGACTCAAGAACACACAAAGATCAAGATCGAGAAACTAAAGATCAAGAATCTTTGAAAGACAAGAATTTGAAGAAGAATCGTGAGGTCTTGAATGCTCAGTATGAACCTGAATGTTCCGAGGCACTGAATATATCTATCTGAAGGATGCAATACTGAGAAGATCGCGATTCCTTAGAAAGTTAGATATCTGCCAAGACATTCAAATGCAGACAAAAGGAACTAAGTCAGAAGTGTTGTTAAGGTTATATCAAACTCAGAGTTTGTAACCAAAAAGAGCCGTTGAAGGTGTTTACCTTTAACTGGAGACTAAAAGTCAAAAAGAGGAAGACAACATTTGTACCATCCGACAATCGACAAATGTGATGTCTCTCGAAAAAGGATGTTAGATGTACAAAAGTTTCAGACTGCAAAAAGTGAAGACCGGCTACATGGAAGGCTATTGCCTAGGAAGTGTTAGGGAGTTTCAAACCCTAAATATAGCCGTTTCACACACCACAAGAGGGAACTCACGAAGCTGTCTCTCCAACGGATAGTTTTCAAGAGTGACCTTGGTGTATGCCTATAAATACTGGTGACCCTCTACATTGTAAGGTTACGGGAAATTTATACGCAACTAAAGAGCTCAAGCATATTCTTGTAAAAGATAAAAGCACTCGAAAAACTTAGAATTTCCCAAGTGCTTCAATATTGAAGAGAGCTCACTATACTAAGCCTAGCTTGATAAGAATTATCCAAAGCTTAGTCGAGATATCCTAACCCTTTGCATTGTGCTTCATTGTAAAGGATATCTCATCCTAGTTGGAAACCAACCAAGAAACCCCAAACCCTTGTGAAGGTAGTTGGAGTGTGTTTGTTGGTGAGAAGTGTTGTAAAGAGTTAGTAAACCACGCGGAGTAGTCGAAAACTCTAGAGGAGAAGTTAGTAAGCCTCGAGGGGTAGTCGAAAGCTTGTGTGTGATTGAGTAAAGTAAACTACGGAGGTAGTCGTAAAGCTCAAGGTCGGGTTGAGTAAGTAAACCACGTGGAGTAGTCGTAAAACTTCGGTACGAGTTGAGTAAGTAAACCACGAGGTAGTCGAAAAGCTTCGAAGTTGATAGTGAATTTCTCTGAAGAGTCGGAGAGAGTGGACGTAGGAGCTTGAGTCTCTGAACCACTATAATTGTTGTGTTCTTTATTGCTTTCCTTATCCGTGCTTATCTGTTGCATTGACTTGATTTTGAAAGCATACTTTTCACTGATATTCAGTTGGAATCAATCCACTGAAGTTGCATAAGTGAATCACAGCCTAATCACTATTTCATAAAGGGAAGGTTTTCTGCAAAGCTTAAAACGAGTATAAACTAAGGGCCAACCAACCATTCCAACCGAAAGTATTTAGAACAGATAGTTACCAAACCGAGGCGTACTCTTCCGAGGGTTCGATAAGTTAGTTATCGATCCAAGCAACTCAGGATCTCGACACTCGGGACTCGGTTGGGATTATCCGAGGTTTCGAAAGCATTTCGGGATCACTTTGTCTCGATGAACTTTGACTCAGAGCGATCTGTGCTTCTCAGAACCTAATCTTCAGGATTATCTGACCCAAGCTGACCTCAGTAAGAAAAAGTTTTAAAACACTGAACACGTGTATTCCCCCCCATACACGTGTAAGACTCGTTTTTGCACCGGGACCAACAATCGGTTCTTTGAATCTTTCACATAGACTCTTGTTGGGAGATCCGAAGATGATGTCGCCCACGAGATCTGAACCATCAGAATATCTTCTCCATCTTCTATTCGAATAAGGTTACGTCCTTTGTTCCTTTAGTGAACCCTTTGTCGATCAAGAACCGATAGAGTGTATCATACCAAGCTCGAGGAGCTTGTTTTGAACCATAAAGAGCTTTTTTCTTAACCGGTACACTGGTTTGCCCTTTTCAAAGCACGGAGGTTGTTCGACATAAACTTCCTCTGCTAGTACCCCGTTTAAGAATGCACTTTTTCGTCCATCCGATACACGAGTGAACCCTCGTGGGAAGCATATGCGAAAAAATGACCCGAATGGCTTCTAGCGGCGACCGGTGCAAAGGTCTCATCATAATCAATTCTTCCGACAGGAATACCCCCTTAGCAACAAGTCTTGCCTTATTTCGTGATGACATTTTTCTCATCTCTCTTGTTCTTGAAAACCCACTTAGTGCCAAATACGTCTTGATGATTTGTTACATCCACCGGTTCCCAAACTTGATTTCTCTCGAACATTTCGGCTCCTCCTGCATGGCTAGAATCCGACCAAGGCGTCTTGTAGAAGCTTCCTCAATTGTTGTTGGTTCCTTCATAGACAAATATGACAATACATGGCACTTTCACCAATCGATTTCTAGTTTTAACTTTATCGGATGGGTCTCCGGATGATCGGATCGGTTGGATGTCCGGTTATCCGTGTCCTTCGATTACGATATCGTCGGTTTGGAGAACATCATCCATTTCGATAAAGGTTCATTACTAGCGACCGGGAGTGGTGCGAATTATGATCCACTTGATAAGAACATGTCTCGGTGATGTTGGACTCATCATGTGTCGATGTCTATTCGTGGGAACCGGTGTTCCCCCGAACCCGGATGGTTCGGTTGATCTTATCTCGGTTTGCACCGAACTTCTTCATTGTGAGTTTTTTCGTACCTTAGGATCGATTGATCGGTGAATCGCCTAGATCTGGAATGTATCTTTATTACGATGTCCGATCCTTTTTCCTTGATCGTTAGGTCGATCCATTTTCGAGAGCATCGGTACTAGTTGATCAGTACATCTTGTTACGAGGCGATTTCTCTTGTTCTATAGATGCTTCATCAAAGACTACATGGGGTGTTTCTTCCCAACTAGGGTTAAATGCATTTGTAAACCCCGAAAAGCCTTGATCGATGAGGAATATCCTAAGAATATACCCTAAATCGACTTGGCCTCAAAAGTCTTCAACCCGACTCTTCCCATTGTTGTGTATGAAACACTTACACTCCAAAAAACATGGAAGTAAGAAACACGAGGTTTTACGCCCTTCCACGGTTCATAGGGTGTTTTGTAGTGAGCCTTAGTCGGAAGACATCCATGCTCGAGTATGACATGCAAGTGTTGATTATACGCCTTTAAACGGCTCGGTATTGCATGTTCAGCTAACATCGTATGCGGCGAACTTCTTTGAGAGTTTGTTCCTCCGATTCGCTTTACTCCATTACATTTGTGGGCGTCCTTGCGGTGATGTCTCATGTCAGATACCAAACTTAGAGCAAAAATCAGTAATAAAAGAGTTCAGAAATTATGTACCTTTATCTGATCTGATTTTTACTACATTGACACCCTTCTCATTTTGTAATCTTTTTAGTAGCTCGGGTATCTTCGTTGTCATCTCATTCTTCTTATGTAAGAATATAACTCAGGTAAACTTGGAATAGTCATCCACGATTACCAGAGTATATTTAAATCACGAGACCGACCGTGTAATCGGGTCCAAATAGATCCATATGAAGCAGCTGCAGTACTCTGCTGGATGTCGGTCCAGGAATTCCTTTGAATGAAGCTTTGACCTGTTTTCCCTTCTGACATGCAGCACATGTCTGATCCTTTGAAAATACTTCATTCGGAAGTCCTTCCACTAGAGACATCCTTGCTATCTTATTAAGAGTTTTAAAGTTCAGATGGCTCATTCTTTTGTGCCAGAGCCAACTGCTACTTTTGGAACTCTTGACAATCAGGCATGCATTTCTTGGGCAACTGTTCCAATCAGCTGTGTAGATCGTCCCTTTCCTTGAACCAGTTAGCAAAATCTGTTGAGTGGCTCGATTCTTGATAGTGCATTGATCAGTCGAGAACTCAACGCTGAATCTGTTGTCGCAGAATTGTGAAACCGATAATAGGTTGTGCTTCAGACCTTCGACATACGAGACTCCAGTTACTTGTACATCATCATTCTCTAAGGTTCTGAATCCTTTGGTATAACCAAAGTTATCATCACCGAAGAGTACACGCGGGCCTTTCTGTTCTATGTAAGAGCTGAGGAGATGTTTGCTTCCAGTCATGTGCCTTGAGCATCCACTATCGATGTACCAGATAGTTGCTTGCACACCTCCTTTGTTGGCGGACCCGCGATCCTCCTGCAGCCCAAATCAGGCTTTAGGTACCCCTTTTGGATTGGGTCCTGAGGGGTTAGGTTTAGTTTTGGGGATCCATACAAACAGAGCACTTCTATTGATATCAGTTAGATCAGAAGGCCTGATTTGTCTCCCATACCTATCAACATAATCATACGTCTCTTTATATGCTTTCTGATTAGTATGATTCTTAGTGTGAACCTTGGGTGACTTAGAAGACTTGGGATTTATCTTTTCTGTTTGTCTTCTTTTCATCCAGTGTGGTTCAGGTGCAGCAGCCCTAAGTTTCTGATTATAGGGGTAGGTACGACTGCTACCATCAAAAGATTCATATCTTTTTGGCATAGGTGGTTTTTGCAGTTTACCTAAAAGCGTGCTTATTATTCGCAACCTTGACCTTGATTGGGTCTCAGATTAGACTTCCCTTTTTACGGGTTGTCTTTTTCGATACCTGATATGTTGATCAGGTTGAGGTCTCTTCAGAAGAACTGGGTTCTTCTGTTGATTCCTCGGCTGATGCTTTACCGATTGGGGTCCATTTCGTTCCCTTACGGTTAGGCACTGTCTTACCGCTTCAACCGGGTTTTTTCCTTATTAGATACAAGTTTGGCTTTTGGTGTATCTTTATTTAAACTCGTCTGATTACACCTTTTTTAGATGAATCAGCCGGGGCTTTTGAGGATGTGGAAGGGTTCTCATATCCAAGTCCCTTCTTGTTAATCGTTGTTCGAAAATAGGTGTTCATATCTTGAACAGTTTTAGATGATTTTGTAAAAACCTCTATTTTCTTGCGCAGATTATCCTCAGATGATTTTAGACTTTCATGCATTCGGAATAGCTCATTGAATTTCGCTTGAAGGATTTTGAGGTCATCAGCTTGCTGTTTGTTAATTGCTAGCTGATCTTTGATCTGCTTCTCCTGATCAGAAGTTTTGACTTTCAGAATGTTGAGTTCCTTAGTTGCCTTCTAAGCAGTTTCAGCAGATTTAAGTTCAGAAGCTTTACTGAGATCGTTCTCTTTAGCAAGCTGATTATTTCTGATCCTCAGCTTGTCATTCTCAGCTTCCACTATAACATAAGTGTCTACTGCATTGGAGAGATCCTCAAGCAATTGCTTAGAGTAGAGCTGCAGGTCAATCTCAAAAGTGTGCTAATGATAGCAGCGTAGAAGCGAACAAAGCAGGTTTGGAGGTTACCTCAGATTGGTCCTCCCTGGCCATCAGGCAGATCTCATCATCATCTGAAAAGAATATCAAATCTTCATTTTCATAGAGTCGGCGGCCTGGCTTGATCGAGGGAAATCTTCTGAGTACCCGAGAATCCTCGAGGGGCGATAGGAATCGTCGATTTCGATGTGTAAACAACCATGGCTTTTCGTCCTGCACCGTTGCTCTCTTCTTTCCTCTTTTCTTCCCTTTCTCTTGGCGTCAGTCAGGCGTCTACTTATTTGTAGTGACTGGCTTCTCACGGTTGAAGCACGCTCCTTGATCCATGAACCTTTTCTTCCATGTGAATCACTCAAAATCAGTATGATCTATCAGGTGACTTCCCTTTCTGATAGTAGTCTGAGCTTCTTCTGTCTGATTGGTTATCTCTTCTCTCATCATTTAGATTATCTCTTTTCCTTTCATCTCTGTGATCTCTCCGATCATCAGATCTGGTTCTTTCTGGAGATCTGTTGGCTGATCTCCTATCTCTTCCTCGGCTATGTTGATAATCTTTATAAAATCTTCGATACTTACCAAGTTGAATATTTGATTTTTCTAGTTCGGTAAGTAGCGAGAAGCGTCTGCATTACCGACGACTTATGATGTTTCCAATGGGTTCATTGGTCTTTGATCTGCTGCTGGTTGCCTTAAAAGCAACTGATTTTGAAGTTGAAGCTTCAGTGGGCACCTCATCTTCATCAGCTTGTCCTCTTTCAATTAAATCGAACTCGTGAGCTTTAAGGCTCAAGAACAAGCTACTTGGCTTCATCTTTGAAATGTCTTGGCAATCCTTGATTACCGTGACCTTCATGTCCCATTTCTTGGTGAGAGACCTTAAGATTTTGTAGTTGATATCTTTATCAGACATCTCTCTACCAAGTTCTCGAAGCTTGTTTATTGACATTGTAATCCTTCCATCAAGTTCGTTGATGGTTTAGATTTAAAGCAACATCTTGGTTTTTTGAACTTCACCATTTCGCTTGTAGGCTATTGTCTTTTTATCTGGTCATTTCCTCGATATCTCAAATTTAGAGTATCCCACATTGCTTTCGCGATTTTGAGATATTTAATCTTTTCCTTGGTGACCTTATCCATTGTTTTCATGATAATATGCCTTGCGATAGTATCTCAGAGTGTCTTGACTTTTCTTTCCTCTCGCATCCATCAATTTGGCTTTTTTCGCACAAGACTTCCCGGGGCAAAGTCTGGATCTCCTCCAACTGCAGGGTTGTCGTAATAAATGATGATGGGTCCTCTTTCGATGACTTCCATCATTCTGCCGCTTATCGAAACCTAGATGGTTGGACATATATATGGCCCAATCTGCATACTCATCGATTGAGAACTTCGGCAGATCATGATACATACCTGAGGTGTTATCCATGCTGAGTGATTTTGGAAAATGAATGAGTTTTAAGAAGGTATTTCAAGATCTGTTCAGTTGACCACAAAGATTCTTCCTCAAGAATCGATGATACACAAAGTCAGTGGTCTGTAGAACCAACTGCTCTGATACCACTTGTAGGTCCCGAACGGGTTTTGTGAGGGCAGAAGTCTAGAGGGGAGGGGTGAATAGACTTCTGAAAACTTTTTGTGCAGATCAGGTGTGATGGCGGTTTACTGATCAGTCTTTGCGGGTGAATCGGTTTGATCGATAACCAACTTACTAATCGCTGAAAGGCGGTCGATTTCAGAATTATCAATTTAACTGATGTGTGCGGAAGCTAAGTTTTACCCGTGTGAAAAACCAGTTTTGATAAATCAGATTCCAAAGTTAGTCTTTTAACCAGTTGACTGAAGTGTCAAGCTTGATCAGATCAGAAGCTTGGTGCTAGCTGATCTCAACTTAGAATATGTATCTTCGCTTTTAAAAGTTGTGTGCGATTGTGTAAATAGTTAATCAAAGCAGTAAAGGCACACAAGATTTATAGTGGTTCGGACAAACAAACCGGTCCTACGTCAACTCTTCCCTATCACAAAGGGCACCAACTAAACCAACTGGACTTAGATTTTTGTGTTAGTCCAACACAAGACAATCCAAACCAGATATTTAAAGAGTTCTCACTCAACCGATCCCGTAAATCGTAACTAGAAACCCTGATGCGAAATCTTGCTAAACAACTTAACCTAACTTTGGGTTTGGATAAGATTGTTTTGGTTCCAACTATGAAATCTTTTCTAGTGTTTAAGATAGCCTATCGCCTAGATGAAAAGATTTCTATGCTAAGAACTTATGGGATGAACACTTAATAAAAATAATCTTCTTGTTCGTGTTCTTCGTATGAAATCGATAATTGCTTGAGCTTCTTGATTGTTCGGTGTTTTCCGTGTCTTCTCTCGAAGTGTGATCCCATATTTATAGACCTTGAAATCAAAGAGCCGTTGGAGAGCAATTTGAATTTCGGGCTATATTTGGTAGGATTGCGGGATTGATGTGGCGTCTTGAGAAGCGGCATGGCGAAAAGCGTGAATAGTGTCTTTTATAGCCGTTGGAGAAAGCAAAGACCAAATCCCGTAATTGCGGCTCTCGATCATACGTGTCTCGTCCTTATTGGTTAACAGACGACTTTTTAGTGTTGTTCTTCCAACTAAGGTTGACATTCTTCTTGTTCGGATCATCGACGTATGGTAAGTGAAACATCGGTTTTTCACTGGTGGTGGACCGATCGATTAGAACCCGATCGATCTACCGATGGAGTCTTCGGTGCCGATTGACTTAGCTTCAACTAGCGGACTTACCGATGTAGGTCTTCCGGGTCCGATCTTGGAAGTCATCCGATCTTCAAGTATTCGAGTTTGAGCTTTATGACTTGGTGAGATATCGACTAGATCGGATCGATCCGATCTTCTGTTCTTCTCTTGCATTCGTGCGGTTTGATATCACCGTTCTTCATATCTTCAGGATCGACCTATACATATTGAGGTTCCCCTCAATATGTGACCTATCTATTACATCGGTTGTTCTATACAAGAATTATCAATCGATATTCTATAAACGGTAATATAAACATCGGTTACCTAATGTGTCTGTTGGTCCTATTACATGTGTTTTTGGAACTTTTATCAAAACTCTAAATTTCCCAACAAGTCGCCACCGCCGCCTGAGCGCACGGGCGACTCGCCGTCAGTAAAGGGTCACGCAGCGTCAAAAGACGATGGGTCGTCTTGTGAACCCAGCGGACCAAGCGGATCGGTTCCAAACCAAAACTACGGCGCATAATCGAACCAGCGGCGACCGCCGCTTAATTCATATTGATTTTGGTGGTGCGCCGCCTACGACTCGTGTCAAGGGACGCACTAACGAGAAAGGAGATGAAGGTCGAGGCGAGCAATCGAAGACGATGATTTAAATTCTTGAAAGGGCTAAGTTGCGAAGCTCCAGATATCGTCGTGAGGCCACGGCTCCTGGCGCCCGCCTCGAGCGACTCGGGCAGAAGATCGCGATCGCGTGAACGAGGTGGAGCAGCGGTGGCTCTCTCCAAGAGAAAACCCTAAAATCGATTTGAGGGTGTTTGCGTGAAAGAGACGACCCAAGCAATAAAAGGGGTGCGGTCCAATTTTCTCAAAAATGACTGTGCCCCATGTTTTAATCTATATGCAATTAAAAATTGAGAGCCTGAGCTCTGATACCACTGTTGGAATATAGAGGCACGTAAACACGTAATACATGTGCAGCGGAAATTAAAGTTCACCAGCAACGAACAATTAATTGCACAAAATGATTACAATAATCATAACAAGAAATCTTACAATAACTGTAGTACAGATTTCTCAACTATGGTATCCACGTAATCCCCTAGAACGGATCTGCACGAATCTGCCAGTGTTGAATCCCAAGTTGAATTAGCTAGGAAAATCCAAACTTTAGATCTTATGGAGAGAATATGAAGTTACGTTATTTGTGAATTCCCAAGAGAATGTATATATAGGGGAGGCCCAGCTTAAATCTTAAGCTAGCCCAATTAGAGAATTAAAACCCTAATATGTATTTAAATAAATCTCTACGATTTATTTCCCTATAAAATCTCTACGGATTTAAATGCCTTATATGAAAAATCTCTATGATTTATTTCCATATACATTAAATCCTATAATTATATTCCAAATATAATTATTGGGAATTCTTATTTAATTAAATCCAATTCAATTAAATAATATTAATAATAATTAATTCCAAATTAATCTATTATTAATTTCTTCTCCATAAATTAAATATTAAATTCAATTTAACATTTAATCAACCAATTATAATCCGTAAAAGGAAACTACTTGTTGTGTGACCCATAGGCCCTCATATACCGAGCGATTAGTCAAACTAACGGTCTTAATTGAACCCTAGTCAATAAATCAGTCATTCTCAATATATGAGGTACGTTGCGAGAAATATGCAACTACATGTAACTGTAACGTGGGCAATTGCGATTTCTTCCTTTCATTCACGAATACTCGATTAGTCTTGAACATGATGAAGTGCCTATTCAAATAACTAAATCAATTTTTCTCAAATCACTAATTGATCATTAGTGTCACACTTAGTCACAAAGTCTAAGTTGACGTGCATTGGCCAATGACTTAGATCCAATTATGATGAGAAGGTGAGTATTCTCTCTAAATCCACTTTGAGGAATGAATCTTTTACTTGGTTCAACTACCACGCACATGCACGTCGTGATGAACCTAATCCAAGCCATATCTACCCATAGACGGGTGCAAGCGTCAGTCATGGTCAAAGTTCATCACTCCACACATGTCGTGCGTATTGACCTCAAGTCAAAGGAGTATCGCATCGCTCCCACTAACCGAGACACCCGTAGCCACAAATAGTGGAACTACATCAAACGGTTTCTCGGATGGGTATACCAATACCCTCTAAGGTATTTGTGAATCCATCATGAGATACCTAGTATCTCGTAGTAAGTGAGATCTTACTACACTCTCTAAGAGTATGATGCAGATCGCACACCAATCTCCATTGCATCATCAATATAACTTTCTTGATGATCCTCGATTGGGGCTATTTAAGAATCATGCTTAAGTCATCTGAGTTCTCACTCACTCAATGACAGCAGTGACTCAAGGGAACATATATAAGAATAAATGCAAACAATTAAACATAATATTCTATTGAGTGTAACGCCATACATTTAATATTAATCAAACAATAATATTAAACCAATACTGAATATTATCTGAGTATTATGTCCTTACAATGGATTGTCTCTAGGACACTAACACTAACAATCTCCCACTTGAACTTGAGCCAATCACCTACATGTCTAACCCCTAGACCATCAAAATGTCTAGTGTGTACATGAATACTCAAAGCCTTGGTGAAAGGATCAGCCAGGTTATCCTCCGTGGGGACACGTTCTAACTCTATTTCTCCTCTAGCAATTATCTCTCTTATCAAGTGATAACGCCACGATACATGCGTGTTTCTGTTATTGGATCTCGGTTCCTTAGCTTGTGCAACCGCACCAGTATTGTCACAATATATTGGACTACTGGCACTTGGAACTACCCCTAGTTCACTTAAAAACTGTTTTATCCAGACATCTTCTTTGGCATCTTCTTTGCCGCAACAATGTACTCAGCTTCGGTTGTTGAGTCTGCGGTAGTCTCTTGTTTGGAACTATTCTAATTAACCGCCCCACCATTGAGAACGTAAACATAGCCCGACTGTGACTTGTAATCATCACAGTCGGATTCGAAACTTGCATCAGCATAGCCAATTGCAACTAGCTCTTACTGTCCTCCGTAGACCAAGAAGCAATATTTGGTACGTCTAAGGTACTTAAGAATGTTCTTGACAGCAATGAGTGAGGTTCACCCGAATTCTGCTGGTATCTACCAGTAGTGCTAAAAGCGAAGGCCACATCTGGCCTTGTGCAAGTCATGGCGTACATGATGGACCCAATTGCAGATGCATATGGTATATCCTTCATGCGCCGGATATCAGCTTCTGTGGAAGGACAATCCTTCTTAGACAACTTTATCCCATGACATGCCGGTAGAGAACCTCTCTTAGAGTTCTCCATCGCAAATCGCATTAGCACTTTATCTACATAAGTTGACTGTGACAGTCCCAACATCTTCTTGGATCTATCCCTGTGGATCTTGATCCCTAAGATGTAGCATGCCTCACCAAGGTCCTTCATCATGAAGGTCCTTGATAGCCAATCTTTAACCGACTGCATAAGAGGAATGTTGTTTCCCATAATTAGTATGTCATCGACATACACAACTATGAAAACAATATTTCTCCCACTGCGTTTACGATAAGCGCATGGATCTTCTAAATTTCTGATGAAGTCAAACGATTTGACAGCCTCATCAAATCGGATATTCCAACTCCTAGAAGCTTGCTTTAATCCATAAATGGACCGTTTGAGCTTGCACACAAGATTAGACTTTGGCTTAGATACAAAACCTTCTGGTTGAGTCATAAACACCTCCTTATCGATATTCCCATTGAGAAAGGTTATTTTGACATCCATCTGCCAAATCTCATAATCTAAATGTGCTGCTACAGCAAGTAAAATTTGAATGGATTTGATCTTGGCAACAGGTGAGAAAGTCTCATCATAGTCAATGCCTTCGCGTTTACTATAACCTTTTGCCACCAACCTAGCCTTGTAGGTTTGTACCTTTCCATTTGCATCGATCTTATGCTTGTAGACCCATTTGCAACCTATGGGTTTTACCCCTTTCGGCAATTCAACCAAGTCATATCTACCCATAGGCGGGTGCAAGCGTTGGTCATGGTCAAAGTTCATCACTCCACACATGTCGTGCATATTGACCTCAAGTCAAAGGAGTATCGCATCGCTCCCACTAACCGAGACACCCGTAGACACATATAGTGGAACTACATCAAACGGTTTCTCGGATGGGTATACCAATACCCTCTAAGGTATTTGTGCATCCATCATGAGATACCTAGTATCTCGTAGTAAGTGAGATCTTACTACACTCTCTAAGAGTATGATGCAGATCGCAAACCAATCTCCATTGCATCATCAATATCCCTTTCTTGATGATCCTCGATTGGGGCTATTTAAGAATCATGCTTAAGTCATCTGAGTTCTCACTCACTCAATGACAGCAGTGACTCAAGGGAACACATATAAGAATAAATGCAAGCAATTAAACATAATATTCTATTGAGTGTAACGCCATACATTTAATATTAATCAAACAATAATATTAAACCAATACTGAATATTATCTGAGTATTATGTCCTTACAATGGATTGTCTCTAGGACACTAACACTAACAATCTCCCACTTGAACTTGAGCCAATCACCTACATGTCTAACCCCTAGACCATCAAAATGTCTAGTGTGTACATGAACACTCAAAGCCTTGGTGAAAGGATCAGCCAGGTTATCCTCCGTGGGGACACGTTCTAACTCTATTTCTCCTATAGCAATTATCTCTCTTATCAAGTGATAACGCCACGATACATGCGTGTTTCTGTTATTGGATCTCGGTTCCTTAGCTTGTGCAACCGCACCAGTATTGTCACAATATATTATACTATGGCACTTGGAACTACCCCTAGTTCACTTAAAAAATGTTTTATCCAGACTGCTTTTTTGGCAGCTTCTGCTGCAACAATGTACTCAGCTTCGGTTGTTGAGTCTGCGGTAGTCTCTTGTTTGGAACTATTCTAATTAACCGCCCCACCATTGAGAACGTAAACATAGCCCGACTGTGACTTGTAATCATCACAGTCGGATTCGAAACTTGCATCAGCATAGCCAATTGCAACTAGCTCTGACTGTCCTCCGTAGACCAAGAAGCAATATTTGGTACGTCTAAGGTACTTAAGAATGTTCTTGACAGCAATGAGTGAGGTTCACCCGAATTCTGCTGGTATCTACCAGTAGTGCTAAAAGCGAAGGCCACATCTGGCCTTGTGCAAGTCATGGCGTACATGATGGACCCAATTGCAGATGCATATGGTATATCCTTCATGCGCCGGATATCAGCTTCTGTGGAAGGACAATCCTTCTTAGACAACTTTATCCCATGACATGCCGGTAGAGAACCTCTCTTAGAGTTCTCCATCGCAAATCGCATTAGCACTTTATCTACATAAGTTGACTGTGACAGTCCCAACATCTTCTTGGATCTATCCCTGTGGATCTTGATCCCTAAGATGTAGCATGCCTCACCAAGGTCCTTCATCATGAAGGTCCTTGATAGCCAATCTTTAACCGACTGCATAAGAGGAATGTTGTTTCCCATAATTAGTATGTCATCGACATACACAACTATGAAAACAATATTTCTCCAACTGCGTTTACGATAAACGCATGGATCTTTCAAATTTCTGATGAAGTCAAACGATTTGACAGCCTCATCAAATCTGATATTCCAACTCCTAGAAGCTTGCTTTAATCCATAAATGGACCGTTTGAGCTTGCACACAAGATTAGACTTTGGCTTAGATATAAAACCTTCCGGTTTAGTCATAAACACCTCCTTATCGATATTCCCATTGAGAAAGGTTATTTTGACATCCATCTGCCAAATCTCATAATCTAAATGTGCTGCTACAGCAAGTAAAATTTGAATGGATTTGATCTTGGCAACAGGTGAGAAAGTCTCATCATAGTCAATGCCTTCGCGTTTACTATAACCTTTTGCCACCAACCTAGCCTTGTAGGTTTGTACCTTTCCATTTGCATCGATCTTATGCTTGTAGACCCATTTGCAACCTATGGGTTTTACCCCTTTCGGCAATTCAACCAAGTCATATCTACCCATAGACGGGTGCAAGCGTTGGTCATGGTCAAAGTTCATCACTCCACACATGTCGTGCGTATTGACCTCAAGTCAAAGGAGTATCGCATCGCTCCCACTAACCGAGACACCCGTAGACACATATAGTGGAACTACATCAAACGGTTTCTCGGATGGGTATACCAATACCCTCTAAGGTATTTGTGCATCCATCATGAGATACCGAGTATCTCGTAGTAAATGAGATCTTACTACACTCCCTAAGAGTATGATGCAGATCGCACACCAATCTCCAGTGCATCATCAATATCCCTTTCTTGATGATCCTCGATTGGAGCTATTTAAGAATCATGCTTAAGTCATCTGAGTTCTCACTCACTCAATGACAGCAGTGACTCAGGGAACACATATAAGAATAAATGCAAACAATTAAACATAATATTCTATTGAGTGTAACGCCATACATTTAATATTAATCAAACAATAATATTAAACCAATACTGAATATTATCTGAGTATTATGTCGTTACAATGGATTGTCTCTAGGACACTAACACTAACAATCTCCCACTTGAACTTGAGCCAATCACCTAAATGTCTAACCCCTAGACCATCAAAATGTCTAGTGTGTACATGAACACTCAAAGCCTTGGTGAAAGGATCAGCCAGGTTATCCTCCGTGGGGACACGTTCTAACTCTATTTCTCCTCTAGCAATTATCTCTCTTATCAAGTGATAACGCCACGATACATGCGTGTTTCTATTATTGGATCTCGGTTCCTTAGCTTGTGCAACCGCAACAGTATTGTCACAATATATTGGACTACTGGCACTTGGAACTACCCCTAGTCCACTTAAAAACTGTTTTATCCAGACATCTTCTTTGGCATCTTCTTTGCCGCAACAATGTACTCAGCTTCGGTTGTTGAGTCTGCGGTAGTCTCTTGTTTGGAACTATTCTAATTAACCGCCCCACCATTGAGAACGTAAACATAGCCCGACTGTGACTTGTAATCATCACAGTCGGATTCGAAACTTGCATCAGCATAGCCAATTGCAACTAGCTCTGACTGTCCTCCGTAGACCAAGAAGCAATATTTGGTACGTCTAAGGTACTTAAGAATGTTCTTGACAAAGAATCCAAATGAGGTTCATTAATTTCTCTTTGGTATCTACCAGTAGTGCTAAAAGCGAAGGCCACATCTGGCCTTGTGCAAGTCATGGCGTACATGATGGACCCAATTGCAGATGCATATGGTATATCCTTCATCCACGGATATAAAACTTACGTGGAAGGACAATCCTTCTTAGACAACTTTATCCCATGACATGCCGGTAGAGAACCTCTCTTAGAGTTCTCCATCGCAAATCGCTTTAGCACTTTATCTACATAGGTTGACTGTGACAGTCCCAACATCTTCTTGTATCTATCCCTGTGGATCTTGATCCCTAAGATGTAGCATGCCTCACCAAGGTCCTTCATCATGAAGGTCCTTGATAGCCAATCTTTAACCGACTGCATAAGAGGAATGTTGTTTCCCATAATTAGTATGTCATCGACATACACAACTATGAAAACAATATTTCTCCAACTGCGTTTACGATAAACGCATGGATCTTTCAAATTTCTGATGAAGTCAAACGATTTGACAGCCTCATCAAATCTGATATTCCAACTCCTAGAAGCTTGCTTTAATCCATAAATGGACCGTTTGAGCTTGCACACAGGATTAGACTTTGGCTTAGATACAAAACCTTCCGGTTGAGTCATAAACACCTCCTTATCGATATTCCCATTGAGAAAGGTTGTTTTGACATCCATCTGCCAAATCTCATAATCTAAATGTGCTGCTACAGCAAGTAAAATTTGAATGGATTTGATCTTGGCAACAGGTGAGAAAGTCTCATCATAGTCAATGCCTTAGTGTTTACTATAACCTTTTGCCACCAACCTAGCCTTGTAGGTTTGTTCCTTGCCATTTGCATCAATCTTATGCTTGTAGACCCATTTGCAACCTATGGGTTTTACCCCTTTTGGCAATTCAACCAAGTCATATCTACCCATAGACGGGTGCAAGCATTGGTCATGGTCAAAGTTCATCACTCCACACATGTCGTGCGTATTGACCTCAAGTCAAAGGAGTATCGCATCGCTCCCACTAACCGAGACACCCGTAGACACATATAGTGGAACTACATCAAACGGTTTCTCGGATGGGTATACTAATACCCTCTAAGGTATTTGTTCATCCATCATGAGATACCTAGTATCTCGTAGTAAGTTAGATCTTACTACACTCTCTAAGAGTATGATGCAGATCGCACACCAATCTCCATTGCATCATCAATATCTCTTTCTTGATGATCCTCGGTTGGGGCTATTTAAGAATCATGCTTCATCTGAGTTCTCACTCACTCAATGACAGTAGTGACTCAAGGAACACATATAAGAATAAATGCAAACAATCAAACATAATATTCTAATGAGTGTAACGCCATACATTTAATATTAATCAAACAATAATATTAAACCAATATTGAATATTATCTGAGTATTATGTCTTTACAATGGATTGTCTCTAGGACACTAACACTAACAGTATGTCCGGAGGATATCAAACGTTTGAGCGAGATGACCGATGTGGTCTTCTTTGTGTTCACTTTTGACCACAATATCGTCGATGTACACCTCGACTGTTCGTCCAATAAGTTCGTCGAACATTTTGTCACCAGTCTCTGATATGTTGCTCCGGCATTTTTTAATCCAAATGGCATGCGCTTCCAGCAACACATATTTTTTTCATTGCAGAAAGTCGTGCTCTCTTGATCATCGGGGTGCATCAGAATTTGATGGTACCCAGCAAATGCATCCATAAATATCATGAGCTCGTGCCCTGCAGTGCTGTCGACCAGATAGTCTATATGCGGCATGGGGAAATTGTCCTTGGGGCATGCTTTATTTAGGTCAGTGAAGTCTATGCACAGCCTCCAAGTACCATTTGGTTTTCTGACTAGCACAAGATTTTCTAACCATTCCGGGCACTTAACTTCTCGGATGAGCTTGTTGTCGAGAAACTTCTTAACTTCGGCTTCCAAAGCCGCATACATTTCAGGGCCAAACTTTTTTCGTTTCAGGGTTATCGGAGGTCGTGTTGGGTCGATGTTGAAGTGGTGGCATGCAGGGTTTAGATTGATGTCGACCATGTCCTCATGCTACCATGCGAAAATGTCCAGATTAGCCTGTAGATATGTGATCATTTCGGTCCGGAGTGGTTCTGAAAGTTCTGAGCCGGTGAAAATTTCTAAGCCAGATCGGCCACAGCGGACTCTAATTGGTCAACAGGCATTGCTCACCTCTTTTTTTGTTTCCACCGAGGATCTATGATTGACCCCCGACACTCGTCTTCAACCTCCATAGGATCGAAACCTATACGAGGCTCCAAGTCTGGTAACTGGTGGTCAGGTTGTCCATCGGGTAAATCTATATTCATGGGATCGGGGGCTTGTTGGGTCGTCCTGGGCTCTGTGCTCGTCCGGGATTCTGTGTTCGTCTTGGCCCCAAGTTGGCTAGATTCTCCGATTTCTCTTGACTGTTTTACCATGCTCACCATGTTTTGCTTTTCTGGTGCATATGATAGTAAAAAGTCTCGGGCTTTCTTCTGATCGCCCTTTACACCGCACGTCCCATCTATAGTTAGGAATTTAACACAATAGTAGTAGGTCGAACAGGAAGCCTTAAATTCCTGGATAAAAGGCGACCTAAAAACCTGTTATAAGTGGACGGAGCATCAACGATTACAAAATTTAGCATTCTAGTTCGTCGGATCTCCAAATTTGTGGTAGACTCTAACTCGACTCCTAACCTAATCAGACCATAGGGCCGGGTTACAGATTCTCCAAAATCCGTGATGGTATGGTCACATGGTTCGACATACATACTTAGATCCCCGACTTGTTTCTCCATTTTGTATAGAGTGTTGACGAACAAGATGTTCACATATGCCCCGGTGTCGACCAGGAGTCGATACACCTTCAATCCGAGAAGTCGGGCACTGATGGTTAGAGAGTCATTGTGGGGGGTGATGATGTCGTCAAGTTCATCGTCCGAAGACATGATCTGATGGGATGGTGGCGTCTTGGCTGATGTGCTCGCCACATTTATCTGGTGGATGCTTTGCATGGCGCGCACTTCCATCTTCTTTCGTCTGTTCTACAAGGTTGGTGTTTGATAGCATCCTCCCGGCCTTTGTCAGTGGTTGGGGCTCCTTTCTTTGGTAGTTCCAACTGTTGGCGGAATTCCTCTTGATCGTTGTCTGATACCTCATCAGCCTTACGCTTTTTCTTTTGACTACCAGACTTTTCATCCTGGGTTTCTCGGTTCACCGGTTTCTTTATATATCGGGTAAGGCGGTTTTCCTCGTACAGTTTCCAGAGTTGTCGCATGAGATCGCGACATTCATCTGTATTGTGCCTGATAAACTCTTGGAACGAGCAAAACTTGGAGGCATTGAGCTGACTTTTATCTCTAAAGATGCGTCGGGGTTTTTCCAACATATCCCGATCCTTGATTTGATTGTATACTATCTCTGCTGAGACACCGAGCAGCCTCTGAAGTGCGTGTGCTTCGGTTCCTTCCTCAAATGGTTTGAAGGAACCTGGGGGTTTGTAACCCCCCTCGCCTGCTGGTTTTTTAGTTACGACTACCCTTTTGGTTGCTCCTTCCTGGCCTGCCCGCGACTGGGCGAGCAGGTCCTGCATAGTTATGATTTTGGCCGCCCGCTCGCGGAACTCGGCATATGTGTTTGGCCATTCTTGGTGCATAACCTTCCACATGTCCGTATTTAGGGTCAAGCCCCCGATTACTATGAGGATCTTGGCATCCACTTCTACGGGAGCTCCATCATATAGACACTTATCGAATCTTTCTACATATGCACGATCCGATTCACCCTTCAACTGGGAAAAATGTGATAGCCGTTGTTTTGGGGCCTGGCGAGCACACATGGATGAAAAGTGTGATAAGAATTTTTGTCCCAACTGGGTGAAAGACGTGATGGACGCGGTGGATAGAGTCAAAAACCACCTGTGTGCACGATCACCCAAAGTCATTGGGAAAGATCGGCGCTGTGTTGCGTCGTTGCGCCCATAGCGAGCGCCGGTCATCATCTTGGGTTTTTTGCTTGGCCAACTCTTTTTCAGTCCTTTCTTTTTGGACTCTTAACAAAAAGGTGATGGCCTTTGTGGTAGCCATGGGATCGTTGGCGATATCTTCCAGGTTGATAGCTTCCCGGGGCTGGTTTTCCTGAGACTGAGGTTGAGCCTCTTCTTGAATATGAGGTCGGCTTTGCCCCGACCTCTGGGTTGAGTGTTTCTTGATTTAGGCATTCTATTTATTTTTTTGCCTGATCTTCTTTGGTTAGTATTTGGATTGGATTTTTGGACCCTCATTCTAGCGTCAATTGTTGCAAGTCGTGTTGCATTGAAAATATAATGTGGCGTTGTGCGTGACAACTTAAGAAACAAAGTGATGATGTGTCGAACACAGAGTGTGTGTGTGTGACGAGCACACCATAATGTAAAATGAAAGCAGAGATTTGGTGACCCAGTTCGTCAAAGTTGACTACGTCTGGGGGCGTACCAAATCAAGGATGTATTATTTATAATTTGGGGGTGTGTCGAGCACAATGTACTTGTGACTAGCACATTTGATACGTGGGATGGTGAGGTGGTATAAGAGTGATATTATGGAAATTTTTGAACCCTATTTATGACCTCTTAAAATCTGTTTATAGAGTTTTGTCAAGCATGTGCTACCTTGGCAAACACGAGCTGGCGGTTTCTTATCATGCAAGAATGTACATGGTGTTGCCACGTTTCCTATCATGCCTCCCTGGTCAACATCTATCTTTTCCTATTTACGAAGTCTCCGACTTGTCATTCAGGTGGTATATAGGTTTAGCAGGTGGCATGGTCTTGGTGTTCGCTAATGTGTGTTTGTCTCTGAGAAGTTATTCTTGTTCACCCGGAAGGCGCGGCCGTAGGCCACGTGTCCTTGCTCTCTACTTGTCCTCAGGGGCGAGCATATCTTTCCTTCCTTATTTGTTGGGTGTTCTGTTCGATCGTTTTTTATGCTCGCCCATCTTGGCGAATTGCCAGAGTTGTCGGGCGAGCATAATTCCTTTGGTGTGGTGGCCTGATGATGAGCTAGGTAACCTCCTGGCGAGCACAGGAGGACGACCAGGGTGCTCGCTAGGTTGGCGAGCACCTGTCTGATGAGTTGGCGCAGACTTTTTGGTTTATATGTCCATGTGGTCGTCTGGTGAACACGTGGCAGGAAAGTTCTTAACCGTGTACAACAGGAGCAGAGCTAGGGGTGGGGAGGTTGGGATGGGTGGTACCGTCTGGCACACTTTTGTAGGATGGGTTGGGGAGATAATAAAATTAATAAAAATAATAATATTTTAGATAATAAGGTTACAATAGGTACTTCAACTTTAATTTTGTAGCTAGTTGTGCCAAAAATATTGACTTTGGGTTTTTAGGAAAGTCAATTACGACATTGTAGTTATATATTTCTGACCCATACAATTTAGTACTCTCTCTATCCCATAGTTAGTGGCTTTCTTACTGTTCATAAGGATTTAGTGGAATAGTTATAAAGTGATAAGTGTTGAGGGTATAAAGAGAAAATCAACTTTATTAAAAAGTATAATAATATTTATTAAAAGTGATAAAATGTTGAGGGTATGAGAGAGTGACATATGATAAATAATTTGGTATTGAGAGTGTGTTAGTTAGAATGAATTTGTACTTTTTGACTACTTTACCATTAACTATGGGACAAAAATAATGGCTACTTTACCGTTAACTATGGGACGGAGGGAGTATAACAATTAATACCATTTAATATAATATAATATTAGTTAAATAAAAAAAATAAGATAAAATTTATATTAAAATATGCACTCCCACCGTTCCAATAAAGTTTGTCACAACTTTCGGGCACACATATTAAGAAAAATGTGTAACGAGTAGAGTGTTGAGGGATAATGTGGTAAATTTTTATGTATAAAATAAATGAATTAATTGAATTGAGTGTATGTGTGGGCCCAAAAAATTTTCATTTGATAAATATGTGGATGTGAGGATGTAGTTTAATTAGGAGTTTCCTATTTTGAGTGTGCAAACCTTTGTGGGTCGTCCAAAAAAAATTAATAAACTTTTCTTGGAAAGAGGGAGTAGTAATTAAGGAATTAGATGTGTCGAAATCGATGATATTACAACACGTAAATTTAAGATAATATAATATGTATTTCAAAGATAAGAAAACGACATCGCGTTTCGGAATTAACTTTCTAATTAGGCTTGATAGTGGAGCGGTGAGTCCCCATTACTCGTGGAGATCCCCCGAACGGGCAGAAAATCCCCAATTTTGTCTTGCGGGGTCGGGGATGGAGAAAAAATTTCTCCATTGGCATAGACGAAGATCATACTCCCCTCCCCACGGGTGGATGGGAACGAGGATGGAATGATGAAGGTGGGTGAGAGTGGGGATGAGATGACAGAAGTATTTTGCCACAAATGGAGTTGGATTCTTTTGAATGAATTATCTATAATTCTTAAATATCATTGAAGAAACCTAAGTTGCACAACTATTCAATTTCAGATTAGTTTGGTCTATGAAACTTGATCTCTCTTCTAATTTACAGTTTGGAGTACCTCTTACACCAATGTTAATGTACTTTTTCTTTATCGATTAAAAAATATATACATGTGTATATATAGGTTTTATCTTTTATATGGGGGATCACAGATTATTAAATGTCATTTTAGATTCATGTAATTAGATTCTGTTAAAAAAATGCAATTTATTTACATTAAATCGTGCAATTATTAATATAAAAAAAATAATTACACAATTCAATATAAATAAATTTTATCTTTCATTATAACAAATTATATAATTTTAAAATGCACTATATAACTTAGATATATGTATTTCGTTTACAATATTGAGAGGAAACATGAAAAAAGTCGTAAATAGCTTTCACATATTATACATTTGGTGAGTGGGGTCTCCATCAGTTTCTGGAGACATCTCGAAAGATAGCCCAAGAACACGAAGCCTCCCCACTTTTACCCTTTTTAAACTTTACTTCCACAACCATCAATACGCATCTCTCTTCTCTTTCGTCGCCTGACAAAATTTCACTGCGTTTAATCTTGAAATCTTCATGTCCACCCTCTAATCGCCGCTCGGTGGTGAAGAAAACAACTCGAATTTCCCCCTTTTAGACTTAATTATCAGTGTTCTCCTAGCTCTAGGGTTTTTGTGGGTGTAAAAAGAGAATCAGGAGTTATGGAGAGTTATTTCCCGTCGAAATTGAAAAGGAAGGACCTAGAAAACGTCAACGACGATATTTCGGATTTTTCCCTCTCTTCTCCCGCCAGAAAAATCCGACGGCTGGTAAGATCTTATTACTTCTCGCAACTTCTCGCTACTTCTCGCAAGTTTCGCTATCTATGTTGATTGTTGAATTTGTATTACTGAAATTGCGACTGTATGTAGATTTCAGTAAGTGTGTTGCCTAATTCTGAGTAATTTTGTAATGTACTAATTCAGGATGCTGATTTGCCTCCTATAATAGAGGAGGAAGACTCTGAAATTCCGTCGGTATTCGAGTACTCGTTTCCTCATGAACAGAGGTTTGATTATAATTCATCCGGAGGAATTAAGATTGAGGAATTGCCTGACGATGTTGGCAATGAGGATAGAGCGATTGTGCTATTTAAGCCCGTCAACAACACTCCATTGGTGCACTCCCCTTCTAGTTTTTCTGTGTCTGTGAGCCCTGAGCTTTATGCCGGGTTGAAAAAAAGTAAGTATTCACTTCTAATGTTATGACAATTGAGAATGTTCTGATCTTAATATTAGCGCAGTTGATATCACTGCAATAATGATTTAACCCTTGCTAGTGTAGATTTGGTATATTGAGTAATGCAGTAAATAATGTTTCATCTTCTTTGTTACTTCAAGTTATGCTGATTTTAATGTATGAGTGACTTTTGTATTGGCTGTTTTGTTGAGTTTGCGTTATATCTTTTGAGAATTCTCTGTTTCTTATCAGTTGATAATGGATGCATACCGAGTGTGTGTTGTGTGTATATATTATGGTGAAGTACTTAAAATGGAATTTGGGATTGGGTATTCTTTGGTGCGTGGTTGTGGGTATTATAGTTGGAATGTGGATGGGAAAAGATCATTCCTATTGATACTACTTGTATATGTCGGTATGCCCCATATCTAGATAATAATTCCCTCTTTCTATCAATCAAACTTGTCAATCACAAAATTGTGATT
The DNA here is from genome assembly GCA_037126765.1 of Stenogyne calaminthoides. Taxonomy (NCBI): domain Eukaryota; kingdom Viridiplantae; phylum Streptophyta; class Magnoliopsida; order Lamiales; family Lamiaceae; genus Stenogyne; species Stenogyne calaminthoides. The sequence goes on from JBBCBC010000027.1 coordinate 28,947,562, forward strand.
GCCATTGAAGTTATCTATACCATAACTCAGTTGCATTTTCAAAAGGTATTAGTTTTTTTAACTGAACTGTATTAGTTGGTCAGTATTAGTTGTTTTTTACTGAACAACATTAGATGTTTTCATAGAAAATTATTAGTTTTGTACAATTCAACCATACAATTGGTGTACAAGAGACTTTCTCTTAATTCTTTGTTGTTAAGTAGAATATGCCAAATCCTTGAGTTCAAGTAAAGTTCCAAATCCAACTAACCATTTTGTTTATGCTTATATAGATCAACTTCTGTGGTCGAACCAAACAAACTCTTGGAGATTGGCTGGTGATGACTCTTGCTCAAGTAACGGGAGCGTAGCTGTTGTTCCATGGGTTCCATCACAGAAAGGTTCTGCATCTGGATTTTCCTCCCAAATTAGTAATATTGAGATGATGGAAGAAGAAGAAGAAGAAGAGTCGAGAATGGACGTTGAAGAAGATGGGAGTGACATGATGGAGCAAATGAATGTTAATGGAAGTGGTGGAATGAGTTTAAATGAAGGCTTCAATCAATGGCAGCAGCAGCACTGTCATATTCCACAGCCTCCCCAGAACGCTAATGCCCCGATTATTTGGTATAGATAACTCAATTACATGGTTGGTATCTTGTAGTTATGGTGCAGTTAAATATTGCGAAATAGATGCAACCCTTTTGATTTATGTGGATAGGTTTTAGCAATGAGGAAATATGTATATCAGGTGGGAGAGATCACGAATGTTAGCGTTTTCAGTTTTGCTTTTGCCTGCTGCCTGATTTCTCATAGAAACGATAATGTCGGACATGCAGCTGTTTGAGCTTAAAGCTGGTACTTGTATTTAGCTCCTTCGCTTGTGATCGAAGTAAATGTTCTCGTTATTTTGTGCACATAGTGGGCATTTTTCTGTTCTACTTGACTTGTTTGAACTTATAAATTGAATTTCTGATAAATTGGGAAAGTAACTGTTAGTACTCATAAGTTGATAGAGTCGAGGGTTCGTAGATTAAAATTAGCAAGATAATACTAGCAATCAATAATGAATTAGAGAATATCTTGGAGATGAATTTTGCCCAATAATTTGTGGACGACCCAACAATACGAATGAGATTGTTTTATGGATCTCATTTTGTGAGACCAATGTTCATTTAATTAATGACGGATTGTGAGACAAATGCTTATTTAATCAATAATTGATCCGTTGGTAGAAAGTCTTTATTAGTAGATATTTGAGTACATTAGTGGAGAATAAAATCGTCTATTATTAGATATTTGAGTCCATTGGTGGAGTATCCGTAGAACGTGTAATGCATAATAATAATAATATTATCATACAAGAAATAATGATGTGATGTTTTTCTCGTTCGGTCAAAAAGTGCAAAACATGGACCTTATAATTTAGGGAAATATAATATTTTTTCCCAATTTTCCATGTTGTCTTTTTTGCCAAAATTTAAAAAATTGTTACTTTTTGCCTTTTTAGGACCTACTCATCCATTCATATCCCACCCTAATTACCATTTTTCTATTTTATTTCTTCTCCCTAATCCTCCTTTTGATTTTCACTCCCTCACGGACTCCTTCCTCCCAAAATCTGTCTTTACTCTATATTTTTTCGTCTTCATCGAGGCTTGAGCAAAGTTAGAATTTAGTTAGAAAAAAGGTTGGGAAACAGTTGAAATCTTCTCCGCTACTGTAGGGGAGAGAGGCGGTGGTTTAAGATAAAGAGGAGAATTTATTTTTTCAATCTCTTTTTGTTTTTCTGAAAATACACAAATAAAATGAGAGATTAAGGGGTGTTTTGAAACACTTAAAATAGCTTTCAGAAGCACTTATTTTCAAAGCTCTCTCTCACAGTTTTTGAAAATAAATGCTTCTAAAAGCTGATTTTTAGTATTTCTAAACACACCCTAAGAATTGGGAGAGTGAGTACGGGATAGAAGGAATTAAATATAGAGTAAGAATTAAGGGTGAAATAGTCCACAAGGGTAAGGGATAATATTTTTCAAAAATTGGGTAAAAAAGAGAATGGACATTTGAAATTGAACATCTTTGTATATTTTCTTTATTAGCCTATTATAAGTAAAATCATAATTATTTTGATTAGTAAAATAATTGTTTTCAAATTCAATATGTGTTATCTATAAAATTTGAGTGGGTCTCCTGTGCACCGTGCACTAGGGTATATGAGTGACCCATTAAGAAAATGAGATATTGTTATTAGTGAAAAGGAAGATCCACAATAAAAAAATGGGCAGGGTCTAAGTGAGTGCACGGATCTAGAGTTTGTACACCAAGTGCATATGAGACGTTGCCATAAAATTTACATTTTTCTCACATGAAAGTGATTTTTTAAAAAGTGAATAGTAATAATTTCAAGTAAAAAATGATAATTTAGGAAGAATTTACCTGGAAATTTGGGAATGGGTCGACATAGAAGAAGAAATCTTGCAATAACAAAATATTAAAACTGTCCATATAAGTTCGCGATGGTCAATGAGAGAAAAACAAGAAAAAAGTAAAAAAAACATGGATAATTTTTTTATTTGGATTGCCAAATAAACGCAATGATAAATTCTACTGATTTTGTTACAAAAAGTAAGTACACTAGATGTTCATAAAATAATATATGGACAAAGAAAAACACTAAATGTTCCATAAATTCATTATTATTGGGCAAAGTGGTCGATATTTGGAGTGACACGAACCTCCACCAATAGTTATGAAGATTAATGTAAATATTAGGGATGATTAGGGTGTGTTTGTTGCTTGTTGAACTTTGATGTTTTTAGAAAAACTCCGAACTGATAAAGGTGAAGTAATGAGTTTGTATGAGGCCGTATGGTGGATCGAGGATTTAGGTTTAACGGATCCAGAAATTGATGGTGGGTGAGCTAGAAAAAATAATTTTAATAAGGTTAAATCTTGTATTCACTAGGTGCACCGTGTACTTCTTAGTGTATTTTAAAATCATGCAACTTGTTGTACTAAAATATACATTTTTGGGTATTTTCTATTTCAAAAAAATAATTTAACTGAATTATAAGCAAATTGAGTTCAATAGACTAGGCTAAGAACTTAATATTCCAGATTAATTACATATAGTGTATATAATACAAAGAACTTGGAGAAGAGTTGGGTTGAGCTTGAGCCCGGTCAGCCCACCCCCTAAATCCGCCCATGCAGGTTAGTCGAGATTGAGGCCGAGGTGAATGCTAAGCTTAGAGCATCCACAATGGATGGATGAATTTTCATCAATCCATCAACTCTCTCTCATTCACATCACTTTCACATCATCTATTTTTAAATACTTAACTTTTTAAACAAACTCTCACAATAGTTCATTTAATTATTCATCCATCCATTCACTATTTATGGGTTCCACCATAAATTTATCACACTTTATTCATATTATAATTTAAAAGAATTATAATTATTTTTTAATATTGATATTATTAATCAAAATTATTAAAATTTAAATGGTGTATGAATAGAGCAGACAAGAAATGTGGCGTTTTGCTAGTTTGGAAAATAAATTGAGGAGTAAATTGACATATATTAATTGAACATTTATTGAAGAAGTATGAAGAATAAAAGTGTAAAACCCCATATGAAGAGAAAAAGTGGGAAAAAAGACATTTAATTGAACACTTGATCTTCAATATATATTAAAAATTTATATGTTTACATATATTAAAAAAGCTTTTTCAAAAATAAAAAATGAAAAGATACTCTCTTTTATGTCATTTGTTGGTCCCGGTGAGAACGAGTCTTACACGTGTATGGGGGGGGGAATACACGTGTTCAGTGATTTTAAAACTTTTTCTTACTGAGGTCAGCTTGGGTCAGAAAATCCTGAAGATTAGGTTCTGAGAAGCACAGATTGCTCTGAGTCAAAGTCTACTGAGACAGTGATCCTGAGCTGCTTTCAGATACCTCAGATAATCCCAACTGAGTCCTGAGTGTCAGAGATCCTGAGTTGCTTGGATCAGATAACTAACTTACTGAATCCTCAGATGAGAGTTCAGTTTGGTAATTATCTGTTCTAGCTACTCAGTCGTGCGGAATGGTTGGCCCTTAGATTATACTCGTTTTAAACTTTGCTGAAAACCTTCCCCTTATGAAATAGTGATTAGGCTGTGAATTACTTATGCAACTTTCAGTGGATTGATTCCAACTGAATATCAATGAAAAGTATGCTTTCACAATCAAGTTGATGCAACAATTAAGCACAGATAAGGAAAGCGATAAAGAACACAGCAGTTATAGTGGTTCAGAGACTCAAGCTCCTACATCCACTCTCCCTGACTCTTCAGAGAAATTCACTATCAAACTGAGCTTTCTGACTACCTCGTAGTTTACTTACTCAACTTCGCCCCGAGTTTTCGACTACTCGCGTAGTTTACTTACTCAACCCGACCTTGAGTTTTTCGACTACCTCCGTAGTTTACTTACTCAATCACACACAAGCTTTCAGACTACCCCTGTAGCTTACTAACTTCTTCTCTAGAGTTTTCTGACTACTCCGCGTAGTTTACTAACTCTTTACAACTCTACTTACCAACAAACACACTCCAACTACCTTCTCGAGGGTTTGGGGTTTCTTGGTTGGTTTCAACTAGGATGAGATATCCTTTACAATAAAGCACAATGTAAAGGGTTAGGATATCTCGACTAAGCTTTTGGATAAAACTTATCACGCTAGGCTTAGTAAATTGAGCTCTCTTCAATATAAAAGCACTTGGGAAATTCAAGGTGTTTGAGTGCTTTAACTTTTAACAGAAGAATAAGTTTGAGCTCTTGTTGCGTATAAATTTCCGTAACCTTACTATGTAGAGGGTCACCAAGTATTTATAGGCATACACCAAGGTCACTCTTGAAAACTATCCGTTGGAGAGATAGCCGTGAGTTCCCTCTTATGGTGTGTGAGAGAACGGCTATATTTAGAGTTTGAAACTCCCTAACACGTTTTTAAGCAATAGCCTTTCATGTAGCCGGTCTTCACTTTTTTGCGATCACGGAACTTTTCGTACATCGACATCTTTTTGAGAGAGGCTTGTCCTTTGTCATTGTCGGTATATGCGATGTCATCTTCCTCTTTTTGACTTTTGTCTTGATTAAGGGTAGACACCTTTAACGACTCTTTTGATCACAAACTACGAGTTTGATATAACCTTAACAATACCGACTTAGTTCATTTTATGCGCATTTGAATGTCTTGGCAATATCTAACTTTTTAAGGCATCGCGTTTCTCTCAGTATTGCATCCTTCAGATAGATATATTCAGTGCCTTGGAACATTCAGGTTCATACTGAGCATTCAGTATATTACTGAGTCTTCAGTAATTACTGTGCTCTTAGTTTTCTTGATCTTGGATACTCGGTCTTGATCTTGCATCTTGAGTCTTACGAGTCTTGAGTCTTCGAGTCTTTAGATTTATCTTGTTGTCTTTTCTTGAGTCTTCATCTTTGAGTCTTGATCTCTCGATTTCATCTTGAGTCTTGAGACTAATCGAAACTATATCTCACGACTTATACATTTTGCGAGATAACATCCCGAATACTCTAAAACCGAATCGACTCAACTATCAAGATCATTCTTGAACATGTCATACTCGGGGGTTTTGGGATCTTAATCAAAATCATATAATCTTTTATTAAATTCATCTCCCAACAATTTTTTTTTTGATGATGCAAAAACCTATCTTGTTACAAGTATATAACCTATTCTCGGTTTTTGGTTTTATCTATTACAAGATTGGTTATGTCCCAAACATTTCTGAATCGAGAGAATCTCCCAAAAAAAATTTTTGAGAGTCTCCCAAGCATTTCATCACCAAACAAATGTCGGGCATATCAAAAGACATGTAAAAATAAGATAATGAGGTATTATCTTTTGAGCATAATGATAAGTCTTCATTGATGATAAGTGTTGCTTTTCTGATTACAATGAATTTATCAAACAAAATCAAAAAGACAAACATTTGAAGAAACACAAAATCTTACGAGTCTTCATTTTTTTTTTTTGTTCTTGATTTGGCTCTTGATCTTCTGCTTTCTGTTTGCTTCATTTTCGATTTCATCGATTGGGTACTTCCAGATCAAACATTAAAGTATCTCTTCTTGACTCATTTCTTTCCCCGATGATGTCCGGGATTTTTTTCGATTAGTCCCATCGACCAACAGTCTTGAGCAATTTCTTGCGTAATGGCCTTTTCATTTACCAAGCCATTACCAAATTTCGGAGGAGGATAGGAATATGGACCGGGGGCTACTATCTGTACTCCACCTTCATCCATAAGATTAATCGACTTTGTAGATACTTTGGATAAAGGTGAGAAGATGTTCAATGAAAGCTCGTTTACGATCGAGCCTTCCCTTCTCCATTCCCTGAGAACATCAAAATTGAACCAGAAGGTTCTCTTCACTTCTTCCCACATGTCGTTGAGTTTAATGGGCATCCATTTATCAACATGGGGCCACCTCAGCGCTTTCGATGTTCCCTTCCTCTTGCTGCCGCAAACTTTACGAAGTCACTCCGCCGTTTACGTTCTTCGTCTATCTCTTTTTACGATCCACGAAGTTCGAGAATGAAGCATTAGCTTTCTTAGCTTGTTCTTTTTGGAGTGTCATCAGAGCCTCTCTGGAGTTGAAGACTTTCTTCTGAGGTTGAGACTCAGATTCTTCTTCATTTTCGAATCAATTTTTTCTGGGTTGGCTTAGAATCTTTAAATGCGCTTGCTTCTGAGGTTGAACAACGCCCAAGGCTTTCCTCTTCATAGGGTTCAAAGACTACCCGGCTGGCTTGTTCCAACCTTAGTTCTATCACTTTCGGTTTCTCTCTTGCAACCTCAAGCTTGGTTTGCTTAGAAACTCGAATGTAGACAGGCTTCTCTACTTGAGCAAATTTTAACTTCTCAGTAGCATCGACTTCTTTAAAGGCTTGAGCTAAATTGTACATTTTAGCATCTTTCTGAGCCTTCTTTTCCAAAGTACGTACCATGAACTTCACGAGGTGCGCACCTTCCCTTTCCCCTTCTTGGCACCATAGTTTGGAAGAAGTCCGGGAGAGAATTGTGTCCGTATGATCTTGTTCTTTGCTCACACTGGCGGATCTCTCCCGCTAGTGATCTTGCTCATCTTCCATTCTTCTAATGTGGTTCTTAGCCCGCACGCAGTTCTTCGAAATGTGAGCAAACCGGCGGAGAGTGCATCTTTAAGCATCTCTGTCATCTTGGTCATGAAAGAATCGAGCTTATTTCCTCAACAACTGATTTGATCCGCACCTCAGATTTCTCTGTCAGTTTCTCCTCTAATAATCCAGTCGACTCCTGGTGCTTTTGTTTCATTTCATCACTTATCTCTGCATTGATTCCCTCCAGCTTTTCTTTTAGCTTTTCTTCCATGGAGGTCATCGAGTGGTCGAGTGTTTTGTATTTGCACCGATTACGAAGAATGACTAAGTCCTTCCATTATGCGGGCTTGATTGGCCAATGTTTCTTCCATCCGAGCAATTTTGATTGCCATTGGCTCAATCTTTTCAAGTTTCTCCATTCTGGGAGTGAGATCAATCTCGGTGACCTTACGCACCTTTCGTCTTTGTTTGATCATCTGAGCTTACGCTTTATCACGAGCTCCATCCTCCGGTTGAGCCTCGATCTGTTTTTATCGGACATTTTTTAATTAAAGATAGTATTTTTGATTAACTCGGCATCATTATCAATAGTGCGAAAAGGTACTGAAGAGTGCTAACTTCGATCGAGGTTGATCGACAATAGAAGTCTCTATTTACGTTTGAGGCCCGATCCTCGGCTTCTCCTGTTGGTCCCCATCTCCATCTTTGGATTTGTCTCATTTGCTCGAGGGCACTCAACCTCATTGCTTTCTTCTCGGCTAGCTTCCTCGAACGACTCATCAAAATCGGAATTTTTCAATCGAGCTTTGTCCTACGAACCACGAGAAGTTGGTCGGGGAAGGTTTGTCTCCTCATTCCACCGGTCTTCCCCCTCGAATGCGGCAATATCAAGCATCTCGGGAAGAGTCGATTGAGGATATACATCGTCGTCCATGTCCCGAAGAATATATCTTGCGGATCGAGGTATGAGGTGAGCTTTCGGAGTATCGGTCAGGATGAACCGTTCCCCCTTGCTCCTCCATTCGCCTTCTTGGCCTCGCCTTTCTTCCATCTCGGGCTCTCGGTTCGATAGAGGCTTACGCTAAGGGATCAAGCGATGGAGGTCACTCGAGAGCTCATCGAGTACATTTTGCTCCGAGCCTCGGTAGTATCTGAAGCTTGTGCATTGAGTCCTCGGTTTGCATCTGAGTGGGTTACGAGACTGGTGGCATTTCCTCGATATGAGTCCGAGTTGGACAGCGGTTTGAGCTGCGCATCTTCAAATTGACTCTGGTGGCTCTTGATGCGAGCACGATCTTACGAGGTAGGCATTTGAGGTGCGAGCTCCTTTAAAAATTTCTGAGAAATTTTATACGGTGAGTGATGTCTCAAAGACCTCGAGAAGACACTTGCTCCTCGATCGATCTGTGTCCTTGAGATAACTGAGCGGCACTTGTAATGGTGAACTTTGAGCGATTTGGCCCTCGGGTTGTCTCTCCGCCGGAATCATTTGCTACCATCGTCGGTGAGAACCACCAATCTTCTGCGCTTTGGGCGAGGTTCTTTGCCTCACGGTTTTGCTCCTTGCTCTATTTTTGCCTTCAATGAGAACCTTCCCACGGTTTGTTGAATCTCTTTCTCGAAGAGAGCGAGAAGGTGATTCTACCTTCTTTTCTCTTTTTCCTCGAATAGCTTTCTTCTTGAGCGATGGGTTTGAAGAGAATTTTGGATTTAGGGAATGGGGTTGAGTTGGCGAAGATATCCTCTTCCTCTCTGCACATCTCCAAAATATAGGCAATTTTGGTGGCATGGTGGATCTTGCCTTTCATTGTGATTTCCCCATTGACTCTTTTTATGATCTTGGCTTGCTCAGAGCACCATACGGACTAAAATTTCAGCCGGTTGAAGTCGGTGGTGGGAGATTCCTCGATCGCCGCCATCGGATCGAGCTTGGGGAACTAATCGCTCAAAACTCCCTTAAGACTCATGGCGCTCTTGCTCACAATATCCATCAGCACACGATATTGTGGCTTTAGGTGCTTCTTGTTCAAAGTTGCCTCAAACTTCACAGGATTCTCAGCAATCCTATCTAGGTATTCCTGCTCTCTTCCCGACATATACATTGCAGGATCCTCTCCTCTATCACATAGCTCAAACACATCATTCAGATTTTTCGGAATAATGCACACCTCCCTCTCAAAATCGACGTATTTTGATGAGTGATCTAGATGAGATCTGATGTCGAAGAGTGCATACAATCTTCTTCATCTGTTTTTCAAATTGCGGATGAATTCGATTACCTCCTTTGCGAACTCTGGTGCAGTGGGCTTGCGACTAGATGGGTGAGTTTGGCGATCGGATCATATTGAGCCTCCTCTTACGGCTTTGAGTTGGTTGAGCTCTCAAGTGGGACAATGAACTTCGTACCATGGCTTATTGGTTATGACCAATCTCTCGTACATGGTTGGAGCCATTTTAGAATGTGATTGAAGAATTTGAAGCTTTAGGGTTTTCTATTTACGGGCAAAGGGATTTTAAATTCTGAGTATTTGGGAGCGAAGGGTTTGATAAAATTTTGGCTTGAATGGCTTGAAGAGGTATAGATAGCCGAGATCGTGGGGAATCGTGTAGGTTAGGTGAAAAATAGCGGTTGAGATTAATCTCGATTAATCGGGTATATGAACCGACGATCTCGAAAAGTAAGCCGCCAAAATATCCTCTCGTGGTCAATAATGTGGCGAGCATTAAATGATTGTCCTTCTTGAATTTAAAAGCGATCCTTAAAACATTCCTCGGTGTTTTGTATTTATTGCACATGATTCTTGAGTTTTATTTAAGCAATAAATGGCTCACATGAGTCATTACTTCTTCAAACTAATTTTCTTCTATCGGTCTTCTCGAAAGTCTTGACCTTGATAAAATGTCAATATAATCTCGAAATCTTGAAAAGGGTTCAAAGATATTCTTGAAAGTCTGACCTATCGATGAAATCGAGTTTCTTGAGACTTAGTTCAAGATTATTTCATTTTATCCTGAGTTTTCGAGAATTCGAGAAAGCTTCATGTATCGAAAATCTTCAATTTTGATTTACTCTATACACGGGTTCTAACATCCCTAATTCAACCGAAAGTTCACGAAATCTTGATTGACCCAAAGGTTTAGTCAAGATATCGGCTCTTTGCCTATCAAGTATGAATTTTCTCCATCCTTATGTCCTTTTTTTTCGACATGATCTCGATGAAGATGATGTGTCGATATCTACATGCTTGCATCGGTGTGTGCAATAGGATTTTGTGAAATAGCAATGGCACTATTATTGTCACAAAATATTAGTAATTCATTGGCCACAACTTTATAATCCCTTAATTGTTGTGCGAGGCAAAAGAATCGAACCACAATGACTTTCTGCTGACCATGTATTCAACAGATAATCTTGGTTGCCTCTTGAGAGTGCATTTCTTTGAAAACCAAGATATCGGTTTACTTCCTAGAAATTGACAAGTTCTGTTGTGGACTTCACGTCAATTCGCAACCTCCATAGTCGACATCGAGTAACCCGGTTAATTCAAGGTTATCATGTTTGGATACCATAATCCTCTATTCTTTTGTGCCCTTAAGATATCTCGGTATCTTTTTAGCGACCTCCATGTGACTAGTCTTAGGATTAGCTTGGTATCTTGCACATATCCCAACAAACAAATGTTATATCGGCCTACTTAACGTGAGATAGAGCAATGATCAATGATTCCTCTATAATCGGTATGATTCTTGATTTGCCTTACGAATCGGGATCCATCTTGTAGTTAGTATTCATAGGAATCCTAAGCGCATTGCAATTTTGTACACCATATTTGGCAATCGGATCTCGGTGTACTTTTGCTTGGTTGATGAATATTCCTTCCTTTGATTGTTTCACTTGAAGACCTAGAAAGAAATTCATCTCTCCCATCATTGACATCTCAAACTTGCCTTTCATCAGTGTTGAAAACTTTTCACACAGCTGATGGTTTGGAGATCCAAAAATGATGTCATCAACATATATCCGAACGAAGAAGATATCTTTCCCATCCTCTATCCACGAGCGAGTTCTATCAGCAGTTCCTTTGACAAAACCATGGTCGAGAAGAGCTGCGAAAAGAGTATCATACCATGCTCTGGGTCTTTGCTTGAGACCATACAAGGCTTTTCTGAGCCTATAAACTTGGTCATTCTGTTTGAACCCAGGAGGTTGTTCCACATAAACCTCTTCTTTAAGTACACCGTTCAGAAATGCACTTTTCACATCCATTTGATAGACTGTGAACTTCATGTGGGCAGCATATGCAAGAAACAATCTGATGGCTTCTAGTCTTGCAACTGGTGCAAAAGTTTCATCATAATCCAAGCCTTCTTCTTAGGAATAACCTTGTGCAACTAGCCTTGCCTTGTTTCTTACAATGTTGTTGTTTTCATCTCTTTTATTCTTGAAAACCCACTTGGTTCCAATGACATTGTGCCTTTCGGTCTATCTACCAACTCCCATACTTCATTCCTTGAGAATTGATTCATTTCATCTTGCATAAAGAAGTAATCAATCTGAATCTTGTAGAAACTTCACCAATCTCTGCGAGTTCTTTCTCCGATAGGAAGCAAAGAGAATAGTGCACTTTTCGCCATGGAACCTTCTTGTCTTAACACCTTCCGGTTAGATCACCCACAATCGACTTGTAGGATGACTATCTAACCATTTCCTTCTTGATGTTCCCCCTTCAATAGTATCCTCAACATTTGAAATGTTAGGTTCGATTATGTCGATAAACTTCGAGGGAACAACGAGAAAAAGAAAGTGAATCATCTTCCTCGGAAATTCTCGAGAACATTGTCGAAACATTTGTTCCCCTTTGGTTGATAGATTAGAATTTGCCTCATTTGTGACCACATCTTCATTGGCATCACATACCGAGTGCGAACTTGTGTCTGTTCGGATTGGTTACCTTTAGAGTCTTTGGTTTTTCCGAGTCTCACCATCGATTTCCATTACGAACTTCTTTATCGAGTTCGAGTCACTCCAATCATAGATTGTGGTGACTTACCTTTTCGGAGTTCGATAGATGATTTTTTCTTTTTGTTTGGGCTTAATCTGGTGATCCTCTTAGTCGGTTCATCTGCATCATGTTCTTGTTTCTTACGAACACAAATAGTTTCATCAAAAACAACATGAGGTGCTTCCTCCACAATAAAGTCCTACGATTTGTAAACTCGAAGGTTTTTCTTGACTTGAGAATATCTAAGAATATTCCTTCATCGACTTTACTATCAAAAGTTTTCAACCGATCTTTACCATTATTGTGTATGAAACACTTGCAACCAAACACACGAAAGAAAGAAACAAGAGGCTTCCTTTCATTCCAAAGCTCATAAGGTGTTTTGCCTTGACTCTTAGTCGGCATGGATCTATTATGTGAGTAGCATGCGGTGTTGCTTTCAAATTTAAAATCTTTTAGGAATATCGACAATTTATCATTGTCCTTGCGAACTTCTTTCGAGTCATGTTCCTTCTTTCAAAGAACACCATTTTGTTGAGGGTCCTTGTAGGTGATGTTTCATGAGAAATTCCATTTCTTTGCTAATAATCGGATATAATATGATTTATAAATCCAGTTCCTTTGTCGGATCGATTTTGACCACACTCGATTCTTCTCAATCTTGAGCCTTTTCAATTAGCTCTGGCGGTTTTATCGAGTCTCTTTCTTACTAAGTAAGAATATGACCCAAGTATATCTCGAGTAGTCATCAACTACTACCAATGTGTATTTCACGCCATTTGTACTCACGGGTGTTATAGGACCAAAGAGATCCATATGAAAATGGCTTGAAGTATTCTTTCAAGAGAAACCTCAACTTTACTTTTAAATGATGCTTTTATCTGTTTTGCCTTTCGCACGCATCACAAATATGTTCCTTCTTGAACACTTCGTTAGGTAACCCCTCACAAGAGCTAATCTTGCAAGCTTGTTCGGGGGTTTTGAAATTTAGGTGATTCATTCTTTTATGCCATAACCAACTCGGGTATATGTGGAACTTTTAGCAACTAAACATGTATCTTTAGGAGTTGAACTCCAATCGACCAAGATACACATTCCCTTTTCTTGTACCCGGTCGATAATACTTTTACGTGATGTATCATCCTTCACAAAACATAAGTTCTTAGAGAACTCAACATTAAAACCTTTATCACGAAATTGGCTAATTGAAGCGGGTTATGCTTCAATCCGGATACATATGAAACACCATGGATATGAATCGAGTCGATTTCCAAAGTTCCATATCCTTGATCATCCTTGGAGTTATCTCCAAAAGTGATGATCTGTGGGCCTCTATGTTCAACATAGTCATTGAGTAACTTCTTGTATCTGTCATATGTCTTGAACATCCTTTGTCAAGATACCATATATCGGGGAGTTTTTTTTCATCTCGGCTCATCGATTGCCATGTGATCTTTAATCGGTTTAGTGCCCTTGTTTTCCTCGAAAAACAAATTAATTCTTAGGTACCCAATTTGTGTAGGGTCCTACAAGGTTAGATGTACCTTTCGGAATCCAAATCGCTCGACAACTTTCATTACTTTAGAGTGGGTGATCATCTTAGTAAACATCAACATATACATCCACTACTCTGGGTGCCTTAGCGGTTTTACGTATATGTGTGTTAGCTTTAGCTTGAACATGTGCCTTTGAATTCTTCTTTGGTTCGGGGCTTTACATTCGGATGCTTATGCTTTTGTGCAAATCGGTCTAAATCTTTGTTGATTCGGGTTCGAGATAACCTTTACCTTTAGGCAAGTAAGGTTTAGGTTATGCGTACTAAAATCTGGGCCTTTTCGATTATCTTGAGGACTTGGTCTCTTGAGTTGAGAATATCTCTGTTTGAGTGTTTCTCTTCGAAGATTCCTCGATGGTTCGGTGTAGATCCTTTCAAGTTTGCATTCTTAGCACGAGGCTTTGAAATACACACTGAAATTTTCTAATCGATCTTTCGGGTTTTCTAGCCTTCACCTGAGGTTTGGGCTTTCTAACCTGATCATTCAGTTTTACTGAAACCATAGGTCATTTTCCCTTATCTACAACCTTGGGCATTACTTCAGTTTGAAGTGTAGGTGCCACTGGTTTTACAAAGATTGTCTTCTTGCTACATGATGCAGCATTCGGATGACCTTGTGAGGTTCCCCCTGGAATGTATCCCAATCCAGATTTTATAGTCAGTGAGATCTCGGTAACTCTGAATTTCATCTATTACTTTAGATGCATTATTCAATAGAGTTAACTTCTTACATGCACTATCCTCTGATTCTGTAGAGTTTCATGCTTCTCAGAGAGGTCATTGAACTTAGTTCTGATTAGCTGAGTTTCTTCAGTGGATTTCTCTAGCTTTTCAGTTAGGGTCTCTATCAACTTCTCTTTCTCTGAGAGTTGTACTTTCAGAACATCTAGTTCATCAGTAGCTCCCATAAATTGAGAAGTGATTTCAGTTTTGCTAGAGTCTTTCCATTTTAGATTTTCAGCATTCAGTTCCTTATTCTGCTCTTGAGTTTTATTTAGCAGTCCTTGCAAAACAGCATAGTCCTTTATTAGATTCTCAAAAGAATCCATCAGGTCAAAATGATTGTTTTCAGTGGAACTTGAAAACTCTTGTGCTAATGTAGGAGCAATAACAGAGACAGAAGAGTTTACCTCCTCAATGGCCATCGAGACCGGATGTCATCACTATCCTTTGTCGAGAATATTTCATCTGAAGAGCTAGATTCTTCCTCAGAATGTTCTTTTTCTGCAACCATGGCCTTTGAGAACTTCTGGTCTCTTTTAGCTTGTCTTTCTCTTCTCTCCTTAGCACTCAACTCTGGACAATCATACTGGAAGTGACCTTTCTTCTGACAATTATAGCATCTGTTGGCATCATCATCGATCATTTTCTTCTTTGGACTTGGAGTCCTTCTTTACGGATGAAGATCCTTGACTTTCAGTCCTTCTTCTTCTCGGTTGATCGTCCTCGGGTTTCTTACGGTACTGTTGTTCTGTAGAAGCTTTTGTATTTTCCAAATCTATTTATTAAGTCTGTCAAACCTCCTTGCCATCGGTCTTTAGCTTTTCCTCAAGCTCATCGATGTTTGGCATGGGGGTTCTCGAACTCTTTAGTTTCTGGGTTTTATCTTTTTACTTTTAAAGCCACATTTTTACTTGATGAAGAATCATCTTTCTTTGTCGACCCTTTTTGGATTTCTTATCAATTACAAATTCATAGGCTTTTCGATTCGAGAGAATACTTGTTGGTATGGCATTGAGCTAATGTTCTTGGTGTTTTCAATCACCCTTTGCATGAATATCCCATTTCTTAGAAAGACCTCTAAGAATTTTTAATGCCACTTCTCTTTGTGGATATTTCTTTCCAAGTGCATTTAGATCATTCATGATCTTTAGTGAATCGACTTCCAATTTGTCTATTGATTCACCATCATCCATTTCAAAAAACTGTCAAACTTTCCAATTGCCAACGAAAGTTTGTTTTCTTTTATATGATCTGTGCCTTGGCACATAACAACTAGTGTATCCCATATCTATTTAGCAAAGATTACAGTGAGAGATCATTCCCATCACACCATCATCAATTGTACTATATAGTGTGTCTTTTGCCATGTAGTCTAGATTGACTAACTTCCTCTCCTCAGGAGTTAGTTGGTCATCAGACTTAGGAAATTCTTCTCTAGGGTCAATTCTCTCCTCTTCGTAATTGCAGGATTCACGATAAATTTGAATGGTCCTTGAGAGACCACTCTCCACATACGCTCATGTTTGGAGTACAGATGTGCCTGCATTCTCAATCTCCATAGATCATAGTTCTCTACTGAGAACATGGGAAGTTTTTTAGAAGACATTTTTCTGATCTTTTGAAAAGAAACAATTTTCAGCAAAAATAAGATCAGTTCAGATAGACCACAAGTATTTTTGAAAATAAAACTTTGGTCAAACACAAAGTGGTCAAGTTGAACCTTCGCTCGATACCACTTGTTGGTCCCGGTGAGAACGAGTCTTACACGTGTATGGGGGGGGAATACACGTGTTCAGTGATTTTAAAACTTTTTCTTACTGAGGTCAGCTTGGGTCAGAAAATCCTGAAGATTAGGTTCTGAGAAGCACAGATTGCTCTGAGTCAAAGTCTACTGAGACAGTGATCCCGTTGCTTTTCAGATACCTCGGATAATCCCAACCGAGTCCTCGAGTGTCGAGAGATCACGAGTTGCTTGGATCGATAACTAACTTCATGAATCCTCGGATGAGAGTTGGTTTGGTAATTATCTGTTTCTAGCTACTTTCGATCGTCGCGGAATGGTTGGCCCTTAGATTATACTTTCGTTTTAAACTTTCTTTGAAAACCTTCCCTTATGAAATAATGATTAGGCGGTGAATTACTTATGCAACTTTCGATTGGATTGATTCCAAGCGAATATCAATAAAAAAGTATGCTTTCACAATCAAGTTGATGCAACAATTAAGCACTGAGATAAGAAAGCGATAAAGAACACAGCAGATTATAGTGGTTGAGGAGACTCAAGCTCCTACATCCACTCTCCCCGACTCTTGAGAGAAATTCACTATCAAAGCGAGCTTTTCGACTACCTCGTAGTTTACTTACTCAACTTCGCCCTCGAAGTTTTCGACTACTCCACGTAGTTTACTTACTCAACCCGACCTTGAGTTTTCGACTACCTCAAGTAGTTTACTTACTCAATCACACACAAGCTTTCAGACTACCCATGTAGCTTACTAACTTCTTCTCTAGAGTTTTCTGACTACTCCGCGTAGTTTACTAACTCTTTACAACTCTACTTACCAACAAACACACTCCAACTACCTTCTCAAGGGTTTGGGGTTTCTTGGTTGGTTTCCAACTAGGATGAGATATCCTTTACAATAAAGCACAATGTAAAGGGTTAGGATATCTCGACTAAGCTTTTGGATAAAACTTATCACGCTAGGCTTAGTAAATTGAGCTCTCTTCAATATAAAAGCACTTGGGAAATTCAAGGTGTTTTGAGTGCTTTAACTTTCGCAAGAATAAGTTTGAGCTCTTGTTGCGTATAAATTTCCGTAACCTTACTATGTAGAGGGTCACCCGGTATTTATAGGCATACACCAAGGTCACTCTTGAAAACTATCCGTTGGAGAGATAGCTTCGTGAGTTCCCTCTTATGGTGTGTGAGAAACGACTATATTTAGAGTTTGAAACTCCCTAACACGTTTTAGGCAATAGCCTTTCATGTAGCCGGTCTTCACTTTTTGCAGTCTGGAACTTTCGTAACATCGACATCTTTTTTCAGAGGCTTGTCACTGTCATTGTCAGTATGGTGCAGTGTCATCTTCCTCTTTTTGACTTTTTTTGTCTTGATTAAGGGTAGACACACCTTTAACGGCTCTTTTGATCACAAACTCGAGTTTGATATAACCTTAACAATACCGACTTAGTTCCTTTTTATGCGCATTTGAATGTCTTGGCAATATCTAACTTTTTAAGGCATCGCGTTTCTCTCGATATTGTATCCTTGGATAGATATATTGATTGCCTTGGAACATTCAGTTCATATCGAGCATTCAATATATTCTCGAGTCTTGATAATTCTTCGTGCTCTTAGTTTTCTTGATCTTGGATACTTTCGGTCTTGATCTTGCATCTTGAGTCTTTCGAGTCCTCGAGTCTTTCGAGTCTTTAGATTTATCTTGTTGTCTTTTCTTGAGTCTTCATCTTTGAGTCTTGATCTCTCGGTTTCATCTTGAGTCTTGAGACTATTACGAAACTATATCTGGCGACTTATACATTTTGCAGATAACATCCTGAATACTCTAAAACTGAATCCTGACTCAACTATCAAGATCATTACTGAACATGTCATACTCAGGGGTTTTGGGATCTTAATCAAAATCATATAATCTTTTATTAAATTCATCTCCCAACATCATTACATTCACTTTTTTGTAAAAAATATCTTTTTTCTCTCCATCCATTTCATTGGATGAATACACTCTATTTACAATCCAATGGACACCCACAATGGTTTTAAACATCATCTTTCATCTATCCAATGATTAAATTCTCCTTTGATGGACCATTGTGGATGCCCTTATATTCGATGATATGATTTCATCACAGATGTGGAGATGTTGTATCGGCTTGCAAATTATTTTTGGTCTCCAACTCTGGATGTGATCATTTTGTTCGGCGTAATGCCGATTTCATTAAAACTTTTTGATATTTTAATTATTGAGTTGAGTTTTTATATATTGTAAATGACCTACCCAATAATCAATATCAATTGCAATTATTCTTAATTGGTGCAACAATATTTACATTTTCCCAAAAAAAAATCATCATTGGGTATAAAGTTATATGCGACACACAAAAATCCAAACCCAATCATAGTGGGTGGGTTTATTATGGTCCGGATTGTACCCGACTCAAAACCAATATTTTTAAAACCGGACCGGTTATCAAACCGGATAATGAACTGGGTCATTGGGTCATTGGTTCGACCGGTTAAATCGTTTTTAAAACACAAGATGACTCAGATATTTATTTATATATATACACACACACATATATATATATATATATATATATATATATATATATATATATATATATATATATTACTAGTCCGTATACCCGCGTATTACGCGGGGTTGAAATAATTTTGATATTTTATAAGAAATTTTAATATAATTATATATTTATTAAGATTACGCAATTCAAAAAGACGAATTAATTTTTTTCTACTGTGAATGACAAATATTTATTATTAAATTTTAAAAAAAAAAAAATAGTTTGTTGAAGGATTTTAAATAGTTATAGCTAATCATATGTATGCAAAATTTGATACATATTTTTTTCAGATAAATATTTATTATACAAAATCTTTAAAAATAAAATCTAATTATTTGTATATTTTACAATATCTCTAAAAAATCTAATTTTTTGAATAATTTTAAAGAGTTATATCTACGCAAGATTTGATATATATATTTATCTTTGAAAAATACAATTGTTATACAAATTAATTGATATATAAACATAAATATCATATCCTCATACAAAGATGATGTATTTGAAAATTTTAATTTATGATTTATTGATTAGGTAAAAAATTATAAAATTATTTCAATATTATAAGCATAAAATATTATGATAGACAAAAAATAAGTTAATATGTCATATTTTACTTTACTAAATGAAGTCGTTCTATAGGAAATATCGAGGTAAATTTATCTTTATTTTCACACATCAATACTCCGTGCAATATAAAAAATTCTCTGCAATATACAAAACAATTACACAATTGCAATAAATATTCATAATTAATTCATAACTCAAATTACTTACCTTAATATTCCATGCAATATAAAATAATAAAATCAGATTAAATAAAGAAGAAACTCATTCACAACTAATTCAAAACTCAAATTACTTATCTCACTACTCCATACAATATAAAACAAAAAGATGAGTGTGACTGATATGATTAGAAAAGAAGAAACCCTAAATTAAAGATTTAATTACATAATTATAATAAATATTCATAGCTAATAACTCAAATTATTTATCTCAATACTCCATGCAATATATAAAACAAAATAAATTAATAAATTCATCAAATTAGAGGAATCGCTATAAAATACGTGTGGAAAAAGATTGAAGTTAAATATACTAAATGTGGGAAAATCAATGCTAAATTTCAAGATTTCATGACATCTATTTGGTTTCTTGTTGTCTGGGCACGGAAGAACCATAGAAACCTAAATAAACTTGTATAAACATTATGTTTAGTAACGGAGAACACATATCCCAGCGCAATAATTCAAGAATTATATCATAAAAAAGAAACACTAATAAAAATTTAATTTAACTACACAATTAAAAAAAATATTCATAATCAATTCAGAACTTAAATTACTTATCTTAATATTCCATGTTATATCATAATTGATTCAAAATTCAAATTACGTACCTCAATACTCCCTGCAATATACATAACACAATAATTAATTTAATTGTACAATTGTAACAAACATTCATAACCAATAAATATTCATGACCAATTTAGAACTAAAATTGTTGGTCCCGAAAAACCCGATTTAAAACTCGTAAAATCTCAATGGGAGGTGATTTTAAATTTTTTTTCGAATGTGTGTTATTCAGATTTGCTAAAGTGTGTTTGACAGTTAATATGAAAGCAAATAAGAACACGCGTATTTTTATAGTGGTTCGGACGAACTTGTCCTACATTCACTCTTCCCTTCATGGGGCACCAACTTAACCAACAAATATTTATGGAGCTCTCACTCAACGGGACCTATCTCCCTCACGGGATCGCCTATAGATGTTTAATGAGTTCTCACTCTCTCGGGACTTATCTCCCTCACGGGATTGCCTACGTGACTTATCTCCCTCACGGGATTGCCTACCCTCCCTTACGGGATTGCTTCTTAACTACATCACTTAACCACTAATTTTCTCTCTCAAGAAAGGGTATGGGTTTTGTGTTATTTCCAACTAGGTGAGATTTTCCCTTACATTGTTTTAACCTTTAAGCTAAGGTTGGGAAAATCTCTCTAAGCTTAGGATATTACATTTATGCTTAGAAATAATGAAAAACACTCTTGGGTAAATTTGGATATTAAATGCTCTGTGTTCTTGAATGAAGATGCTTGAATATTTGACTTTAATCTTCACTTTGCAGCGTCCTCCATTATCTTCTTTTGAAGATAGTGCAATGTATTTATAGTGTGTATTTAAATATTACCGTTGAAGAGTAATATTCAAATCCATACTAATAAACTTACAGCTTTTCTTTGTCCTTTTGCACTTTTCCTTGCAGCTTTATGTCACATCAATATGTGTGTTGTCATCTTCTCATTGGCCAGCTTTTTGTGAGTCTAACGGATCTGATTTCAGCTCGCCTGATTACTATTCATCTCTTCTGATTCTGGTCGCCTGATTTGGTCTGTACGCTACCTGATCAGTTTGCACACTACCTGACCAGATTGCACGGTACCTGTCCAGATCGCACGCTACCTGATCAGATCGCACGCTACCTGGCCAGATCGCACACTACCTGTCCAGATCGCACGCTACCTGATCAGATCGCACACTACTTCTTCTGATTTCTGCACAGCATTACCTCAGCTCATCAGTTTACATGTAACTCATCAGTCTCGTTTTGTTCTGATCAGCCTCGCCTTCTCTTGATGAGTTTCCCCTCAACTTGTTACCTTTAAGAATAGAACTAAGTCTAGAAACACAAGCTTTCTATACAACTTAGTTTGTCCTATTACAAGGTATTTTGGCATAATAATCAAAACTAAAATTATCCCAACACAAACTACTTACCTTAACACTCACTGTTTTATTAATTTAATTGCACAATTACAATAAATATTCATAACCAAATATTTATCACTAATTTAAAACTCAAATTATATACCTCAATACTCCCTGCAATATACAAAATAAAATTAGATTAATAATTCTTCAGAATTAGGGACGTAACAATTCTTCAAAAGAATTGAAGAATTAGGGGCGTAAAATTCTTCAATAGAATTATGGGCGTTAATGTGAGCATGTGGCCGACGTGAATATCATATGGGTAAGGATCTTTATATCTTTATAAATAAATATAATAAATATTAGATTAGATTTAATTTAATTAAATAGATTTAAAATTTAACTTAATTAACTTTTAATGAGAATGTACGAATCTAAAACGAAATAATCTGGTTGAATTGAGTTTTTACATAATTAACGTGGATTCGCACATAAGGTGAATAAGGTTTACCAATATATAGTATTAGCACGTAACCCCGCAAATTTCGCGGGATTGAAAAAAAAAATTACAATATTATTTAGATTAAATATTTTAAGCATTTAATTACTGTAATTAATTTAATTATATATAGGCATATAATTTTATTTCAATATTATATATATATATATATATAATATACTCCCTTCATCCCGAGAAAAGTTTTACATTTTGTCAATTCGAGAGTCCTAATCATAGCTTTAATTTCCTTTTTCGGCAAGTTGTAACTCCATTTTTCTTAATAATTAACCCTATTTTTATTCAATATTACGTCAGTTGTCACTCTATTGATATTAAAATACACACTTATATTTTTTTCTCCCTTTTTTATTTTTCTTATACATCCTAGCAATCAACAATAAATCTTTAATCTACCAAATACCAATTTAAAAGATTCTTTAGCATTTTCAAAATTTGGTTGATAAAATTACTTATTTATGCATCAATATAAATATAGAGATTCTCTCTATACATACACAACACACATATTTATTATTTAATTAAAAGACTTAGTTACATAACAATAATTTCAATATAAATTTATGAAAGTGTATAGAATTATAAAATAATATTTATAAAAATATGAAATAAGATAAATTTTTTGATAAAATATATTTAAAGAATATACCAATGTGTTAATAAATATGATTAACCATAAATCTTAATTTTTTTTTGAAACAATTATATTCTAAACATAACCCGATTAACAAAATAAACCCTTCAAATAATTAGATTTTTCAAAAAATTTGTAAAATATATATTTGGTTGAAATTAAATATTCTTTTGAACAAAAATAATTAATGGATTTATAGAAAAAAATTATATAGCAAATCTTGCATCCTTCGAACTATTAGATTTTTCAAAATTTATGTATGATAAATATTTAGCTGAATTTAGATATACTTTTGAACAAAGATAATTAATAGATTTATAGTCAATTTTAATTTTTTTTTTAAATTTACTCGATTGATTAGATGGGTTGAATTGAAATTTAAGAACCGTAAATATTCAAAGCTAACAATAGTACTGCAAATATTTATAATATCATTAACAAAACTCGTAAAATCACCTCAATACTCCTTGAAATATAGAAAATAAAAGAATTAATTTAATTACACAATTGCAATAAACATTCATAATTAATTCAGAACTCAAATTACTTACCTCAATATTCCCTGCAATATACAAAATAAAATCATTAACTTAATTACACGGTTTCAATAAACATTCATAACCAATTACTTACCCTTCCTCATTTTCCAATTCACAAACTGATATTGTTTATCATATGCTAGATGGGTTGAATTGAAATTTAAGAACTGTAAATATTCAAAGCTAACAATAAAACTGCAAATATTTAAAATATCATTAATGGAACTCATAAAACCACCCCCATACTTCTTGCAATATAGAAAACAAAATATTTAATTTAATTACACAATTATAATAAACGTTCATAACTAATTCAGAACTCGAATTACTTACCTCAATATTCCCTGCAATCAATTCACAAATTGATATTGTATATCATATGCTCTTTCATCATGAAAGACACTGAATAATATCAATAAATATGTGAATCAAATTAAGAATTGCATATCACAATTGTTGGGAGATGAATTTTAATAAAGATTTATGATTTTGATTAGATCCTAAAACCCCTGAGTATGACATGTTCAGAATGATCTTGATAGTTGAGTCAGGATTCAGTTTTTAGAATATTCAGGATGCTATCTGCGAGAATGTATAGTCGGCCAGATATAGTTCGAGGATAGTTCTTGAAGACTTCGATAGGATCTTGAGTAAATCAAGACTTCGGAGAAGACTCAAAGACATCGGTCATTATAAACTACAAAGATTGAAGACCCACGAAGACTCGAAGACCACAAGACTCGAAGACTCTGAAGACACAAAGACTGAAGACTGAGAAACTAAAGATAAAAAAAATCTTGAAGGGCGATAATTCTTGTAGAATCGGTGAGGTCTTGAATGCTCGATATGAAACTGAATGTCCGAGGCTTCTAATATATCTATCTGAAGGATGCAATACTGAGAAGATCGCGATTTCTTAGAAAGTTAGATATCTGCCAAGACATTCAAATGAAGACAAAAGGAACTAAGTCAGAAGTGTTGTTAAGGTTATATCAAACTCAGGGTTTGTAACCAAAAAGAGCCGTTGAAGGTGTTTACCTTTAACCGGAGACAAAAAGTCAAAAAGAGGAAGACAACATCATACCATACCGATTAATCGGCGGTGATGTGTCTCTAAAAAAAAGGAGATGTCGGATGTACAAAAGTTCGCATCGCAAAAAGTGAAGACCGGCTACATGAAAGGCTATTGCCTAGGAAGTGTTAGGGAGTTTCAAACCCTAAATATAGCCGTTTCACACACCACACAAGAGGGAACTCACGGGTTGTCTCTCCAACGGATAGTTTTCAAGAGTAACCTTGGTGTATGCCTATAAATCTTGGTGACCCTCTACATTGTAAGGTTACGGGAAATTTATCACATAACTTAAGAGCTCAAGCCTATTCTTGTAAAAGTTAAAAGCACTTGAAAAACTTAGAATTTCCCAAGTGCTTCAATATTGAAGAGAGCTCACTATACTAAGCCTAGCTTGATAAGAATTATCAAAGCTTAGTCGAGATATCCTAACCCTTTGCATTGTGCTTCATTGTAAAGGATATCTCATCCTAGTTGAAACCAACCAAGAAACCCCAAACCCTTGTGAAGGTAGTTGGAGTGTGTTTGTTAGTGAGAAGTGTTGTAAAGAGTTAGTAAACCACGCGGAGTAGTCGAGAAAACTCTAGAGGAGAAGTTAGTAAGCTATGAGGGTAGTCCGAAAGCTTGTGTGTGATTGAGTAAGTAAACCACGGAGGTAGTCGTAAAGCTCAAGGTCGGGTTGAGTAAAGTAAACTACGTGGAGTAGTCGAAAACTCGGGGTACGAGTTGAGTAAGTAAACTACGAGGTAGTCAGAAAGCTCAGAAGTTGATAGTGAATTTCTCTGAAGAGTCGGAGAGAGTGGACGTAGGAGCTTGAGTCTCTGAACCACTATAATTGCTATGTTCTTTATTGCTTTTTATCTATACATTGCATTGACTTGATTTTGAAAGCATACTTTTCATCGATATTCGGTTGGAATCAATCTTTGAAGTTGCATAAGTGAATCACAGCCTAATCACTATTTCATAAAGGGAAGGTTTTCAGCAAAGCTTAAAACGAGTATAAACTAAGGGCCAACCATTCCGCACAACTGAGTAGCTAGAACAAATAGTTACCAAACTGAACGTACTCTTTTGAGGGTTCAGTAAGTTAGTTATCTGATCCAAGCAACTCAGGATCTCTGACACTCAGGACTCAGTTGGGATTATCGAGGTTTCGAATTTCTCGGGATCATTTGTCTCATGAGACTTTGACTCAGCGATGATCAGGCTTCTCGAACCTAATCTTGAGGATTATCGACCCAAGTGACCTCGAAGAAAAAGTTTTAAAAACCGAACACGTGTATTCCCCCCATACACGTGTAAGACTTCGTTTTGCACGGGACCAACAAGTGGTATCGGAAGCGGTGGTTCAACTTGACCACCTGCTGTGTTGACCAAAGTTTTATTTTCAAAAATACTTGTGGTCTATCTGAACTGATCTTATTTGTTGAAACCTTTTATTTTTCAAGAGATCAGAAAAATGTCTTCTAAAAAACTTCCCATGTTCTAAGTGGAGAACTATGACCTATGGAGACTGAGAATGCAGGGGCTCATCGTATTCCAAACATGGCGTATGTGGAGAGTGGTCTCTCAAGGACCATTCCGGTTCTTTGTAGTGAATCAGGAGGAGCGAAGATGAGAGAATTGATCCTAGAGCGAGAATTTCCTAAGTCGATGACCAACCTGACTCTGAGGAGAGAAAGTTAGTTAATCTAGACTACATTGCAAAAGACACACACTATACAAAGACAATTGATGATGGTGTGATGGGAATGATCTCTCTTTGTAATCTTCTTGCTAAAGAGATTTGGGATACACTAGTTGTTATGTGCCAAGGCGCACAGATCATATAAAAAGAAACCAAACTTTCAAAGTGGCAATTGGAAAGTTTGTGGGTTTTGAAATGGATGATGGTGAATCAATAGACAAACCGGAAGTCGATTCACTAGCATCATGAATGATCTAAATGCACTTGGAAAGAAATACCCACAGAGAGAAGTTGCATTGAAAATTCTTAGAGGTCTATCTAAGAAATGGGATATTCATGCAATTGGTGATTGAAAACACCAAGAATATTAACTCAATGCCTTACCAACAAGTCTTCCGAAATTTGAAAGCCTATGAATTTGTAATTGAAAAGAAATCCAAAAAAGGTCGACAAAGAAAGATGATTCTTCATCGAGTAAGAATGTGGCCTTAAAAGCCAAAGATAAAACACAAAAAACTAGAGAGTTCGAGAACCCCATGCCAAAAAATCGGGATGAGCTTGAGGAAAAGCTAAAGACCGATGGCAAGAAGGTTTGATAGACTCAATAGTAGATTTGGAAAATACAAAAAAGCTATTACGGGAACCACAGTACCGAGAAGAAACCCGAGGACGGATCAACCGAGAAGAAGAAAGACACGAAAGTCAAGGATCTTCATCAAAAGAAAGGACTCCAAGTCCAAAGAAGGAAATGATCGGGATGGTGATGCCAACAGATGCTATAACGCGCCGGAAGAAAGGTCACTTCAAAGATGATTGTCGATTTGAGTGCTAAGGAGAGAAGAGAAAGGCAAGCAATAAGAGACCGGAAGTTCTCAAGCAAAAAGGCCATGGTTGCGGAAGAAGAACACTACGAGGAGGATCTAGCTCTTCGGATGAGATATTCTCGAGACAAAGTGAAAATGATGACATCCGGTCGATGGCCAACGAGGAGGTAAACTCTTCTTTCTCCTTTGTTGCTCCTACACTAGCACAAGAGTTTTCTAGTTCCACCTGAAAAAGTCATTTTGACTTCGATGGATTCTTTTCGAGAATCGATGAAGGACTATCTTTGTTTTGCAAGGATCGCTAAATCAAACTCAAGAGCGTAAGAAGGAGGCGAAAATTGAAAATCTAAAATGGAAAGACTCTAGCAATATTGAAGTCACTTCTCAATTAATGGGAGCTCTTGATGAACTGGATGTTACGAAAGTACAACTCGAGAGAAAGAGAAGTTGATAATGTCCCTAATTGAAAAGCTAGAGAAATCCATTTGAAGAGATTCAAACAAATCGAGGCGAGTTCAATGACCTCTCGAGAATCATAAAACTCTACAGAATCGTGAGGATAGTGCCGAGAAGAAGTTAACTCTATTGAATAATGCATCTAATGTAATAGATGAAATTGAGTTACCGAGAGATCTGTGACTATAAAAACTGGATTGGGATATATTCGGGGGAACCTCACATGGTCATCTAAATCTTTGCGTCAAGTAGCAAGAAGACTATCTTTGTAAAACCCGGCACCTACACTTCAAACGGAAGAAATGCCCAAGGTTGTAGACAAGGAAAAGGACCTATGGTCTCAAAAGAAACTGAATGATCGGGTTAGAAAGCCCAAACCTCGGTGAAGGCAAGAAAACCTCGGCGTCGATTTGAAAGTTTCAGCAAGTACTTCAAAGCCTCGGGCTAAGAATGCAAACACGAAAGGCTCCACTTGAACCATCGAGGAATCCTCGGATGAGAAACACTCAAAGAAAGACATTCTCAATGAAGAGACCAAGTCCTCATTATCTTTCGAAGACCAGATTTCGGTCTGATAACCTTTGAACCTCACTTGCCTAAGGGTAAAGGTTATCTCGAACCCGAGTCATCAAAGATTTAGACCAATTTTGCACAAAAGCCTAAGCATCGAACGTAAAGGAACCAAAGAAGAACTCTAAGGCACATGTTCATGCTAAAGCTAGCACACATGATACATCACAGAAAGTATTACTGACTGGTACAAGAAAAGGGAATGTGTATCTTGCTGATTGGAGTTCAACTCCTAAAGATACATGTTTAATTGCTAAAAGTTCCACAGATACCAGTTGGTTATGGCATAAAAGAATGAATCACCTAAACTTCAAAACCCTGAACAAGCTTGCAAGATTAGCTCTTGTGAGAGGGTTGCCTAATGAAGTGTTGAAGAAGGAACACATTTGTGATGCGTGCATGAAAGGAAAACAAGTCAAAGCATCATTTTAAAAGCAAAGTAGAAGTTTCTACTGAGAGAATACTTCAGCTTTTGCATATGGATCTGTTTGGTCCTATAACACCTGTGAGCACTAATGGCAGGAAATACACATTGGTAGTAGTTGATGACTACTCAAGATATACTTGGGGTCATATTCTTACTCAGTAAGAAAGAGACTCAGATAAAGCTGCCAGAATTACTGAAAAGGCTCAGTAATGAGAAAAATCTGAGTGTGGTCAAAATCGATCGGATCGACAAACCGAGTTTATAAATCATATCATTTTCGATTATTGTGCAAGACAAATGGAATTCTACATGAAACATCAGCTGCAAGGACCCCTCAACAAAATGGTGTTGCTGAAAGAAGGAACATAACTCTGAAAGAAGCTGCAAGGACAATGATAGCTGAAGCTGATATTCCTAAAAGATTTTTGAATTTTGAAGTCAACCTTTGCATGCTACTCTCGAGAATAGATCCATGCCGACAAAAAGTCAAGGCAAAAAACGCCTTATGAGCTTTGGAATGAAAGGAAGCCTCTTGTTTCTTTTTTTTCGTGTGTTTGGTTGCAAGTGTTTCATACACAATAATGGTAAAGATCAGGTTGAAAACATTTGATAGTAAAAGGCGATGAAAATAATATAGGATAGGATATTCGAAGTTAGTAAAGCTTTTTGAGAGTTTACAACTTTAGGACTCTTATTGTGGAGGAAACACCTCATGTTGTTTTTGATGAATCTGTTTGTGTTCGGAAAGAAACAGGAACATGATGCAAATGAAATCGACAAAAAGAGGATCACCAGATTAAGCACAAAGTAAAGATAAATCATCCATCGAACACGAAAAGAAGAAGTCGGTCATTATCTATGATTGGAGTGACTTCGACTTCGGATAAAAAGTTCGGGATGGAAATCGGGATGGTGAGACCCGGAAAACCAACACTCCAAAAGGTGACAAAACGAGCAGACACCGATTCGGACTTCAGTGCGTGATGCCAATGAAGATGTGTAATTTGGTGAGGCAAATTTGAATCTATCAACCAAAGGGGAACAAATGTCTTTGACAATGTTCGAATAGAATTTCCCGAGGAAGATGATTCCTTTCTCTTTTTTGTTGTTCCCGAGTTTGTTTGATTTAACTTAACCTAACATTTCAAATGTTGAGGATACCATTGAAGGGGAACATCAAGAAGGAAATGGTTAGATAGCCATCCTACAAACCAGTTGTGGGTGATCTAACCGAAGGTGTTAAGACTAGAAGGTTCCATGGAGAGAGTGCACTATTCTGCCGCTTCCTATCGGAGAAAGAACCTCTTGAGATTGGTGAAGCTCTACAAGATTCTCCTTTGGATTCTTGCCATGCAAGATGAATGAATCAATTCTCGAGGAATGAAGTATGGGAGCTAGTAGATAGACCGTAAAGGCACAATGTCATTGGAACCAAGTGGGTTTTCAAGAACAAAAGAGATGAAAACAACAACATTGTGAGAAACAAGGCAAGGCTAGTTGCACAAGGTTATTCCAAGAAGAAGGCTTGGATTATGATGAAACATTTGCACTGTTGCAAAGACTAGAAGCCATCAGATTGTTTCTTGCATATCTTTGCCCACATGAAGTTCCGGATCCATCGGATGGATGTGAAAAGTGCATTTCGAACGGCGTGCTTAAAGAAGAGGTTTATGTGGAACAACCTCCCGGTTTCAACCCGAATGACCAAGTTTTATAAAGCTAAGAAAAGCTTTGTATGGTCTTAAGCAAGCACCCAGAACATGGTATGATACTCTTTCTCGGTTTCTTCTTGACCATGGTTTTGTCAAAGGAACTGTTGATAGAAACTGTTGGGATAGAGGATGGGGAAGATATCTTACTAGTTAGGATATATGTTGATGACATCATTTTGGATCTCCAAACCATCACCGTGGTGAAAAGTTTTCAACACCGATGAAAGACAAGTTTGAGATGTCAATGATGGGAGAGATGAATTTCTTTCTAGGACTTCAAGTGAAACAATCAAAGGAAGGAATATACATCAACCGTGCAAAGTACACGTAGATCCGATTGCCAAATATGGTGTACAAAATTGCAATACTGATTAGAATTCCCATGAATACTAACTACAAGATGGATCGATTTCGAAGGCAAATCAAGAAGTCATAATCGATTATAGAGGAATCATTGGATCATTGCTCTATATCTCTCAAAGCAAGTAGGCGGATATAACATTTCTTTGTTGGGATATGTGCAAGATACCAAGCTAATCCTAAGGCTAGTCACATGGATCTTTGCCAAAAAGATCTTGAAATATCTTAAGGGCACGTGAATAGAGGATTATGGTATCCGGTGATGATAACCTAGAGTTAAGTGGTTACTCGGATGTCGATTATGGAGGATCTTGAGATTGACAGAAGTCCACGTCAGAACTTGTCAATTTCTAGGAAGTCGATATCTTGGTTTCGAAGAAACAAACCTCGAAGAGCAACAAGTACTGAAGAATTTGAAATATATGGCTGCAGAAAAGGCTGCGTGCACGCAATTCTTTGGCTCGGACAACAATTGAGGGATTATAAAGTTGTAGCAATAATGAAGTACCAATATTTTGTGACAATAATAGTGCCATTGCTATTTCACAAAACCCGTGTATTACACACGGATGCAAGCATGTGGATATCGGACATCACTTCATCGAGAGATCATGTCGAGAAGAAGGACATAAGGATGGAGAAAATTCATACCGATAAGAGAGTCGATATCTTGACTAAACCTTTGGCGGAATCAAGATTTCAAGAACTTTCGGTTGAATTAGGGATCTTTAGAACCGGTGTTTAGAGTAAAAATCGAAAAAAATTGAAGGTTTTCGGATGCATGAAGTTTTCGAGAATCATACGAGAAGCTTCAGATAAAATGGAAATCTTGAATCGAGTCTCGAAAAAGCTTCAAGAAGCATCTTGAACCAATTCATTTTCGATTATTATCTTGACATTTTATCAAGATCGGTATTTTCGTAAGAAGACCGATAGAGGGAAATTAGTCTGAAGAAGTAATGACTCATGCGATCCATTTATTGCTCAAGTAAATTCAGTAATCATTCGCAATAAATATAAAAACACCTGAGGAATGTTTTTTTTTGGGCGGGATCGTTTTAAATTTCGAAGAAGGTCAGCAAATCATTTAATGCTCGCTACATTAATGACCAATGAGGATGTTTTGGCGGCTTACTTTTTTGGAGATCGTCGTTTTCAGATATACGATTAATCGGAAATTAATCTCAACCGTTGTTACTCACCTAACCAACACGATTCCCCACGATCTCAAGGCTATATAAACCCCAATCAGCCATTCAAGCCAAAATTTTATCAAACCCTTCGTTTTTCAAATCCTCTGAAATTAAAAATCCCCTTTGCCCAGAAATTCTCCAAACCCTAAAGCTTCACTTCTTCAATCAAACTCTAAAATGGCTCCAACCACATTCGAGAGATTAGCCGAAACCAACAAGCCGTGGTACGAAGTTCTTTGTCTCACTAGAAAGCACAACCAACTCAAAGCCGAAGAGGAGGCTCTGCAATATGATTCGATGGCTAAACTCACCCAACTAGTCGCAAAACCCAAGCTGGACCGGGAGTTTGCGAAAAAAGGTAATCGAATTCATCTCAGAATTTGAAAATAGATGAAGAGGGATGTATGCATTCTAAGTTAATCAGATCACACTTAGAGCGGTCATCCAAATACGTCGATTTTGAGAGGATCGTATATTGTTCGAAAAGTCCGAATGATGTTTTTGAGCTCGTGATAGAGGAGAGGATCCTACGACGTATATGTCGGGAAGAGAGCAGAGTACTTAGATAGGATTGCGGAGAATCTGTTAAGTTTGAGGCCTTTAATGCGTAAAAAGGCACTGAAGAAGCCACAATATCGTGTGTTGATGGATATTGTGAGCAAGTGCATCATGAGTCTTCTTGGGGAGTTTTGAGCGGATAAGTACCCCAAGCTCAGATTGATGGCGGCGATAGAAGCTTCACCCACCATGATTTCAACCGGGTGAAATTTCGATCCAAAGCGGTGAGTGAAAGCGGACCAAAGTTTTGAGGAAGATTGACGGGCGATCTCAATCAAAGGCAAGATCCACCATGCCACCAAAATTGCTTACATTCGGAGATGTGCGAGAGAGGAGGAGGATATCTTCGCCAATTCGACCCCATTTCCTAAATCCAAAATTCTCCTTAAACCCATTCCAAAAAAGAGGCAGTCATCGGGGAAGAGAGAAAAGAAGGTAGAATCACCTTCGCGGGGCTTTGAAAAAAGAAACCCAACAAACTAGGGGGAGGTGTTGTTGGAGGCAAAGATGGAGCAGGAGCAAAAATGATGAAATGAAGAATCTTGCTCCAAAACGCAGAAGATTGGTGGTTCTCACCGATGAAGATGAAAGTGATCTGAAGAGATTCAACTGAGGGCCAAACCTTTCGAGTTCACCATTACAAGTGTTGGCTCAGTTATCTCCAAGACACAGGATCGATCGAGGGAGCAGTGTCTTTTTTCGAGGTGCTCAAACATCGCCAAGACAGATATAAAATTTCTCAGAAATTTTCAAAGGAGCTCAGACCAGAGATGCCTACCTCAGGTGTGCAGCTCGACGATGTAAGAGCCGACTGAAGTCGATCTGAAGATGTGCAAGCTCAGACTGACGAGCCAACTCAGACTCAAACTGAGGATATACCATTCCAGCCTCGTAACCCACTCAGATGCAAACCGAGGACCGACCGCACAAACTTGGGGATGTTGCCGAGACTCAGAGCGAGAATATTCTTGATGAGCTCCTCGAAAGTGATCTACTTTTGATCCCTTAGCGTAAACTTCAAATGAACCGAGAGCCCGAGATGGAAGAAAGGCGAGGTCAAGAAGGCGAAGTGGAGGAGCAAGGGGGAACGGTTCATACTTGACCGATATTCTCGAAGCTCAAATTTCATATCCCCGATCCGCAAGATATTTTCTTCAGATTAATGACAATCAGATTTATCCTCAATCGACTCTTCCCGAGATGCTTGATATTCTTTGCTTTTAGAGGGGAAGATCGGTGGAATGAGGAGACAACCTTTCGACCGACTTCTCGGGGTTGGAAGGACAAAGCTCGTAATGAAAATGCCGATTTTGATGAGCTGGTTCAGAGGAAGTTGGCTGAGAGGAGAGCAACTGAGGTTGGTGCCCCAAGCAGCGGAGACAAATCTCAAGATGGAGATGGGGACCAACAGGGAGATGTTGAGAAGCAGTCTCAGATTGAAAAGGAGACTTCTGTTGCTGATCAACCTGGATCTAGTCAACATCAGAATGTTGATAGTACTCTTCGATCGAGGCGTACCGAGACTGGAGCTCGAGAATGATTTGGAGCTCAAGATGATCGAGACAAAGACAGAGGTGCGAGAAGATTCCTGAGATTGATCTCACTCCCCTGATAGAGAAACTTGAGAAGGTTGAGCCAATAATGATCAAGATTGCTCAGATGGAAGAAACATTGGCCAATCAAGCTCAAAAGATGGACGGTCTTAGTCACTCTTCAGAACTGGTGCAAATTCAAAACACTCTAACCACCCAGATGACCTCCATGGAAGGAAAGCTAAATGAGAAGCTGGAGGGAGTCAAGGCTGAGTTAAGTGATGAACTGAAGCAGAAACACCAGGAAAGTTCTGATTTCCTAGAGGTGAAACTGGCAGAAAAGAATGAGGTGCTAATCAAGTCTGTTGTTGAGGAAATGAGCTCAATGCTCATGACCAAGATGACAGAGATGTTCAAAAAGACACTCTCGCCGCTTTGCCCACTTATCTCAAGAATTTTTCAGAGCCAAGAACCATCTAACGAGGCCGGAAGACTTAACAAGATCATATAGTGAGAAGTTATTTGTGTAAGCAAAGAGCAATATCACATGGACACAACACTCTCGAAGCTTCTTCCAAATTACGTGCTGGGAAGGGGGAAAAAAGTCAAGATCTCGTAAAGTTCATGGCACGCATTTTGGAGAAGAAGGCTCGTAAAGATTTGAAATGTACAATCTAGCAAAAAGCCTTTTTAAAGAAGTCGAGCTCTTGAGAAGTTGAAGTTTTTCGGTAGAAAAGCCTATCTACACTGAAGTTTTCGAGCAAAGCTATGCTTGATGTTGCAAGAGAGAAACTGAGTGCTAGAGCAAAGGTTGGAACAAGCCAGGCTGCTGCTGAACTACCTATGAAGAGGAAAGCCTTGGGCGTTGTTCAACCTGAAAGCAAACGTGCAAAGGCTTCTAAGCCAATCCAGATAAAACTGATTCTCGGATGATGAAGAAACAGAAACAACGATTGGTGGAATCTGAAGTCTCAACCTCGGAAGAAAGTCTTCAACGACGAGAAATGCTCAAGACACTCCAAGAAGAACAAGCTAAGAGTTCGCCGCCTCCGCCTCAGAACGTCTGCGGATCGAAGGAAGATAGGCGAAGAAGCGAAGCGAAGGAGTGATTTCAGGAAGTTTGCGAGCAAGAGGAAAGGAACATCAAAAGCACTAAAGTGGCCCCAAGTTGATAAAATGGATGCCTATCAAACTCAACGATATGTGGGAAGAAGTCAAGAGGACCTTCTGGTTCAATTATGATGTTCTCAGGGAATGGAGAGGGGAAAACTCAGATCAGAATGAAGCTTTCATTGAATACATTCTTATCTTCTATCCAAAGTATCTACAGATTTTGGATTAACTGCGGATGAAGGAGAAGTACAGATAGTAGCCCCTGGTCCATATTCCTATCCACCTCCAAAACTCGATAATGGCTTGGTGAATGAGAAGGCCATTACTCAAGAGATTACTTTCAATATCTTTGGTCGGATTGGGTTTAACAGAAACAATCAGGACATCATCAAGGAAAGAAATGAGTCAAGAAGAGATTTTTTTCGGAATGTTTTGACGAAGAAGTGCCGTGATGAAGTTGAGAATGAAGCAAATAAAAGAGAAGAAGATCAAGAGCCAAAATCAAGATCAAGATCAAGACTCGAAGATTTTGTAATCTTTAAATTTTGTCTTTTTGATTTTGTTGATAAACTCATTGTAATATGTAGCAGGATACCAATCATCAATGAAGTTTTATCATTATGCTCAAAAGATAATATCTCATTATCTTATTTACATGTATTTTATTTTGATATGCCTGAATGAATGTCTCTGAACTGATTGTATGATTGATAAGGGAGAAATTGTTTAAGTATTTGGTAATGAACTAGTTAAAGAGATTCATTACTGAAGAAATTGCTGAATGATTAAACTGTTGAGAAACTCTGAAATTGTTGAGAGATTCTCTGATTTAAGAAATTGTTGGGAGACAACCAATCTTGTAATAGGATAAACTGAAACCTGAGTATAGGTTATTTGTTTGTAACAAGATAGGTTTTGGCATCATCAAAAAGGGGGAAATTGTTGGGAGATGAATTTTAATAAAGATTTATGATTTTGATTAGATCCCAAAACCCCTGAGTATGACATGTTCAGAATGATCTTGATAGTTGAGTCAGGATTCAGTTTTTAGAATATTCAGGATGTTATCTGCGGAATGTATAGTCGCAGATATAGTTGAGATAGTTCTTGAAGACTCGAGGATCTTGAAAATGGCGAAGACTCGGCGAGAAGACTCAAAGACATCGGTCAAGATAAACTACAAAGATTGAAGAAGACCACGAAAATTCGAGGAGACCACAAGACTCAGAAGACCTCAAGACTCGTAAGACTCTACGAAGACACAAAGATCAAGAGGCGAGAAACTAAAGATCAAAAATACTGAAGGCACAATAATTACTGTAGAATCAGTGAGGTACTGAATGCTCAGTATGAACCTGAATGTTCCGAGGCACTGAATATATCTATCTGAATGATGCAATACTGAGAAGATCGCGATTTCTTAGAAAGTTAGATATCTGCCAAGACATTCAAATGCAGACAAAAGGAACTAAGTCAAAAGTGTTGTTAATGTTATATCAAACTCAGGGTTTGTAACCAAAAAGAGCCGTTGAAGGTGTTTACCTTTAACTGGAGACAAAAGTCAAAAAGAGGAAGACAACACTGTACCATACTGACACTGACAGTGACAGGTCTCTAAAAAAAAGGAGATGTCAGATGTACAAAAGTTCCAGACTGCAAAAAGTGAAGACCGGCTACATGAAAGGCTATTGCCTAGGAAGTGTTAGGGAGTTTCAAACCCTAAATATAGCCGTTTCACACACCACAAGAGGGAACTCACGAAGCTGTCTCTCCAACGGATAGTTTTCAAGAGTAACCTTGGTGTATGCCTATAAATACTGGTGACCCTCTACATTGTAAGGTTACGGGAAATTTATACGCAACTTAAGAGCTCAAGCCTATTCTTGTAAAAGTTAAAAGCACTCGAAAAACTTAGAATTTCCCAAGTGCTTCAATATTGAAGAGAGCTCACTATACTAAGCCTAGCTTGATAAGAATTATCCAAAGCTTAGTCGAGATATCCTAACCCTTTGCATTGTGCTTCATTGTAAAGGATATCTCATCCTAGTTGGAAACCAACCAAGAAACCCCAAACCCTTGTGAAGGTAGTTGGAGTGTGTTTGTTAGTGAGAAGTGTTGTAAAGAGTTAGTAAACTACGGAGTAGTCGTAAAAACTCTAGAGGAGAAGTTAGTAAGCTTTCTGAGGGGTAGTCCGAAAGCTTGTGTGTGATTGAGTAAGTAAACTACGGAGGTAGTCGAAAAGCTCAAGGTCGGGTTGAGTAAGTAAACCACGTGGAGTAGTCGAAAAACTCGTACGAAGTTGAGTAAGTAAACCACGAGGTAGTCGTAAAGCTCGAAGTTGATAGTGAATTTCTCCAAGAGTCGGGAGAGAGTGGGCGAGGAGCTTGAGTCTCCGAACCACTATAATTGCTATGTTCTTTATTGCTTTCCTTATCTGTTGCATTGACTTGATTTTGAAAGCATACTTTTCACTGATATTCAGTTGGAATCAATCCACTGAAGTTGCATAAGTGAATCACAGCCTAATCACTATTTCATAAAGGGAAGGTTTTTCGCAAAGCTTAAAACGCAGTATAAACTAAGGGCCAACCATTCTTTAACCGAAAGTAGCTAGAACAGATAGTTACCAAACCGAGCGCATTTCTTCGAGGGTTCATAAGTTAGTTATCCGATCCAAGCAACTCGGGATCTCTCTCGACTCGAGGACTCGGTTGGGATTATCGAGGTTTCGAAAGCGATTTCGGGATCACCGTCTCGATGAGACTTTGACTCAGAAGCGTCAGTGCTTCTCGTAACCTAATCTTCAGGATTATCTGACCCAAGCTGACCTCAGTAAGAAAAAGTTTTAAAAGCACTGAACACGTGTATTCCCCCCCCATACACGTGTAAGACTCGTTTGCTCCGGGACCAACAACAATAATAACCATAATGAAGAAAATAATAAAGAGTTGTATATTTAAAGCTTAAACTTGCAAAAGAAGTGAGCAACATTAGCTATCTAACCTCGAAGACCCTCACATCATCGATTTTTAGTTGGCATGACATTCCTCATCGTCACAATTGCAATAAACGATTATTAATCAATATAAAATTTAAATTACTTACTTTAATATTCCCTATAATATACAAAAAAAAATTATTATTTTAATTACACAATTGCAATAAACATTTATAATCAATCCAGAACCCAAATTATTTACCTCAATACTCCCTACAATATACAAAACAAAATTATTAATTCAATTGCAATAAGCTCATAATCAATTAAATAGGTTTACCAATATATAATATTAAGATTAAGATTAAGATTAAGATTAAGATTAAGATAAGATATATCAATTATATATAATATAATATATATTTATAATTCATAAAATTTTAATTTTCTATAATATATAAGATATAATGCACACATCATTAAAATAAAGTTAACAGGCCGTCATTTAAGAAACTTATTTTTGGCCCAAATTTTTAGAATTAGTTGATAAACTTATTTGGGCCCAAAATGTATCTTTGCCAAAACTTAATACAAACCCTACAATTTCTTATGGCTCCGTTTGCTTCTGTCTCTCTTATTGGGGTTGATTAAAAGGCCCGATATAAAATGGGCCAGATTCAGTTTTAATATATCTATTAACCTGTTTGGTTGTTTAAAATTTGGTCCATTATGACACCTATTGTATCTGAAATTTGTGTTTAGTTGGTCATTTTTAAGTGAGATTAAAACATATGTTGACGAATTTGCCCTTTGAAATTAAAGAATTTTTTATCTCATTCACACTACCAGCACATTTGTTCTTCATCAAACGCGGACGCAAACCCTAGTAGTCTCCACAGAGGCGCGATTTTGTTCTTCATCCGACGGTCACCGGCGCGCTTTATCCTACAGTTGCGCTATTTCAGGATTTATCTTTTCCGGCGGCGCTATTTCAGCATTGTTCTTCTCCGGCGGCGCGATGGACGTTTTGCTGTATATCCTCCTCGACTAAATTCGTTACCTTCTTTGTGAAAGGTTAGTAAAACTGATTCAATATTTGGAACATTACAATTGTGAACCCTATTTTTCGTTGTTAATGGCTCCAATGCTTGATATTAGTTTTGACTGGGTTCCAGTATTTTTTGGGTTCTTGTTTGTATAATTATTCCAAGTTGTATAAAGGTTGAAGTGCTAGTTTGTATAACTTTGATTATACCAAACCTTGTTGTCCAAACCTTGTTAATTAATTTCCAGATTCAGTTTGAACAATTGGTTCCAGACCTTGTTGTCCAAACCTTGTTAATTAATTTCCAGATTCAGTTTGAACAATTGGTTCCAGAGTGACAATTGTGTATTTAGGTTTAGTAATTAATTATTTGTTTCTTTGTAAATTTTTTCAGATTGTTGAGATATCAGTTTCAGCTTGGTGTTTGGGGATTGCGCTTCCTCACTGGAAAAGTATCAGTGTCATTTCATTGTTGGTGTAAAGCCCTTTCACACACTGTAAGTACTTCTAATTGTGGTGTTTTAGTTGGCATGTTCTACAATGGTACTGTGTGGAAATTTAATTGCTATATATGTATATTTTGTTATCTTGGTTGTTGTTGAGGCATGAAATGTAAGGTAAAGACCTTATATTATTATTGCAGAAATGTCCACAAACAAGGATATGGGAATGGGGATTCCTTGTTATTGTGGTGGAGGCATGATGATTTTATATTGTGCGGGCAATTTTGCAAAATACTGTGGACGTTATTACTATAAATGCCCGAATAATTACAAACACCCAAAAAGTTTTATTTGGTTTGATGAGCTTGACAATGCTACCCACCCTAAAAACGACCAAACTTCAACTCCACAATTCTCCTCTTCTTCTAGAGCTCCTACAACACCTTCATACTCTTTCAATAATGATCATGCTCATGATAAAAGTGAATGCTCACAACGGTCCATTGTGACGAGCAAAGTTGATAAGCAAATGGACCATATAGTGACTACTGAAGTTCAAAAGAGAGTGTACCCCTCAAGCGACAGTGTCATATTTGGTGTTTCAATGGGGATAATGATGTGTTTCTTGGCAATTGCTCTTGTTATGCTAGACTTCTTGATTGGGAAAAACGTGTAGTTTTTATTTGATAGTGTCAATGTATTAATAGTATCTCTTGTTGTAATTCATAGTTTCTTAGATGAGATTTAACTTCTCTTGTATTAATTTTGTAAGAATCTTATTGTGCTTTTTATGAGTGGTTATGATTGTGCTTCTTATTGACAATTTTTTTTATTTGTTATTCACATTATGTCATGAGCTTTTAATGTTACATATGGGCATTACTATTGAGTGACTACTGCTGGTTTGGGAAAAATTCACTGCATATGTATATAACAAGTTTTTATTGTAATATGAACTTTACATAAAAACAACAACTAATATTTAAACTTGTTTGTTTTCCAGATTAATTGAGCTTTTGCATTTGTAACTCTCCTAACACAATGCCACTTCCAGTAGCAATGAACCAAGACAACGTATTCTACATGGCCGAATGGACGAGAGAAGTGGATAAAATCTTTATCAAGGGTTTGATTGAACAGACCATAGTTGGGAACCCAATTCAGGGTGGGTTGCCAAACCGTCGTGCACTAATGTATTGTCGAGATCGTGTGAATGGTGAGCTAATAAAAGACTTCAGTTACCGAACTATTTTAGTGCGTTTCCAAAAACTCTACACGCGTTACCTTGTGTTTACATACATCATCTCAAGACCTGGAGTGCCGCATGATCATTCTACTAATGTTGTCACAACTGATGATGCCACTTGGGAAATCATATGCAGGGTAAATAATTAATTTTTAGTATGTAATTTATTGTTATTTTTCATTATTTAAATAACATGACACCAAACAAACAATATGTAGGAGAATCCGTTGGGACGTGCATACATTGAGTGAGGCGAAGATGAGTACGACAACCTCTGTTTCATCTTTCATGCAGTTCCAGATGATGGTAATGTTGGAGCCGACATGGTCGAAGTTATACAGATTTCTTGTGACACTGATGATATTTCAATGGGTGATGGAGCAGGATCTGTAGAAGTTGTTGGTGAAATGTATTGCCCAAGCTCAGTGGCATCATCCTCGCCTTTTAAGCCTTGATATGATGGAGTATTTTGTGAATGTTGAACTTGTTTTATGTTGTGTTTGTCAAACTTAAATGTTTTTCTTTATGTAGGGTCTAATATTCCACAATGATTAGCATTGTGCTTCGTTAGTTAGACAATGTAGTTTAACTATGGATGTTTATGAATGATTTGCAGTTGTGCTTCTATTGGTTAATTTAGAAATATTTATGAGATGGTAACCGTATGGCGATTATATGAATGTAAGGGTTCCTTGATTTTTGCTAATGAGCAATACCTTATATTACAACAACTAATACCTATATTGTTCACAACTAATACCTTATAATACCGTAGCTAATACCTAGTATTAAAAAACACTAATAAATGTTATATTGGAATCCTTATGATGTCAAATAAAGACAAACACAATGGGAGATCGTTTTTCATTGTGTGGTTTACAAATATTCCATTCCAACCCACAAAAATCCAGTCAAAACCTGCAATCAACCAAAGAGAAAATTCAGTCATCAACATCGTGTAAGGAATCAAATGCTTTGTTTAGATGGCGACAAAAAAACTTTACTGCAACAACCACTACATTATGATATTTATTAGGCTATTACATCCTAAACCATATTTCCCCACTGCATGTAAGCCTATAAATAAATGTTCTGTTCGTTTTCATTATCACATCTTCAATCTTCCATATTTTTGTGTCCTACTTTGTATAATAATATATAATGGCTAACCCTGGTGAAGTTTACCAGGATCGCCACTTGTATCGTAAGCCCTGGTCCAAAGAACTTACAATTTTTCTAGTTGAATATCTAGTTAATGAGAGAGTTAACGGTAATTGGAACCCAAGTATCTATGACCATAACGTTATAACAGTTGCGAATGCTACTGAGCGCCTAAATGATGTCTTCAACACAGACGTACTCCTTGAAAGGGTTCATCATCGAATTCGTTGTCTGAGAGAAAGGTTTCGTTTGTTTAAGCATATAATAAATTATCCCGATGTTCATTGGGATGATGTGAACAACATTGTGACTGCAACAACTGCTACTTGGGAAGTACTTAAACAAGTAAGTGTTGCCTAAATATATATGTTGCCTAAATATATATTTTTATAATTAATATATGTTATTAATTAAATATTTTTTACA
Source organism: Stenogyne calaminthoides (assembly GCA_037126765.1). Lineage (NCBI taxonomy): Eukaryota > Viridiplantae > Streptophyta > Magnoliopsida > Lamiales > Lamiaceae > Stenogyne > Stenogyne calaminthoides. Next base: position 28,989,484 of record JBBCBC010000027.1, read on the forward strand.
TTATTTTAATAGTCACAAAGTTTATATCATAAATATTTTGTTGTTACAAGGATCGTATGGCGAAGGCTTACATGTATCAAGGTGATCCGCTGTACGATGAATTTAAATTGTTATTTGGCGATGGTCCAAATTTTGGACATGGTAGACAGTTGAACAATCGACCAAACGCGACTGCTAATTGTTGGGGAATTAATTGCCCGAATCTATTCGGGATGAATATTTAAATACAAATTTAATTATAACAATTATTACTAGCATGAATTAATCCTATATTAATTCAAATAATAATTCAACAACAAATCATGCATATAAACAGTTCACATAAATCCTACGCATGTGGAATTGCTACGGGTTTACGTGAACTAACCTGTTTGGAATGGCAATGAACTCGGTTGATAAGAACACACCAAAAAGTCTTCCCAAGTATTCCCTAGCCCTTGCTCGTCAATCCGATGGAAGGAAACTCGCGAACAATTAACAAAAGGGAAAATAAATTATTTGTTGCACCACCTTTGTGGATTTCTAATTTTTCCAACACATGAAATTGCTCTTGGGGATGAAGAAATCATCCCCTATTTATAGATGAGGTGGTGGTCGAAAATTTGGGGAAAACCATTTTTCAAAACGAAGATCATTTGCAAAACGAAAAGGAAGATGTTTAGAACAAATAAGTTTAGCTAATTCTCTTCTAGCAACTTTAACATTATATCTAAATAAACTAGTAGAATTACTTACTTCACCACCTTCAGAAGACGCCGTGAATCCACGTAGTTGCGTTTGAGATGTAGTCATTCCCAAGACTTCTTTATGTTTTACCAACAAGTGTTTTTTAAATGTTCCATATCCACCACCTTTCTCAAAATGATAAACCCTAGTGCAATAGTTACAATGAACTTTAAATATATTTACCTCATCGGTTGCCACTTTTTTGAAGTGAATGGTGAATATTTCGGATGCAAGAACTCTACATTTTCTTTCTCCGCCTTGAGGTGGAATGGCCTCCTCCTCCTCCACATTTTCTTCGTTTCCATGACCATGAGGACCATGACCATGAGTACTTTCTTGAGTACCACCACGAGGTTGTTGAAATTCTTCATTTGAAAAAGTGGCATCCGCATAACCGGGACCAAGACTCGCTTCTATTTCCTCCACACTCCATGGAATATTGAATTGTTCAAGAGGGAGGAGGAGGTGGAGGAAAATTGGAAGTCATCGGACTCTTTTCTTTTCCTCCTCTAGAAGATGATGATTCTCCTCTTCTTGACATTTTATTTTATGTAATATAAAATATAAAGTAAAGTAAAGTGTATATAATAATAATATAAACTATATACTATAATGTATAAAATATATCAATATAGATAATATATGAAGTATGAATTATGAACTTTAATGAAGCTTATAATTTATAAAGTTAGAACTTAGAACTTAGAACAAGAGAATTAGAGAGATGAAGAAGAATTGATCAATTTGGATCAAGTTGGTGCAAGAAAATGAATACAAATGAGGGGTATTTATAGAGTTTGAGAAAAAAAAAAAAAAAAAAAAAAAAGAACTTTCATTTAAATCTCGACCATTGGATCAAAAAACGGTAACATTTGACTCAATCTCAACCATTGATTAAAAAAAAAAAAAAAAAAAAACCGGCGAACCGGGCGGTTCGATGGAGTTCGAACCGCCGGGTTCGGGCGGTTCCAACGATCCAAAATCGCCCTAACGGTAGGCAAGAACCGGCGGTTCACGGTTGAACCGTGGAACCGCTTTGCCCAACGGTCATATTTTGGTTTAAAGGCGGTTCGCGGTTCGGAACCACGGGCCACCGGTTCGAACTGTGGAAACCCGTGATTTACGGTTTCTTATGATTTGGGCGAACCAACCGTGTAATACGGTTTTGGTTCCGTTTATCGATTTCGTTCCGGTTTATCCGGTTCCGGTTCCGGTTCGAACCGCCGATTCCGGTTCCTTTGGGCAACTCTAGTGTGTATAGATATGAATTAATTAATAATATAATGAGTGGGTTTAATGTGCATGCGTATCATATTTTAAAAAAGTGCAACTTATTATACTGAAAGATGCAATTTATTTACACTAAATCGTGCAATTATTTTTAAAGTTGTACGGTTCAGGGTAAATAAATTGCATATTTCAGTATAATAAATTACATATTTCTAAAATACACTATGAGTGCACGGTGCGCCTAGATGCATACAAGACTTAGCCTTTATAATGGGTCGGTTTTTTGTGTGCATGCAATTTAAGTGTATTTTTTGAAACATTCAATTATTTACATTTAAATGTTTATTTTTTTGGGTATAAAACAAGTTGAACATTTTAATGTAAATAAATTGAATATTTTAAAAAATAATTGACACATTTTAAAAAGTACATTTGAGTTGTTTGGTACTATGTATTTGGTGCATAGAAGGTTTTGGTTTAATGAGTATGGCGTGACGTGTCATGCACAAGTTGTGTTGATAAGTAGTAATTAAATGATTTCTTTTTCTGAAAGAGTAATTAATTAAATACTCTATTTAGCAAAAGGTAGAATTGTGGATTTGGAAAAAGTTAATTCCATTATCCTTTTTTATGGACTTCTCACATTTCGGTCGCAGAGTTTGCAGTTATTCTTTTATTAAGGACTTGTAGGAAAATTAGAAAAGGTGGATTTGGAAATAAAAGTGCTTTATGTGAAGATTTCAAAATTATAAGTGTTGGCTAAAAATCCACTTTTAAGATGAGTTTACAGAACGCCCTTCAAATATAAGTTTCACAAGATATATATAAATATATATATGGTTAGAATAGTAAATAAAGAAGTACTCTTTGTCCCAAATTAATTTTCACATTAGTGTGGGCACTGGAATGAGTAGATTTGGACCAGCAAATAAACAATCATATACTGTAAGGTATTGGAGTTTTATATATATATATATATATATATATCTTATTTGGCTTTTTAGTAGTTCGAGGAAAGGTTCAAAATATGCAATCTTTTGTTAGGAGAAAACGAAAAACTCCCCCTATCTATGTTGTTGGCCCCGCATCCGGATGGATTGTATAATATAGTAACTTCCATATGTGTGCCGTATGCATTGCACAATGCATTTGTTTGATGTTCAAGTAATTTACCATTTTTAAAATATATATTTAATTAATATGTTACACATTTTAATTTGAAATTTATTTTTAAATAGAGTGAGCAATTTAAGTCTTCCAATTCGGCCAAGCCCATCGGACCAAAATATTATTGGGCTAGGTTGGGCCAGCCCAAACCCTTATCGGACCTAATAAAATGGAGCCCAACCTAGCTCTATTTAAGTTGAAGCGCCAATAGGTCAGCATAATCAATAATTTAATTTTTTATTTTTTTCGATAAAAAATGTATCTTGTAAAATTTAAAAATTCAATAATTATATAATAAGTCCAATCTACTCACGCATTACTAAAAAATTGTCCAATAAATTAATTTTTATATTGCTATAAACGCCTAAAATTAATAGTCATATTAAAATTTAAAGTGCCAAAAGAAATTGACACTGTGTAAAATAATTATAAAACAATCGGGACAATTTGACCACCCAAGGCCCGTCTGGGCCAAATTGACCCAGACGATCATGCAAATGATTGGATCATGCCAAATTGACCCGATTCTTTTTTAGCCTATATTTTTTAAGTCCAGTTCATATTAACCTTTGGGAAGGTTGGATTAGCCGGTTGGGCTAAGCTCGAATTGTCGAACTGTAAAAATTTGAAGTGAATAGTAAAAAAAGAAAAGAAAATTAATTTGTACATTACACATAGAAAATAGATTAGAAAAATAAAATTCTCCAGTAAAATTTGTTCATACTATAAAATTAATATAATTTTATACTTATAAATCGATATCGCTACTCTTATAAACTAATACTTATATTAATTAATGCTATGATTTTAGTTTACAAGTGTATTGGTATCAGTTGATAAATGTATAGAATTACTTTATAAGTGTAGTGCTATAAATTTCATATGATAAATAAATTTTATAAGAAATCTACTCAAATAATTATTATGTTTACGCAAAAGTTAGTAAATTCATCTTTTTTGTCTACAAACCTTGCGTAGCTTTTGTCAGCTTCTCCTGGCAGCATATTTTATTTCTAAAGTAGAAAGGAAGTTTGGGAGGGAAAATTGCATAATATGGGCATTATTATCCTTTTATGTATATTAGAATTGTGTGCACGACTTGTATACTTGATTTTTTTTTAATGCTTTCAGAAAAATTATCCTTTAATACTTAATTTACTATAATATATTTTATATTTTTCAGTTTTTTTATTCATATGGTAAACTAAACCCACTATAAAAACTTAATTTTACTATATATATTCAAATTCAATTTCATTAATACTTATGATTAATGTACCAAATTAAATTCAATTTATTAAATTATTAATTAAAAATATATCCGAGTGAAAAGAATTTTGTTCAGTTTTGTTTTAATAAAGATAGGAGATTACATACAATTCATTGGTTGCATAATTTTCCATTTAAAAAAAAATAATTAGAAGCTTATGGTTTCGTTTTGTCTTTACATTGCAACATATTCTTTTTTTTTTTACTTTAAAAATAAGTGTATTATCTTGGATATGTTGTTGCTTCATTAATTAACTCTATTTTTCTAATATCACTGTTACGTACAAAAACTATCAGTGTTATGCACAAAAAATATCATTTTTATGTATAAAAACTATCACTGTTTAAAAAAAATAGAGACATTTTTGTATATAATAGTAATAAAATTCATGTATAGCAGGGCCTGGTTCATAGGAGTGTTAATCCACTACATGAGCAAAATAAAATATACACAAAATAATTTCAAAAGAGTTTTCAATATAATTAAGCAAAAATTTTCCAGCAAACTTTTAGAATGATTGTGAATGTTTTATTAGACTTGAAGCCTGTATAAAGAAGATAAAATGCAAATCACTGTTTAATATTGTAACTTATATGCAACTTTACATTGTAAAATATTTTCGAATTCTTGCAGTTGCTGGATCAATTGCTCTTGGCGACTACTGGGAAGCTGCGACTATCGTCTTTCTTTTTACAATATCCGAGTGGCTCGAATCTAGGGCAAGTCATAAGGTATGTGTTATTTTTTATTTCATTATGTAAAAAAAAAAATGTGCAATGCTTACAAATTTTTTTAATATTTTTCCAATATGCTACGAAATTTCCAACGAAATAATTCATTCCTTAAATAATAAGCTTTGTCTACGACTTGTCTACACAATTTTTAATTATATAGACTATTTTTAAATTACAAGTATAATTGCATACAGAAATGCAAATTACCTAGGAAATTGTTTTTGTAGTTAAGTTTGCCTAGAGAATTATTTGTGTAGGTATTTTTTTCAAAGATTATTTAAAAATTTGGTAGACAAATGGTAGAATATCCTCACATTTTAAGAACCAAATTATTTTTGTAAGAAAAATTTATAGTCATTTGAAAATTTTGTAGGCAATTCTTTATTTTCTTGTAGTGTACGTAGAAATTTTCTTATTTAGACGGTGATCATGTAGGCCACTGCAGTTATGTCGTCTTTAGTTAGCGTAGTACCACAGAAAGCCGTGTTAGCTGAGACGGGAGAAGAAATGAACGCCGATGAAGTGAAGTTGAATACAGTGTTAGCTGTAAAAGCTGGAGAAGTTATACCTATAGATGGAGTGGTTGTAGAAGGTGATTGTGAAGTCGACGAGAAGATTCTTACCGGAGAATCTTTTCCCGTGACGAAACAGAAAGATTCTGTTGTTTGGGCTAGCACCATCAATCTTAATGGTATCCTTTTTATCCTGTTTTTCCCCTCTCTCTCTTAGATGAAGCTCAATTTTCATAGGCTCATTTTTCAGGCTATATATGTATGAAGACGACAGCTATGGCAGAAGATTGTGCGGTGGCAAGAATGGCGAAGATTGTAGAAGAGGCTCAGAACAACAAGTCTAGAACTCAAAGGTTGTTGGACAAGTGTGCTAAGTACTATACACCAGGTGACTGAATCGATGGGGTTAAAAAGTTTTTTCGTCCTATAATTACTTAGACTGTCCAATTTGCTCTAAAAAATTCAACTTTTTCGATTAAGTCCAATTATTAAAATTTTGTCCAATTATGGCCCAAAAATCGCCGAAAAAATAAAATTGTGTTGTTTTATGTCACGCGAATGTTATGTTAGAATTTAATTACTGGCCAAAGTTGCATTGTAGACAAGTTATGGTGCCAAAATTGTACATTAATGTGACATAAAACGATATTGTTTTCAATTTTCCAGCAAATATGGGGCAAAATGGACAATTTTATTTAAAAATATTGGGGCTAAATAAAATAAAAAAATGTTGACAAAAATCAACAATAGACAAGTGACGAGACCAAAAACTTTTATCGTGCATGGATGAGTATCACGTGTAAGTAATTATGCAATTTTTACTCGTTGCAGCGATTGTGGTGATATCGGCTTCTTTGGCAATCGTGCCTTTGGCGTTCCATGTTCATGACAAGAAGCAATGGTACCACTTGGCTCTCGTTGTTCTGGTGAGCGGATGTCCATGTGCGCTTCTTCTGTCTACCCCGGTTGCCATGTTCTGCGCGCTCTCAAAAGCAGCAACGCTCGGCGTTCTGTTCAAAGGAGCGCAGCATTTCGAGACTCTTGCAAAGATTAAAATCATGGCGTTCGACAAAACTGGGACGATAACCAGAGGAGAGTTTCTTGTGGCAGATTTCAAGTCTCTTAGGGATGACATTAGCTTAGAGGACCTGCTACATTGGTATCTTAATTTTCTGATATATGATCAATTTTATCATTGTTCCATTTCTGATAATGTTGCATCATTTTTTTTAACTGATCATGTTATCAATATCATGAAATCGAAGGATATCGAGCATTGAGAGCAAATCGAGCCATCCAATGGCGGCGGCTTTAGTTGATTTTGCAAGAGGACGTGCAGTCGAGCCAAAGCCTGAAAAAGTCGAAAATTTTCAAAATTTTCCTGGTGAAGGGATTTCCGGAAGAATTGGAGACAATGAATTGTATATCGGAAACGTGAAAATCGCTTCGAGAGCAGGGTGCACTGCAGGTGAAACACTCGATTTCTGCCCTCGATAAATAGCATTTAAATATATAATTGAACAAGATTTTTAGCATTTAGCAAGTAACACTACTTGTATGTTCACATGCAGTTCCCAATCTAGAAGGCTATGATATAGAAGGAAAGTCTGTTGGTTACGTCTTCTTGGGATCGTCTCCAGCTGCCGTCTTCTGTCTCTCTGATGCATGTCGGACGGGAGCAAAGGAAGCAATCCAACAACTGAAGTCCATGGGCATCAAGACTGTGATGTTAACCGGAGATTGTCAAGGAGCCGCTAAGCGTGCTCAAGAACAGGTAAAATAACAACCTTTCTCTAAATTTAACTCAACACTCTTAAATGTTGGAGTGTTTTGTCAATACTCAATGCTGATGATAAACTTTTGGCAAATATTTCTACGCACGTGTAATATTGACTAAATTCTGAAGAAGTATTAGTTCGTGTGAATAAAAGTATTAGTTTCTAGCCTGGATAGTACTAGTACATTTTAGTATACAACTAATTTTTTATCATATGAACTGATACTCTTCTTCACACGAACTAATACTTTTCACCAATTTTTTCTTCTATGATCCGGAAACAAATATAGAAAAACAGCTTGATTGAAATTTTTTAGCCAAAATTGAGTTAAAATTGCACCAGGTATAAAAACTCGGGACACATGCCTAAATCCGAATTGAGAACTTACATTCATTGCTCTATATTCGTCAGTTAGGGGGAGCTTTAGACGAGATTCGAGCACAACTTCTACCGGAGGACAAAGCAAGTGTGATAAAGGAGCTTCAGAAAGAGGGCCCCACAGCCATGATCGGCGATGGCCTCAACGATGCCCCCGCTTTAGCAACGGCAGACATCGGGATCTCCATGGGTGTATCGGGCTCAGCTCTTGCAACGGAGTCAGGGGACATTGTTCTCATGTCGAACGACATCCAACGAATTTCCAAAGCTTTTCGTATTGCGAAGAAAGTTGGCAGAAAAATCATCGAGAACGTGGTGATATCGATTACAACCAAGGCTGCAATTGTCGGACTAGCAATCGCCGGCCATCCCCTCGTTTGGGCCGCCGTTTTAGCCGATGTCGGAACGTGCCTTTTGGTGATCTTCAACAGTATGCTACTACTTAAAGGAACAGGACAAAATTGCTGCCGTTCCAAGAAGTGCGGTTCGTCCGGTAATTCCAAGGCAGAGTCATGTGGGAGCCATAAATGCTCATATTCTGGCGGGCCCCACGGCCACGGTTCGCATCCTCACAAGCATGAATGTTCCGGAAACAAGAAACACTCGAGTTGTGACGAAGAGCATGGCCATGAAGGCCATCATCATCATCATACACACAATGAGAAAGATGAAAAAGATCATAGTTCGGGACCAAAGAAATCGGAAAGCTGTGACGAAACAACAAATTGCGAGCATCACGAAGAAACGACGCCTGACGAGAATCACGAGCACGATGATCACAGCGGGGCAACGTTAGACGGTCACAAAAACAAGTGTTGTGAGAAATCTCCAAGAAAACACCAACATTCTTCCAAACATTGTGATAGTGGTGGTACCTTGGGCTCTAAGAAGAGTACGGACTGCAGCGCGGTTTGCACGTCTTCCAAGAAGGCGCATCGTGGATGCTGCGAGAGCTACAGAAGGGAATGCTGCATCAGAAATGGAAAGTTAGAGAGTAAGTTCAGGGGAGGTTTATCAGAAATAGTCATCGAGTAATTAATGTTTTTCTTGTGTGTATGTAAGTTAGAATATTTTCTGGACTTAGCTTTGATTTATATGTATGTCAGGAAAACATCTTAGTCTTTAAAGAGGGTAAGAATTGCTGCATCTAAAAGTGCAATGTATCAATCTGGAGAAAGAAGGAATTCTGTATCTTCTTTCTACTTAAATAAATGAATGACTTCAAAAGTCATGATCTTTGTCTTATAATTTCTCTGTAATGATTTGATTTTTTTAGTAATCAAATTTGCCGAGGCTAATATTTACTTATCATTTTTTAATGTTTATGTATTTCAAAATAGTTGCACTAGTTAGTTTTAGAGCATGTTTGTCACAGCTTATAAGTTCTTTAAAATAGCTTATAAGTTGTTTAGTAACTTATAAGCTTCTTAATTTTATTTGGTAAAATAAGATGATTAACATTTATAAGTTTTTAAAATAAGCTCTTTAGAGCTTATAAGTTCAAAAAAAAGAAAAAAGTGGGAATATTCAAATTTATTTTAAAAAAACGTATTACTTTTAACCCGTCCCGAACCCGGCGCAGTCATCTTAATATAGAAAAATAAAAAATTATTATTTTATATTATGTTAAAATTAAAAATATTTTTTAAAATTATTAAAAAATTTGTATATTTTTTTAGTCAAACACTTTAACAACTTATAAGTAAAGGGGATCAGAATGAAATGTAGCTTTATTGTGTTTTTACTTTTTATTTAGAAATGAAATGGTCTTGATGATGACCAATTCAACGAGAAGGGGTCAATAAATATCATTTCAATTCAAATTTAAAAAAAATAAAAAATCGGATTGCCTAGGCGCTAGGTGGTCAACAAACGCCCGAATGGAGGTTTTTTCAAGTGACACCCTCCTTCTAGCACCGCTCAAGCTGTGACCAACCTGCCACTTGAGGAGAAACTATCGAAGGCCTCCGATCTCTTTTCTGAGGTTTTTAGCTTTTATTGCTTCTACCCTTATCATGCTACTCATTCTTTGATCGCCTCTCTTGCTCTTAATTTGTACTTCATGTTCTCATTCAGTGCATTGTTTTTCTATTTGTTGTAGTTTGGTCTGTTGTTCACAAGTTTGGCAAACACCTTGCTGCCCGAGCACGAGGATATAGCCTTCCGCTTGATTCAGGAGCAGGAGAAGAACTTCGAGCTCTCCTTCGGTCAGACCAAGCTTAAGGAGGAGATGGAGAAGTGGAAAGCCCAGGCACACTCATCCGCCCAAGATCTTAAGGCCGCCCAAGCCATGATCAAAGAGACTGAGTCTCACGCCTTCTCGGAAGGGGCGGAAAGTTGTCTCAAATCTCTCTTCGAGGCATCCGTTGGTCAGCACTTTTTGAAGACTCTCCACGAATCCTGGATGGAATCATATCACAAGAGCACCAGCTTCTTAGCAGTGTGGGCAGGTTCATGCCTTATTTCGTAGAACATGACTCTGATCGGGCTGTGGAGCAGCAGAAGGCGGTAAGATTCGATGGGACATACAAAAAACGGAATAGAGACCCTCCTAACCGGCCTTTGCTACCCCACCTCAGTTTACTGGGAATGCGAAGGAGAGTATGGACCACCCCTGGTGGCTCCATGGCATTAGGTTGGCGGTCTCCCAGCTCCAACAAGCGAAGGTGACTCCACATGACATATCTCCTCTGGATCCTCTACTCTTTCCCCTGCAGCCTGTCGAGGTCGAGCCCTTGCAGACATTGCCTCCTGTTGAAGGAGAGAAACCAAGTTGAAGGTGGCGGCTCTAGCGGCCATGTCGAGCAGACAACTCACAATACTGAAGCTGAAGATATCCCTTCCCCATTAATCTAATCCGTTTAGAACAGTCTTTATCTTTTCTAACTTTTAAATACTTTTGGATAATTTCTATGACTTAGGCTCTGTTGAGGGCAAAGGGTTGTTTGTGTCCCTTTGCTCTGAAACTAAACGGAGAAGGGTTGTTTGTACCCTTCTCATTTTGAACAGGCGCAGTTATCCGACCCTATGAATGGTATGGACCTCAGGATCCTCTTTTTGCTTACTTTTGTCTTTGTTTGCTCATATGTTCTTGTCTTCATGATTTATCCAACCTGCATATCTTGTATCTTTTGTTCTTCATAGAGGGTTCCATTTTTCAATTACCCGTAGACCTCAAGGTCTTTTAAGATAGCTCATCCTTGCATGATTTTCTCAAGGATTCTCTGTTTTTCTTTTTCAAAGCAATCTATACCATCCCCGAATTATAAAAACACCAAAATTTGTACGTAAAATCTTCTAAATTGTAAATAATATCTCATAAAACTTTTCTTTTTAACAAAGATTAGTATCCACCAATCGCATATATAAAATGTGGAAAAAACTAGGGAAACTAACCGTTTTTTTCAGCCAAGTGTGAGATTCACTCCATCTTTCTCTCACCCTCTCCCCCAGACCCTTGAGGTCTAAGGGTTCATGAAGGGTTTCCTAATTTTTCACGCTCAAAGTTCCCTTTAATAGTCTTGTACAGGGTGTTTTCCTAAACCTTATCAATTCTATATTTTTTTAAGTAATACACTTCCCAGCTTCAAGGTTTTTCACTTCCTTTCAAGCTTCAAAAGCCCAATTTGGCTCAAGGTTCATGATCTCTTGGCCTTGTGGACTATAAAAAAAATTCAAGTGCATGGGCCTAAATTGGCTCAAGGCTTATAATCTCTTGGCCTCGTGGCCTCTCAAAAATCCTCAAGCGCATCGGCTTAACTTTGGCCCAAGGCTTATAATATCGCAACCTCGTGGCCTCTAAAAAATTCTCAAGCGCAGGGGCCTAACTCGGCCCAAGGCTTATAATCTCTTGGCCTCTCAAAAACTCTCAAGCGCATGGGCCTACTATGGCCGAAGACTTATAATCTCTTGGCCTCTCAAAACTCTTAAGCGCATGGGCCTAACTTGACCGAAGACTTATAATATATTGGCCTTGTGGCCTCTCAAAACTCTTAAGCACATAGGCCTAACTTGGCCCAAGGCTTACAATCTCTTGGCCTCGTGGCCTCTCAAAACTTTTAAGCGTCTAGGTCTAACTTGGCCCAAGGCTTATAATATCTTGTCCTCGTGGCCTCTCAAAACACTTAAGCGCCTAGGCCTAACTTGGCCCAAGGCTTAAAATATCTTAGCCTTGTGGCCTCTCGAAACTATTAAGCGCTGCATGGGCCTAACTTTTCCCAAGGCTTATAATATCTTTGCCTTGTGGCCTCTCAAAACTCTCAAGCGTGTGGGCCTAACTTTGCCCAAGGCTTATAATATCTTGGCCTTGTGACCTCTCAAAACTCTCAAGCGCATAGGCTTAACTTGGCCCAAGGCTTATAATATCTTAGCCTCTCAAAACTCTTAAGCCCATGGGCTTAACTTGGCCCAAGGCTTATAATATCTCGTCCTCATGGCCTCTCAAAACTCTTAAGCGCATGGGCCTAACCTGACCCAACGCTTATAATATCTTGGCCTTCTTGCCTCTCAAAAGTCATGGGCCTAACTTGGCCCAAGGCTTATATTATCTCGGCCTCGTGGCCTCTCAAAACCCTTAAGGATAAAATATCAATTTTCTTGTTTTATCCTTAATTTTGCCTCATTTTCATTCTCTTATGGATCCGTTTTGTGCCCTCAAGGGTTTCTAAACCTTTAAGGGATATTTTTGTTTAGATCCTTAAGGATTTTTCGAACCCTTAAAGGATCTTTCTCATTTGGACCCTCAAGGGTTTTCGGACCCTCGAGGGGATATTTCTCGTTGGGCCCTCAAGGGTTTTCGGACCCTCGAGGGAATTCCTTCCGTTAGGCTCTCAAGGGCGTTCGGACCCTTGAGAAATATTTCTCTTTTCATCTTATCAGTTTTCACAGTGCATAATGTAAAAGAGAGATAGTTCTGGAAAGCAATGCTTCATTGAATAAAAATGATAAATCAACGTAGGAAATGAGAAACCTACCATATCCTTCCTAAAAATCCTCCTTATGGTAAAACCCCGTGGGAAACCCATGAGGAGGGGAAAAAACAGCACTGGTGAAGCCAAATAAATACATCATTTAAACTCTAAACTTGAATCTCTAGTCTAGACAAGCATACATCTCATACTTACTAAATAAAGAATTTCTTCAAGCTGCAAACATTCCAAGGACGCACTATCGGGGTCCCATCCAGCTCCTCTAACTCATATGCTTCTCTAGGTATGATGTGTGTCACTCGATATGGACCTTCCCAATTAGGTACCAACTTTCCAGTAGGCTTCAAAGCATCCACCCTTCTCAATACTAAGTCTCATTCCGCAAAAGATCTGGAGGAGACTCTCCTCTTATAAGCAACTCGAATTTGGCTCTTGTACTTCTTTGATTTGAGTCGCCCAATTTCTCGCTCTTCTTCCAACATGTCTAGATTATCTTTCATCAGTTCTTCATTCCGAGCCTCATCAAAATAGAGGATCATGTGGGACCTTATCCCAATCTCTACAGGTATAACAACGTCAGCTCCATACACCAGCCTAAATGGTGACTCTCTTGTGGCCTCTCGAGTGCTGGTTCTATACGCCCATAGTATGGCTTCTAGTTCATCCACCTAGCATCCTCCAACTGCATCCAACCTTGTTCTTATCCCATTCACGATAGTGCAGCTGGTTACCTCAACCTGTCCGTTGGCCTACGGATGCACCACAGATGTGAACCTCTGTGTAATCCTGAGGTCCGTGCGCCATTCTCTAACTCTTGACCCGTTGAACTGGATCCCATTATCCAATACCAAGATCCAAGGTATTCCAAATCTGCAACATATATTCTTCCATAAGAAGTTTATAACATTTTCTTCGCCGATCTTAACTAATGGCTTCGCCTCCAACCATTTGCTAAAGTAGGCCATCGCCAAATCATGAACTTCATTTATCCCCCTGCAGGGGGTAAAAGGCCTACCAAGTCCACTCCCCACTTGGCAAATAGACACGGGGATTATAACACCCCTAACTCCTCTGCTGGGATGTGTATCAGGGGCTCGTGCTTCTGGCAATTTTCGCATTTCATCACTAACTCTTCAGCGTCCTTCATCATCGTTGGCCAGAAGTAGCCAACTCTCAATGCTCTTTGGACTAGAGCTCTAAATCATGCATAGTCACCTCCACATTCCTCATATATTTCCCTCAGCACGTGCTTTCCTCCATTGTATGATAAACACCTTAAATATGGAAGAGTAAAAGAGCTTTTATAGAGAATACCTCTGATTTTGCAGAATTGGGCTCTGAACCTTCGTTCCCATTTGTTTCCTGGGACCTCTTTGTCTAGGGCCTCCAAAACCTCTGTTCTCCAGTCACCATCAACACATCTTTATGGATTACTCCCACCATCGAGTCAATCACTTCTCTATAAGTCGTTACTAAAGTGACCTTATCTGCCCCTCCCCTAGGAGAGGATCTCATTAATTTGGACAGTCCATCTTCTTTTATGTTCTCCTCTCTAAGAATCTGTCGGACCTTGAAGGTTAAGAACTTTTTCTTCATCACTCTTTCCAAGTAAGCTACCATCTTGGCCTCCTTGGCCACTTATTCCTCCCCCCCGACTAGTTGAGAGTCCGAGAGCAAGATGACTCCTCGAGCTCCCAATTCCTCTGTCATTTCTGCTCCTCTAATGAATGCTTCATACTTTACCCCGTTATTAGAGGTTTAGAACTCAAATTGTACTACTACATGGGTCTCTAAGCCCTGAGGATCAAAACTCACAACCCTGAGGGCTCAGACATCCTGAGGGCTCCGATATCCTGAGGGCTCAGACATCCTGAAGGCTCAGACAACCTGAGGGGTCAGTATGCTCGAAGCTCAGATATCCTGAGGGCTCAGATATCCTGAAGTCTTAGATCAACCTAAGGGGTCAGTATGCTCGATGCTCAGATATCCTGAGGGCTCGGACATCCTGAAGGCTCAGACAACCTGAGGGGTCAGTATGCTCGATGCTCAGATATCCTGAGGGCTCAGATCAACCTGAGGGGTCAGTATGCTCGATGTTCAGATATCCTGAGGGCTCAGACATCCTGAAGGCCCAGACAACCTGAGGGGTCAGTATGCTCGATGCTCAGACATCCTGAGGACACAGACATACCCGATGCTCAGATAACCTGAGGACTCAGACAACCTGAAGGACTCAGACATGCTCAATGAGGACAATATTCCAGCATAAAATTGATGTGGATGAAGGGGCGAACAAAGCATGCAGCCGAGCAAAAGATTGATTTGGACGACCAAAAGAGTGCCTTTTAGACAAGCAAGCGCGAAGATCAACCAGGAAGACGAAGTTGGAAACGTGGCAGCATTACATGAGTTCTTGCATGGCCCGAAATCTCCAGCTCATGCATGCCAAACTAGCTCATGCTTGTCAAAGTACTATAAATAGAAGAAAAAACAACAAGAGATGGGTGACAAAAAATTCCCAGAGAGGTGAGGTTCAGAAAAATTCGAGAGTTCATCCATACACATAAGAAACCCTAGCACTCATATACCAACACTCCAAATCATCTTCATCCATAGCGATTCATCTTCATGAGATGTATCATATATTGTACGTGTAAAACTCGCAATACTACAACCCTGACTTGGTATGCCCCCAGAGTAGTCATTTCTTGACCAACTGGGTCAACAAATTCCTCTTATTTACAGTTTATTTTACACGTGCATGTTTTGTTTGTGAGTTGTCACCGAATCATCCACATAATAATCTCCATATAAAATGACTCGCAACAACTGGCGCTAGAAGGAGGGTACCAAAAAACCAACCCATACACAAACCCGTAGTTAGCCGAGGCAGAAAAAAGAAATATAATGCCTCAATCTAGGAATACACAAACAGAGAGGTTGGGGCAAAGTCGACCTCACGACCGGAAAGAGGCTCAGCGCCAGCCTCACAAAGATCAGACAGTGGAGACCATCAATCTTGAGGATATTGCCAATGATTCGGCGGCCACAACAAAGGCCATCACTTTCTTGCTACCAGCACAGAAAGAGAGGGCCGAAAGAGAGTTGGCTAAGTTAAAAACTCAAGATGATGAAGATCGACGCTCGCATACACCTGATAGCGAACAAGTTAAAATAAAAGCTGCGAAGTGGGCCAATAAAAAGGCTGATGATACGTCTGATGACGAACAGCCTCAAGGGTCCAGACCATCAGCATTTGGACGTTTGAGGCTCTCCGCCAAAGACCGAATCGACAATTATAGACGACAGGACCCAGACATGGAACAACCGATAAACATGCCCACTCATTCAGATCGCCATGATCATCCGCATGCCGAACAAAAATCGGCTGGAACAAAATTGTCTATCCATCATCGATTGGGTAGTCAAGCACGAACTTGGAAAGGGGGACTGCCCCATCACGAGCATGACCCACTGGGTCCTCATGATGGGATACAGCCCCGATCCAAGTCTGTCAGTTCCACAAAATTTACGGAAATGCAGAAAGCCATCGAAGGCTTACAGGCCGACCTGGCCGCGACCAAAGGACACCCTCGGGCGAGCACAATACCCTGCTCGCCACTAACACCGGCGATCATGGCGGACGAAATACAAGAGAAAGTGGCGAAGATCCGACCACCAATCCCCATGTTCGATGTTGAGTCTGACCCACATGTCCATCTCAGCAAATACTCAGACTTTATGATCGCCATGGGTGCCACAGATGCGACGCAGTGCCGATCATTCCCCATGACTTTGGGTGATCGAGCTCATAGATGGTTCTCTACTTTGCCAGCTGCGTCCATCACATCTTTCGCTCAATTGGGACAACAATTCCTGTCCCATTTCTCATCCATGTGTGCTCGCCTAGCACCAAAACAAAGGTTGGCGCATTTTTCCCAACTAAGGGGTGAGTCAGATCGAGCATACATCGAAAGATTTGATAAATGTTTGTATGATGGGGCCCCAGTTGAAGAGGATGTCAAGATCCTCGTGGTGGTCGGAGGTCTGACCCTGAATACTGACATGTGGAAAGCCATGCATCAAGACTGACCGAACACATTCAGAATTCCGAGAGCTAGCAGCCAAGATCATAGCTATGCAGGATCTGCTCGCCCAGTCATGATTGGGTCAGGAAACAACAACTAAGAAAGTTTTTGGGAAGAAAGTGATGAATGAGGGGGGGTACAAACCCCCAGGGTCTTTCAAACCATTCTAAGAAAGAGCATAAGCAAATGCCCTACGAAGTCTTCTGGGCGTTTCAGCAGAAACAATTTTTAACCAAATCAAAGATCGGGACATGTTAGATAGGCCTCGAAGAATCATAATGGACAAGCATTGGCTTAATGCTTCCAAATATTGTAATTATCACGAGTACATCGGGCACAATACAGAAGATTATCGCGATTTACTTTGTCAACTTTGGAAGCTATACGAAGATAATCGTCTTACTCAGTTCCTAAAAAAGCCGGCGAGCAGAGGCTCCCGAACAGAAAAAATAGAAGATCGAAGGGGTAAGCATAAATCCGAACAAACATCTAACAGTGATCCTGAAGAATCCTGTAAGAGGTCTGAATTACCCAAAAGAGGGCCTCCTACTGTGGGTAGAGGTCGAGATAGTCAAGAGATCCACATGATACATCCTGAATATGGTCCAGTGGGTGGATGTTATCAGACACCAACATTATCGAACAGACGTAAGAAGATGGAGATGCGTGCCATGTAAAGCATCCATCAGGTGAAGGTGGCGAGCACATCAGCTAGCACGCCACCCTCTCACCAAATCATGTTTTTAGAAGACAATCTCGACGGTATAATCACCCCCCACAATGACTCTCTAACCATCAGTGCTCATCTCCTCGACTTGAAGGTGCACCGCCTCCTGGTTGATACCGGAGCATATGCGAACATTTTGTTCGTCAACACTCTGCACCAAATGGAAAAGCAAGTTGGGGACTTGAGCAGCTATATTGAACCATGTGATCATACCATTATGGGTTTCAGGGAATCTGTAACCCGACCCTATGGTATGATTAGGTTAGGAGTCGAGTTAGAATCAACTCTAAATCCGGAGATCCGACGAACTAGAATGCTAGATTTTGTAATCGTCGATGCTCCATCTACTTATAACGGGTTCCTAGGTCGCCCGTTTATTCAGGAATTTAAAGCGGTCTGTTCTACTTATTATTACTGTGTTAAATTTCCAACACAAGATGGAACGGGTAGCGTAAAAGGAGATCAGAAAAAAGCTCGAGATTGTTTGCTATCATGTGCACTAGAAAAGCAAAATACTGTTAACATGATGGAGCAAACATGGGAGATCGGAGAGTCAAGCCAGCAGGCAAATACGTTGCCAAAATACCCTTTGACGAGCACACCTCCATGCGCGAACATAGAGAGCGCGAACACAGAATCCGGGATGGTGACTCATGTCCCAGATCTCCCAGATCTAATGAACATTGATCCACCAAATGAGCTACCGGACCTAGAACCTCGTGTAGGTTTCGAACTTAAGGAGGTTGATGACGAACACCGGAGGTCAATCGAAGATCCTCGGTGGAAACAAAAAAGAAAGCGAGCAACTCCTGTCGAACAACTGGAGTCTATCAAAATCGACCCGAACAGACCTGAGTTAGAAGTGTTCATTGGTTCGGAATTACCGGAACCAATCCAACGAAATGATCGCATATCTTCAAGCAAGCTTGGATGTTTTCGCTTGGTCGCACGAGGACATGGTTGGCATTAATCCAAAACATGCACGTCACTCCCTCAACCTTGATCCAACACAAACTCCAGTTATCCAGAAGCGCAGAAAGTTCAGTCTGGAGAAATATGCGGCCATGAATAGTGAAATCAAAAAGTGGCTCGACAATAAACTGATTCGAGAAGTAAAATGCCCAAGATGGCTTGCGAACCCTGTGCTCGTCCGCAAGTCTAATGGATCTTGGAGACTATGTATTAATTTCACTGATTTAAATAAGGCATGCCCGAAAGATAATTTCCCGATGCCGCATATCGATTATTTGGTCGATAATACAGCAGGCCATGAGCTCATGACTTTCATGGATGCTTTTGCTGGCTATCACCAAATACCCATGCATTCGGACGATCAAACGAATACGGCATTCTGCAGTGAAAAGAATATGTACTATTGGCAATGCATGCCATTCGGATTAAAGAATGCCGGAGCAACATATCAACGTTTGGTGAACAAAATGTTCGACGAACACATTGGCCGAACAGTTGAGATGTATATTGACGATATTGTGGTAAAGAGCGAACACAAGGAAGACCACATCACCCACCTCGCACAAACGTTTGATATTCTCAGGGAGTACAACATGAAGCTAAATCCGAAGAAATGCAGCTTTGGGGTTCACTCGGGAAAATTCCTCGGACATATGGTCAGTCAAAGGGGAATTGAAGCGAACCCATCAAAAATTCAAGCCATGCTTGACATGCAGGCCCCCAGGAGTGTGAAAGAGGTCCAAAAGTTAACCGGACGTTTAGCTTCCGTAAACCGGTTTATATCACGAACTGGGGACAAATGCAAACCTTTCTTTGATGCATTAAAGAAAGGGAAATTCCAGTGGACCGAGCATTGCCAAAATGCATTCGAATCATTGAAGCAGTACCTTGCAGATACTCAGACACTGTCTAAGCCTGTCCCAGGCGAACAACTCTATCTGTATCTTGCTGCATTCGAACATGCAATTAGCGCTGTGCTAGTACGAGCAGAATGGTCTACACACTTGCCCGTTTACTATGTAAGCCAAGTGCTCAAAGAAGCCGAGCTCCAGTACCCTCCACTGGAAAAACTTGCATATGCTCTCGTAATGAGTGTTCAAAAACTGCGACCATACTTTTTCGATCACTCAGTCGAGGTACTGACCACATTCCCATTGCGCCAAGTCCTCCACCGACCAGACACTGCGGGCAGATTACTCAAGTGGGCGGTGGAGTTAGGCCAATTTGTCATTACGTTCGCCCCGCGAACAGCAATGAGGGCCAAGCATGGCCAATTTTATGGTCGAGTTGACATATCCACAAATGCCCAAAAAAACTGTCGACCAACCATGGCATATGTATGTTGATGGCTCATCAACAAGTTTAAGAGCCGGAGCAGGCGTAGTTCTCACCAGCCCAACTAGACAAACATTCACAACAGCCATCCGTTTTGATTTCCCAGCTACAAATAATGAAGCCGAGTACGAGGCTTTGATCGCTGGACTACAGATGGATATGACCATGGGAATTCAAAGGCTGATGATTTACAGCGATTCTCAGATAATCGTTTATCAAGTAACAGGTGAGTACGAGGCTTGAGGCGAACATATGGCACAATATCAGCAACTAGCAAAGGAGTTGCTCGAACAATTCGAACAAGTTTACATAGAACAATTACCACGATTGGGTAATTCGTTCGCTGATGCTTTGGCACGCCTGGAAACAGCAGAAGGAGTGACGAACATGACGGACATTGTGGTCGTCACAACTTGTTCGCCATCATTTCCCAGAGTTATGGTCACCCATGTGACAGGCGAACAGGAAACCTGGATGACTCCAATCTTGAGTTACTTACAAAAGGGACTTCTCCCTGAGAATAAGGCACAAGCTACTTGCCTCAGATTATAATCTGCTCGTTATACTATCTTAGACGAGCATTTGTACAAAAGAAGTTTCTCACTTCCACTATTGAAGTGTATTACTCCTGAAGAGGGTCATGTAATTCTGGAGCAAATCCATGACGGAGTATGCGGAAACCATACAGGTGGGCTCGTCCTGGCACATAAAATTATCAGACAAGGTTATTATTGGCCAACCCTCAAAAAAGATTCGCTCGCGTATGGTCGCGCGTGTCATAAGTGCCAGGTACATGCCCCACTTATTCATAGCCCACCCGAAGAACTAGTGTTAGTGTACAGTCCGTGGCCATTTGTTAAATGGGGAATCGGTTTGATCGGCCCATTTCCTACTGGCACGTCGGGAGTAAAATTTGTTGTGGTTGCCGTTGATTACTATACTAAATGGGCGGAAGCCGAAGCCATTGTCAAAATCGCTGAACAAAAGAATGTGGAACTTTGTTTGAAAAAATATCATTTGTCGTTTTGGGCTTCCCCAGTCATTAGTAACGGATAACGGCAAACAGTTTGATGGAAGTGAATTCCGACAACATTGTGCTCGCTGGGGCATAAAAAAACATTACTCAACTCCGTATTATCCCCAGTCAAACGGACAAGTTGAAGCCGTTAATAAAATTATCAAGCATACCCTCAAGGCCAGACTTGATAATTCCAAAGGGGGGGGATGGGCTGAAGAGTTGCCCGAAATATTATGGGCCTATCGAACAACTTTCAGGACATCAACTGCGGAGACCCCGTTTGCCCTGGCATTTGGTGCGGAAGCTGTTATACCCGCAGAAATCAAGATTTCGAGTCATCGGACAATGACTTTTGGAGAGCACATCAATGACTAGGCGCTCGCCCTGAATGCAGACCTTTTAGAAGAAAGAAGGACGGAGGCTGATTTCAAAAATGCCATGTACAAAAAGAGATTAGAAAAGTTCTATAACTCCAAAGTCCGAACACGCAGGTTCAATGTGGGCGAGCTGGTTCTAAGACGAGCAATGGGGGTATCAAGTGGTGTGTTCGGCCGAGCATGGAAAGGTCCGTACAGAGTTACAAAACGTT
The DNA here is from genome assembly GCA_037126765.1 of Stenogyne calaminthoides. NCBI lineage: Eukaryota > Viridiplantae > Streptophyta > Magnoliopsida > Lamiales > Lamiaceae > Stenogyne > Stenogyne calaminthoides. The sequence goes on from JBBCBC010000027.1 coordinate 29,010,936, forward strand.
TGCTAAATGGGGCGTATGACTTGGAAGACCTGAATGAAGTCTCATTGTCCTACTCGTGGAATGCGTTCAAATTTCAAAAAATATTATCAGTAATGACGAGCATAACTGGCCAAACAAAATTAGCCACTCAGGCTAAATGAGCACAAATGGCCGAACATAATCAGCCATTCAGCTAAGACGAGCAGGACAATTATGAAGGAAGAACACATCATGTTCGACATAAATCTTCTAGAAAGAAATTATGGCCAGCACTATCGAAAGATAGAAGATACGTGTCAAAACAAGTTAAGAAGTGGTGGCAACCAAAAAAGGAACGTGTCAATCCTTGAATAAGAGCTGGAAAAAAATCCGAACAGATGTCAAAAGGAGGATTCAAAGCGGACAAATGTCAAAATGAGGAGTTAAAAGCAAGAAGGCCAGCACCAACTAGCTATGCCAGGACCAGCTTGGGATAGTTCTATAAATAGAGGCATATTCATAGCTGAAGAAAGCAGAGAAGAAACAGATAAAAAGAAAAAAAAATACTACAGTTATCGGAAGAAAGTTGGTTCAGTATGCCTCTAGACGAAGAAGAATCCAGCACTCGATTCAGCTATCATTCTACTGAATCAAGCATCTGTCCTAGTACGAGCTTTATACCCCATGTGACACGCCGAGCACAGGTTGGCATTCGTTACAGACTCAAGATGCTCGGCAGAGTCATGGTTGCCACTCCACGTTAATCACTAGTCCCCTACGCATCCCCAAAATCTCCTCCGAAGGGGAGGGATGTCGTGGTATCCGCTCGAAACAACATGCGGATGTTGATGCTCAGGCATTTACTGAAGGGGACAGAATGGTGCTAGCTGAGGATTTTGCTCGCGCCTGATATAGGCGAGCAGGCGTGCTCGCCACATGCTCATGTCCGCAGCTGCCCGCATAATCACAACTTGTCCAGGAGGGACAAATGCTTATGCTGCTGCTGCTTGAGGATGTTATAAAAGAAGGGTAGACAGGCTGATGTGCCTCGTGATTGTCAACATCAATTCCGCGGATAAGGTGAGGCCAGTTTATGTCTACTCAAGACAAGGTTTAAATTCAAAACCATAGTCTGATGTCTATAGTTGTGTAATAGACAGTCTTCTTCAAATGTAAAGGTTGTAATAGAATACAATGTGTTGCAAAAACATTTTTGTTTGTTAAGATTTTCTAGTTGAAGCCTATTAGAGGTCGCAACTAAGCCGGACGGCCCAAACAAAGACGAACGAGCCCAAGTCTATGTTCACCTGACGAACGAGTTCGTACTCTGATTCCCATAGCAAAAAGCGAGTAATGGGTACGCGATGCGCAAAAAGACGACTCGTGACTTACAGATACCAGAAGCAAAAGTGGGTGATGAGTGCGGTCATGACTAAATAAGACGGCCCTAGTACGAAGTGATCGCGCCTAAATAAGATGATCGCGAACCAAGAAAGGGGGGGTTGCATAAAGTTAACCCATCTGGTCGCACCTAAAAAAGACGATCAACCGATTGCACATCAATAAGACAATAAAAAACGAAAGAAGCCAGGAGCGGGCATAGGCAAACACAATGTTCGAATTCATTCAGAAGAAAAGAGGCATAAACTAGAAAACAACAAAGCAAACATCAAGCAACACAAGTATCAATCATTCATCAGCAACAACATTCATCCTCAACGATCAGGTTAGGAAATTGTTCAATATGCAAATTCAACCATTCAATTTTGAAGTTGTTCGAACAAGATAGAAGAAAGCAAAAAATTACACAAGTTCAAAAAGAAAATTGTTCGAGCAAAAAAGGAGAAGAAGATAAAAATTACACAATAAATGTTCAGCAAAGCAAAAAATTATACTAAGGAACGGCTCCTCCAGCATGGTCAGGCTCAGTCTGATCGCCAGGAAGCACACTTTGCTCGATCTCAGGAGGTCCCCTTTGTTCGTCCTGCACCTGATCGAACCCAGGATCGGCTCAGAGAATTTGATCAGCAACATCAGCAATGTCCGCATCCGAGCCATCATCCAAGATAGGATCATCAATCTCGATCCCTTCAGGAAGATTGGAGAAATCACACAGATCATTCAAGTCATACATCTGAAGGTTGCGATCTGGGGGGTTGTCGATCAGGTACTGCTGAAAACTGGATATGAGCGGGGTAATTTGTTCGCCAGTGAGCGTGTGGTGAGCAGACCGGATGGCATCGGCAAAAGCACATATGTAAGAGAAGTTCGACATGGAATCAACATACTCCTCATTGTGCAACCTTGAATTTTCGAGACCCAAACGAGTGTTGGTCTCTTCAGCAATGATGAGTTGTTGGCCGAGCACATTCTTCTCACTTTCCATGACCTCGACGTCAGTTTGGAGTTTACGGAGCTCGAACATTCATCTCATTCTGAACTCTCCGTATGCCGACCACCTCCTCCTGAGCAAGGTTTAGCTCCTCTCTCCAACTTTCGAAGCTGGCGAAAGCAACTTCCTCGAGCCCGGGCGAGCATCCTCTTGAGCCTCGCGAAATCATCCGCTGAGCCGGGGATATCGTCCCTGAGCCAACCTCAATTCATCACGAAGTTTTGTTCAAATTTCGTTCACCTTCTCTTCAAAACTTCTGATCAGAGCCAAGTAGTTGGCATGAAGATTGGCGGACTCAGCATACACTTTCTCAAGGATGACCAAAGATTGGCCCTGGTGTACCAGGCCAAGTCGCATGTTTTCTAAAGGTGTTGGACCCGTGGTGGCCTCTTCCAATTTCATTAGTCCATGCTCGAATGGGGGTCTCAAGTTTTCTCGAACATGCTCTGAAGACCCGAATATTGCGAACACTCGAGAGCAAGTAATAATTCTTCAATTACATCGCATCGAGGCGCCAACTCGCTTCAACCCGCATGTTCACCCGAGCAAACAAATGAAATAAAGCTAACAAAATCAATTGAAGGAAAAAGTAATTCAATGGGCGAACAAACGTACCTATTCGCCCGAGCAGGATCCCATCCCAAAAAAGATTTATCTTCGGGGGACCGGAGTTGAGGGTTCATAGGAGTCCAAGTCCGAGGTCCTGGAGGAGGTGGAGAAGATGTACCCACCTCCATTTCAACTATCTGAGCGACCGGACCGACCCACGAGGCGGGTCATTTCGACCGCTTCAAGCAGGTGGGGTCTCCCCTAATAAAGATCGATGCTCGCCCGAGCCCGGTCGCTGCCCCCGCTCGTCGGTTTCCATCCTTGGTCTTTTTTTGGCGACGGACTCGTTCGTTCCCCCGCTTTCGGCGAACGAGTTGTCCTCTTTGGTCGGCTCGACTCAAAGGTGCCAGATCAGATGCTCGGCTTACCTCCTCGCTTCCTCGATTTGATTTCGTCGAGCCTCCGAGCCTCCCTTCGGCTTGAATTGAAAGCAAGCTCCTGAGGTCTTTTTCTTCGAGCCATTTCAGTATGCTCGGATGTACTCAAGGCAACAGTAACAGCAGGGAAAGCTATAGAAAAAATAGTTTATTACACAAGAAAGGGAAACAGCGAGCAAAATGTACAAAACATATGCAAATGCAAAAAGCAATTCTTACCAGCGGGATTAACAGCTACAAGATGGTGAGAGGGCACGTACAAGCCTCCTTTCTTCCTTTGATCAGCTGTATTCAAAGTCTTCACAGATCGTTCAGAGCGAGACTCGAGATCGATTTGCCAGACGCTGCTAAAATATCCATCGTTGGTCTCTTTGTCCGTCGCAGCTGGAATTCCTGAAATGGAGAATAAGTTAAAATCAGTTCAAGCTGAAGAACAAAAAGACAAAAATACTTACTGCGGTAAACCCCAAAATCAGTGGGGATGTCCAAACGAGCATTTGGTTCGCTTCCAGAAGTCGGGCTCTTCCAATCGCCCCCAACGAATCCAGAATTTTTCCTTCCAATCACTGATTTTGTTCGGCACATCCTCAATGATTTTGCACTTGACATTTGCCTGCATGAACAACCATCCATGTTCACCCTTCGGACGGGTCAAATGCATTAGTCGAGCAAGTTCAGCTGCTGTGGGATAATATCTGGGCTTCATTTTGCCGAACAAAGTCAGGAAGCTCATAATCATGTGCCACCCATTCGGCTTCAGCTGCGTAATGGTAATGTTCCATTCCACGAACAAAGAAAGTGATAGCCGGGATGGGTGGAAACCTAAGGCCCGCTTCCATCGTATCCAAATTCACAGTAACACAACCCTCAGGGGGCTGGTCTGCTCGCTCATCGGGACCAGGTGCCCAGAAAAAGACATCTTTGGGGGTTTCGTAATTTCTATACTGCTGAGCGAGCATATCAACATCAATTATGCTCGCGATTTTGCTCGTCGGGTACTCATTCTCGACCCTAGTCCTATAGGTTGCTCGGGCCAATCAAAATTATAACGAGCATTATACTCGTTATATGTTGGGCTATGAGGGAAGCCAACAGGGATATCGAGTTCTGTGTTTTACTCGCCGCCTATCCCTATGTTCGACTCATCGATATTCACAGCCATCAAGAATTCCTCCCTCACATTATCATCATTCCTATTCACATCAAGACTATCTACAACCCTAGACCTAATTTGGGGTTGGGGCAAAGAATCCTCATCTAAATCATCCAAAAAATCACTACGGGTTAAGTCCCTATCCAATTCGTTTAGGGCATCATCGGAATCGGAGGAAAGAATGGCAAATGGCTGCCGAACTTGCCAACGAGACCCTGAACCCGAGACATTCATCTCCGACGCGTTAGCGTCGCTACGGGGGATTGTACAAAAAGATGGGGAGGAAAAATTATGGTGGTCCGACTCTATTGAAGCAGTAAGAGTTTGAACGAGAAGCCATAATCGCAATGAGAGAAAGTATGCAATAATTACCTGAGTAAAATCCTTCGCCGGAATGATGAAGCCCTTGCCGGAATATTTAGACGCGAAAGAGATTGAAGACAGAAAGCAAGAAGAAGAAGTAAAGAAAGAAAGGGCACTGAGGCGGCAAAATGAGGTATTTATAGATACCGGGTTCAATTTTGAAAATCCGGCACAGAATACGAAACGACGTTTACTATGGCCCAATCAAATTATAACAGACGGGCCCCATGATGAATACAAAGCGACCCGGCTGGGGGGTATTGTTGTGTTCGATATAATTATTCAGGATTAATCGAACACGTAAGAGAGACACGTGTAATATTCAACTATTAAAATAATCATGCTCGATGAACAAGTGTGCTCGCCGCTTGCCAACCAAACAAGTTTGTTCGCTAGCTCGCCACTTGTCAACCATGCGAGTGTGCTCGCCTATGAAGTAAGTTTTGTTCGCCAGCTTGCTATTTACCAACCAAGGTTGTTCAACCAAGCCTACCGAGCAAACAGGTATGTTCGCCAGACTAACCGAGCAAAATGATCCTGAAAAGATGTTGATCTGATCAGATCAGGGAAGAAGAAATCAAATAGCCTGAGTCAAGTGACCTCAGGGCCAGCATATTCGATGTACAGATAACTTGAGGGTACAGATATCCTGAGGGCTCAGACATCCTAAAGCTCTTACAACCTGAGGGGTCAGTATGCTCGATGCTCAGATATCCTGAGGGCTCCGATATCCTGAGGGCTCAGACATCCTGAAGGCTCAGACAACCTGAGGGGGTCAATATGATCTATGCTCAGATATCCTGAAGGCTCAGATCAACCTAAGGGGTCAGTATGCTCGATGCTCAGATATCCTGAGGGCTCAGACATCCTGAAGGCTCAGACAACCTGAGGGGTCAAGATGCTCGAGATATGAGGGGCTCGATATCCCGAAGGCTCAGATCAACCTGAGGGGTCAGTATTCTCGATGTTCAGATATCCTGAGGGCTCAGACATCCTGAAGGCCCAGACAACCTGAGGGGTCAGTATGCTCGATGCTCAGACATCCTGAGGACACAGACATACCCGATGCTCAGATAACCTGAGGACTCAGACAACCTGAAGGACTCAGACATGCTCAATGAGGACAATATTCCAGCATAAAATTGATGTGGATGAAGGGGCGAACAAAGCATGCAGCCGAGCAAAAGATTGATTTGGACGACCAAAAGAGTGCCTTTTAGACAAGCAAGCGCGAAGATCAACCAGGAAGACGAAGTTGGAAATGTGGCAGCATTACATGAGTTCTTGCATGGCCCGAAATCTCCAGCTCATGCATGCCAAACTAGCTCATGCTTGTCAAAGTACTATAAATAGAAGAAAAAACAACAAGAGATGGGTGACAAAAAATTCCCAGAGAGGTGAGGTTCAAAAAAATTCGAGAGTTCATCCATACACATAAGAAACCCTAGCACTCATATACCAACACTCCAAATCATCTTCATCCATAGCGATTCATCTTCATGAGATGTATCATATATTGTACGTGTAAAACTCGCAATACTACAACCCTGGCTTGGTATGCCCCCAGAGTAGTCATTTCTTGACCAACTGGGTCAACAAATTCCTCTTATTTATAGTTTATTTTACACTTGCATGTTTTGTTTGTGAGTTGTCACCGAATCAGCCACATAATAATCTCCATATAAAACGACTCGCAACAGATATAAAGTATTGAATCTCATTGATTCTCTACCCGTCATAAGTCAAAGCAATAATTACTAACCACACACGATCCTATTTAAGGGACGAAGATTAAGAAATAACGAACCACTGAGGTCTAATTCTTCCTAATTCAGTGCTGAAGAATTTATCCTCCTGTAGGTCCTATTCAGTGCATCAGTCATGCACTAGTGTAATCTCTTGGTCAAGACAAACCAAACTGAGCCTTACACTTCAACCTTTCACGATGGATTGTTCATTTCCATCTAGGTCGTGAACAACGTACTTTTAGTTACAAGGGACTGTTAATTTAATCTTCTGTGATCTGGTATCACTAAATTAACTACAATGTAACACATACTATTTATTGAACAGTTATGCAGTAAATATATGTAACATTCAATGATATTTAAAGCATCAGTGATAAATAATTTATTTCAGTAAATAAGACAGAAATTCAGTTTGGTTATACAAAGTAAAAGCATACTTTCCAGTATAACCCCAACAATCTCCCACTTATACTCAAAGTCTGCTTTTAAGTATACTACAACATATCTCGTGTAGTTCCTAATGTGTGACATCTAATGTCACCTACACAAACCTAATAATATCTCCCACTTATACTCAAAGCAGATTGGCAACGGTCTTGACACTCATTCCTTCCACATGTCTCTCGAATGTGTTCTGAGGCAGACCTTTTGTGAATGGATCTGCTAGGTTGTCTTATGACGCGATCTTTGACACCTCTATATCTCCTCTCTTAATGATTTCTCGTATAAGATGGTATTTCCTTTCAATGTGTTTGCTGGCCTTGTGGGGTCTTGGTTCCCTTGAATTTGCAACTGTTCCGGCATTATCACAGTAAACAGTGATTGTGCTGGGCAAATTCGGAACTACATCCAAGTCCACTAGGAAGTTCTTGAGCCAAACCTCTTCTTTCGTTACCTCGCAAGCAGCTACGTATTCGGCTTCCATGATAGAATCGGCGATGCATTTCTGCTTAACGTTTCTCCATGTCATGGCTCCTCCCCCTATACAAAACACACTACAGGAGGTAGATTTTCTGGAATCTAAGTCTGATTATAAATCCGAGTCCGTCTAACCGATGGGGATTAGACTATCTGACTGATAAACTAACATTCTATCCCGAGTTCTTTTTAGATACTTCAGAATGTTCTTAACTGCCGTCCAATGCTCTTTTCCTGGATTACTTTGATATCTTGCCACCATGCCAACGGCAAAGCAGATATCCGATCTCGTGCACAGCATTGCATACATAAGGCTTCTGACAGCCGAAGCATAAGGAATGCCTTTCATGTCATCTATCTCCTTTTGTGTCTTAGGGCACATTTCCTTGGATAGATGGATTCCAAGTTTGAAAGGTACGAACCCTTTCTTGGAATCCTGCATGCTGAATTGCTTCAAGACAATGTCTATATATGAAGCTTGCGATAAGCCTATCATCCTTTTCTTGCGATCTCGAGTGATCTTGATCCCAAGGATGTGCCCGGCTTCCCCTAAGTCCTTCATATCAAACTATTTTGAAAGGCATGCCCTTACGTCTAACAACACCTTTACATCGTCCCCGATGAGCAGAATGTCATCTACATATAGTACTAAGAATACCAATGCAGTTCCGACACGCTTCTTGTACACACAACTTTCGCACTCGTTTTGATCAAACCCATAAGACTTTATTACTTGATCAAAACATTGGTTCCAAGCTCTGGATGCTTGTTTGAGTCCATAAATGAACTTCTTGAGCTTACAAACTAGGTGTTCTTGGCCTTTTTCAATGAAGCCTTGGGGTTGTTGCATATAGATTTCCTCTTCAAGACTTCCGTTAAGAAAGCCGTCTTGACATCCATTTGCCAGATTTCAAAGTCGAGATGCGCAGCAATCGACAAGAGAATTCGGATGGACTTGAGCATTGCTACAGGTGAAAAGGTTTCCTCATAGTCGATCCCTTCTTTCTGAGTATAACCTTTCGCCACAAGCCTTGCCTTGAAGGTTTCCACCTTCCCGTCCAGTCCTCTTTTCCTCTTGTATACCCACTTGCAGCTAATGGGTTTGACCCCATTAAGTGATTCGACTAGCTTCCACACTCTGTTATGATCCATAGAACCCATTTCGGCTTCCATTGTTGTTTGCCAAGGAACTGCATCATTGTCTTGGATTGCCTCGTCGTAAGTCCATGGGTCTGATTCATCTTGACCAGGGACTAAGTCCGAGGACTCTCCTATCCCCATGAATCTCTCGGGCTGTCTTATAACCCTCCCACTACGGTGAGGTTCCGATTGTGTAAGTGTGTCACTTGGTATGTCATCTTGTACAGTTGGCACTGAGGTTAGCCCCCTTAGCTCATTTAAGGTAATCTCACTTGTGGGCTTTCTTTCGTTCATATAGTCTTCTTCCAAAAATCTAAAGTGGGTGCTTATTACCACCTTTTGATCTTCGGGACCATAGAACATACACCCTTTTGTTCCCTCGGGGTATCCTATAAACAACCTTAATTCTAATCGAGGATCTAATTTTTCGGCTTCCTTGTCCAACACATAAGCCGGACACCCCCAAATTCTCATGTGTCTCAAACTGGGCTTACGCCCGGTCCACAATTCTTTGGGAGTTTTGGGAACCGATTTGGATGGCACCAAGTTTAGAATATAAGTCATTGTTTCCAAGGCATGACCCCAGAACGACTTGGGTAGATCCGCATAACTCATCATTGATTTGACCATTTCTAAAAGAGTTTTGTTTCTTCGCTCTGTAACCCCGTTTTGTTGAGGGGTTACGGGTGCAGTTAGCTGGGATACAATCCCTTCATCTGACAAGTAGTTCAAAAACTCATCGCTGAGGTACTCGCCTCCACGATCAGATCATAGAGACTTGATACGTTTTTCCCTATGATTCTCTGCTTGAGCCTTAAATTTTTTGAATTTGTCAAAGGTCTCAGATTTATGCTTCATAAGGAAAATATAGTCGTACCTTGAGTAATCATCAATAAAGGTTACGAAATACTCATAACCTCCTCTTGCTTTGATTGACATTGGACCACATACGTCTGTGTAAACGATTTGTCACACTTCTTTGGCTCTATTCCCCTTGGCTCCAAATGCCCTCTTGGTCATTTTACCTTCCAAATATGATTCGCAAGTTGGGATTGGTTCAACCCGGAGAGACTCCAATGAACCATCTTCTACCAACCTTTGAATCCTTTTTGGATTAATATGTCCCAATCTGAGATGCCATAGAAGTGTCCCGTTCACGTCTGATGAACGTTTTGTTTTATCGGAAACAGTTGATGTGTTATAGGATGCATTTTGTGAGTGGTGTGCACAGTTAATTGTATAGAGATTATTCGACAACGTTCCATGACAGATAAATTTATCATAAAGAGAAATGGTAACAACTTTGTCAAAAGTAACCGAATATCCATTAAGGTAAAGTTTAGAAACCAAAATTAAACTCTTTCTAAAACTAGGAACGTAAAGAACATCTCTTAAAATTAAAACTCTGTCTTCAAAAGACAGGTTCACTTCTCCCACTGCTTCAGCTGCCACTCTCGTAGCATCGCCCAGTGTGATGAGGTTCTCACTCCCACTAAGTTGTCGGGTCTGCTTGAACCCCTGTAAAGTGAAACAAACATGATCAGTGGATCCCGTATCCACCACCCATAAATGGGAGGCATACACCGCTAAACAAGTTTCAACAACTAGTGTGTGAGAATTACCTTTCTTTCCATTCCTTCTGGGTTTGGAACAGGCTGACCTCCAATGTCATTTTTCACCGCAGTTGAAGCACTTCCCCTTAGCTGGTTTACTCACTCCTCCACCTCCCTTCACCTTTTCTTTGCCCTTGGCAACACTTGAGTTCACTTGCTTGTGACCTTTATCCTTTTTCTTGTTCTTACCACCCTTTGACCTAGAAGAAGAAGAAGGTCCATTTGCCACCAAGGCTTGGCTCTTTTGCCCCAATATCGCCTCTGCCGAGACTAAAGCTTGCAACAGGTCAGGCATCGAGAACTTCTGATTGTTCATTTGGTAGTTCAGCCTGAACTATTCAAAAACTTTCGGCAGAGAGTGGAGCACGAAATCAATTTGTGTCTCGATATCGTATTCAGTGCCAAGTACCTCAAGCTTGTTAAGGTGAGCCATCATCTGGAGAACTTGCTCCCTTACGGGCGTTCCCTCCACCATTTTCATAGAGAGCAAGTCCCTCATGGTGATCTGACGAGCCACACGGTTCTGATGTTGAAACATCACTTTAAGACTAGTCATGATGTCTGCAGCGGTCTCAAAGTTTTGGAGTTGGTGTTGCAACACATCTAACATTGAAGCCAATATGGTACACTTTGCCATTTTGTTGGAACGCTCCCAGTCAGCATACTATTTCTTAACCTCTTTAGTTGACTCATCATTTGGCTTTTCTGGTTTAGGTGTAGTGAGAACCCAGTTATGGCTTTGTGCAGTGAGGACAATAGTAAGTTTACGACTCCAATCAACGAAGTTTACACCAGTAGGCAAATTGTCTTTAAGTATATTGAATAGTGGATTAAAAGGTTGCGAAATGCTGAACTAAAATAAATAACAATTTGTATAAGCACAAACATATTACAAGGTTTGATCACATGTATCATATTAAAATCTCAAAACATATGAACATGCATCAGCCAACATCTCAAAACAGTTTAAATAAGCCACGTGGGGTAGGTCATTATTTAAACACATTCAAGCAGGTTACAAACAAGAAAAAAGTTACAAACCTTTAATATCCAGATTAATAGTTGACTCCCACTTGACCAATATAAAATTGACAGGGACTTCGGGGAAGTATATGCATATCAATTTTATACCTAAGTAATAACCATGATTAAATACAGAATTATTATTTTGTTTTGAACGAGCCTCGTGGGGAGGGTCATCGTCGCCACTAATAATAACCAACAATCATCCTTTCGGAATTTATTCATGTGAAATCTATCTTTTGGCCGTCCCGTGGGGGGAATTTCTTCTAAAGAATCCACAAATAAATAAATCATGGAGGTCAAAATTAATTCAATTTTATTATCCGGAATAAAATTGTCAATTAATTACTTAAACATACTTAGTAATTTTCGAAGGTGAGATTTTTCAAAATATTTTCTCATGCATAGCATATTTAAACACAATTTAAATAAGCATAAAATAATGCAAAATATCAAAATAAAAATTAAACACATTGGGCACATATATTCAATTGTCACGGTTAATTTTGTCATGTCTTGATCTTGAGAAATCGTCTTCATAGCCTTCATCGTTCGTCTCGAAAAGCTCTCACTCGTCCGCAACATTTTCTTTATAATGTCTTCAGTCTAGGTCCGAAACAACGTCCGACATTGGGTAGCTTACGGCTCGGAACACGTATCCGTGTGCGCCCGTGCGCACGCTCGTGTCTAGAATGGTCATCCCCGCCCGTCGCTCGGCAGCACTTGGCAAGGGACGGATCCGTGCGCGCCTATGTGGTCGCCCGCCCTTCGCCCGTGAGTGGCGACCCGCCCGCGCTTGCGCGCGCGCCATCGCCCTCCGTCCGCTGGCGTTCGGCCCACGCCCAGGCGGTGCGCGTGTGCGTCGCGCCTTCACCCTTTCGGCGTGCTAGTGCGCATCTCCACACGTGCTTACCGCGCCGCCCTCGGCCACCGGTCTTTCGCCGGTGCTTTCGATACGCCCGGAGCTTCTGCTCGCGTCTTCTTGTAGCGCCTCTTAGCCTTCAGATGCGATCCGCTTAGCACCGTGCCTTGGCTTGCGCGACGTCCCGCACTTGTCGCTGTGTTTTAATTCTTCGTCTTCGTTCTCGATCCGATTACAATTTATTTACAAAAAATAAATAAACCTAGATTTAGATTAGTCTATTACATTGATCAAATCAAACAAATCCTAATCTACTCGTGAATTTTCTCACGAGGCAAAACGAATTCGAACGAATCGAATTAAAAACCACAATTTATATGCATGCATAAATATAAATATTCATCAAATACCATGACAATTGGATACCTGCAAAAAAGATCTAGCAATTCTACTATCCAATTTTAAATTTAATGAAAATGAATTAAATTATAATTTAAAACTCAGAGCCCGAAACCGAGGCTCTGATACCAATTGTTGTTGAATTAATTGCCCGGATCTATTCGGGATGAATATTTAAATACAAATTTAATTCTAACAATTATTACTAGCATGAATTAATCCTATATTAATTCAAATAATAATTCAACAACAAATCATGCGTATAAACAGTTCGCATAAATCATATGCATGCGGAATTGCTACGGGTTTACGTGAACTAACCTTTCAGAGTGACAACCGTTGAGAAGATGGATCCCGTTCACACGAACATACCAAAAGACCTTCTCAAGTATTCCCTTATCCTCGTTCAACAATCCGGTGGTAGGAACTCGCGAACAATTTAACAAAAGGGAAAAATAAAATTATGTTGCACCACCTTTGTGGATTTCTAATTTTTCCAACACATGAAATTGCACTTGGGGATGAAAATTCATCCCCTATTTATAATACTAGGTGGTGGCCGATTTTTTCCCTAGGAATAAGATGGAAAAATATTTTTCTTGATCTCCAAGAAATCTTGAATATATCCAATATATTCTTTTCTCCATAATTAAAATATTCCATAAAAATCCCACCTCCTTATATTAAGGGGTTTTCGAAAATTTCCCATTAAATAGGGAAGAAATATGATCTTTTATTTTTCTTGAATTTATGGGATAATCTTGTATTTCAAGAATACATATTCCATAAAATCTTTCCAAGAAAATCAAGAAAAATCTTTTCTCTTTCTTCCTTTAATATTTTCGAAAATTTTGGAAAAATAAGCAACAATAATTTATTTTATTTTAAACACATTTTCAGTTATTGGACTTTATCTTTGGGCTACTTGAGGGACCTTTAGGAGAATTAAGATTGGACCTTCCAATGGATCTTGAATTTCCAATATTGAGCCACAATATTATTCAAGCCCATAAATATTAATTAATCCCACTACATAATTAATATTGCACTATCCATCTTAACCCATATTACTGTTAATATGTCTCCCGGTTATTATTTCCCGTATTTAAGATTATCTACCCCATTAATTAATTCAAGCCACTGAAATAGCTTTCCATTAATTAATATCTTTTGTCCTAGGTCAAGGAACGGTTCAACATTATTATCCATACCGGAAACTAATTCCACTTGCAAGATTTGGTATGATAAATTTTATGAACCTCCCAAGGGGGCAAATCGAACAAGCGTACTTGCACACGATTCTTCGTATTAAATCTTAGCAATCGCATGTGACCAATAATATTGCCCAAGATATAAAGTATTGAATCTCATTGATTCTCTACCCGTCATAAGTCAAAACAGTAATTACTAACCACACACGATTCTATTTAAGGGACGAAGATTAAGAAATAACAAACCACTGAGGTCTAATTCTTCCTAATTCGGTGCTGAAGAATTTATCCTCCTGTAAGTCCTATTCAGTGCATCAGTCATGCACTAGTGTAATCTCTTGGTCAAGACAAGTCAATTTGAGTCTTACACGTCAACCTTTCACGATGGATTGTTCATTTACATCTAGGTCGTGAACAACGTACTTTTAGTTACAAGAGACTGTTAATTTAATCTTTTGTGATCTGGTATCACTAAATTAACTACAATGTAACACGTACTATTTATTGAACAGTTATGCAGTAAATATATGTAACATTCAATGATATTTAAAGCATCAGTGATAAATAATTTATTTCAGTAAATAAGACAGAAATTCAGTTTGGTTATACAAAGTAAAATCATACTTTCCAGTATAACCCCAACATAAATATGTTTGGGACGGGCCGTTTGGAAAAAGAGGCAAACAAGTTTTGAACGGTGAGACTATTTTTTTTAATATTTTTTTATTTTCCTTTTTTGGTTGGAATTTTTATTATTATTTTTAAAATTTTAGTTTTTATTATATTTTTTTATTTTAAAAAGTTACACTCTCCGTCCCGTAAATACTTGCACCTTTTTTTTTTTTTTTTTTTAACGTCCCACAATAAACTACACTCTCACAATATCTACAATTTTACACAAAGTGCCACTATTTTTTATCCACCCATACACACAATACCCATTTATTTACTTTATATATACATAAAAAATATACAAAATTACCCTTCAAAATTCTACTCATTATTACACTTTCTTATTAGGGAATTCACTCTCCATTACAATCTACGGAACACTCTTACTCAAAAATACAAGACTTTCTAACTCTTCTTAGGTACAAAATTTTATGATAAAAAGTATTAATTGCCCTTATGTAAACAACAATGTGCAAATATGGGGGTCATGTGCAGTTTTAAAATCTGACACATTTTTCTGTATAGCTGACATCATGTGCTTGCAACATCGGAGTTGTACTCGCCAAAGTGTTTTTTCTCTCACCACGGAATAAACTGCACATACGAAATATTTTTCCACATATATTGTAATTTTTCAAATATAAAAATTAAAAAGTGCATAGTTTGCATACAATTTAAAAGGTGCAACATTTTCTGTTTTTTCTGGAAAAAAAATGTGATAGATGAGGGTAAAATGAGAATGTTTTGTATCTTAAAGTGAGACCAAAAAGTGATTGTATCTTAGAGTAAGTATAGGGGTCGTCATTGCTTGTATTTATGTGATTTTGAGCTTAATTTGATAGCATTTTGTAATTTTATTGCACTAATGTCACTTAATTGTGCCTAAATGTGGAGAAAGGGCATGTTTGGTTCATTGTGTAGAAAACGAGTGGAAACAAGCTAGAATTGATTAAATAAACTGCTCTGATCTAGAAGGATGTAGGAGAAGAAAGTTGAACCATGTGAAAGAGCTTGAAATGAGGGTCGCAACGCAAAAAGAATCAAGTCAATCGGAGTTCGGGAGCTCAAGTTATGAAGAAAACGACGACCGAAGCTGCACAACCTGCAGTTGCTCGACCTGCTGCTCGAGTCGAGCAACCTTGCTCGACCTCCCTTTGGTCGATCAAGGGAGGTGATTTCCGAAATTTTGAGTTGCTCGAGCAACGCTGCACGAGTCGAGCAGCCTGAAAAAATGAAAACGGGTGCACGACTTTACCTCTGCTCGAGTCGAGCAGACCTGCTCGAGTCGAGCAAGTCAAAATATCTGAGATCCCCATTTTTGACCTAGGGACACGTGCCAGAGGATTCAAAACCATATAAAAAGCCTTGAGTTCATTTTTTTTAGGAGATAGCAGCAATAGGGGGTGAAGGGGATGATAGCAAGTGATACTTTTGAGAGCTGCAACTAATAATTTTTCCTGTTTTTCAATTTTGCTTCAATAGATAGCTTAGATAGTTATAGCATAGCATAGATAGAGTGTTTATTTCAGTTTTGAGAAAGAAACCAAGGAGTAATGATGGAATTTGTATGGATTAGTGTTTGAATCTTAAGAGTAAGGTGTTTATTTGTTTCTACTTGTTGTGTATTGCTTATTTTCATATGGGTTTCTTGTTTATTTGCATATTAGCCATGGGTATTGCTTGTAGCACCATGGGCTAAGGTTCTTTTATGTTTGGGTGTTGTGAATTGGGTTGATGGTTGATTAATTACTTGTTAATTGTGGATTATCTCTATTGATGGTTGTCTTTTGAATTAAGGGTTCTTTAGTGATCAAATTCGGTGGTTTGGGCTATTAGCTTGTTCGTTTTGTCTAGTTTATTGCAACGAGAGTTGGGTAAATGTGGGTATACGGATAGGTATTGGTGTGATTCCCGATTTTGAGTCAATTCACATCCTATTGCGACGAGAGTTGGGTAGGATCGTTAGAATTCCCTTAGTTCACATTGATTCACTAGTTAGCCGCTAGTGTTGAAAATGAAGAAATTAATGTGAATGATCTCTATGCTTCAAGTGGGAACACAAGGGTAGGGAGTAGTTAGTTAGTTAGTTAGAGGACCCTTCCTTTGCAATTACCCGGGTGAGAAAGAGTGAATTTCATCCCGATCTTAGGAGTTTAATGAAACCGGATCCTAGGCTTACCAAGTACGGTGATGGTTAATGAATTGTGATCGTTCTTAGGGAGTAACCGGACGTGGAGATAACCACCTAGGCAATAGTTAATCGAACATCATCCGAGGATCAACACCCGAACACCTCTCACTCACAAAACACTTTTAATCTAGTTGATTTACTTGTTTGCTTACTATTTTATTGTTTGTTACTTGTTTACTTAGTTGATAATTGCTTGTTTTTAAGTTTCCAACATGTTTCCCACTATAATCATGCGACAACATATAACAATTGGGTTATATTCCACACCTAGTCCCGTGGATTGATATTTAAAATCGGGCACTTCAACGACCCTCTTATACTTGAGAGGTTAGTGTGTTGCAAAACACGTGTCAGTAAGATTTGATGATAAATTGTATCTATGAATAATTTTTTCTTTCTTATTTTGTGCGCCAAACCAACAGTGCAAGTATTTATGGGGACGGAGGGAGTAAATTTTTTAAATTTTTTTTATATTTAACTTTTATTTTAGAGAGACAAGAGAGAAAAAAGTGGGAAAATTGTGATTTTAATATTTATTAAATAATGAGTAAAAAATAAAAAATTTAATTTTAAATTAATTTTGCCAATAAATTAAAAATTAATAAATTTAATAAATTCTTTCATAATTTCTCAATGAACCCAAATAAATGATCGATTTTAAATTTATATATTCATAAATTTATTCATTTCAAATCAAATTCTTCCGCCCAGGTGCAACCCAATAGATATATTGCACTTTTGGTTCCAAGAGAATTTAAATTTTTGCAATTTTTTCGCGATGAGTGTTGGTTGGTGGCGTGGTTGGATGGGCTCGTGGCATTGGCGATTATAGAAAAAATCTTGTTGTGCAACTAATTTACATTCCCTATAAATTTTTTAATAGTATTAGTTATTTTATGAAAAGATATTAGTAGTTTTGTTACATAAAGATTAAATGTGAAACAGGTGCATGGTAACTTATTTTTTAAGATTATATAAAGACTATAGATATATCTTTTTTCAATTTCTTAAAAAATACGTATATAATATGTGAATAAGTAATGAAAAAAAAATTCCTTTCAAAAAAATTTCGCATTATTTATTCACATATTATATATTTATTTTTTAATTTTTAGATGTTACATATATATTATTTGATTTGAAAAAGTTTATTCATTATTTTTTAAACATTATATACAAATTATGTATATATTTTTAAATTCCAAGAATTTTACATAAACTTAATTAGTTTGCAAAAATATTTTTTTGTATTTTGTAGTCATATTTAAATTATATATAAATTTTATAATTAATTTATAATTTATGAATTCATGTTAATTAAATATATAATCAATTTGTTTTAATATCATTTCCCTCCATTTTGTAGATTTTATTCCATAATTTTTTAGTCAACTAACAATTTTCATCTATTTAACTAAGGGTTAGGACTAAAAGTGTTTAAAAAGGGATCATTTATAACCTAAGGAGTAAGTGTCTGTTTGCAATCTTTAAAAAGGATGAAGAAACACTTATTTTTAAAATTTTAGATTAATTTAAAAAAATAAAAAAGGGCTTCGTCCTTTTCAGATGAATTTGTAAACTGGGCCTAAAACTGCTTTGGACTCAATTTTTAGGGAGCAAAGTCGGCAATTTAGGTAATGGGATGTGCTGACCCTACGGACGGGTTGACAACTCATGGCACAATATCAATTTCAAGATATGATACTGATGCATCTGCTCCATCATTTCATGATTGCATGTGTGCCTATTTTGTCAATAAATACGGAAGTGTGAAAATTTGGTATAGTCGTGCCTAGTCCACTAAAAAATTTACTGCTCATTTTTCTTTTTCATCAATTTGTCTCGTTGCTTTAAAAAATAAACTCTCTAAAAATATGCTTACACTTATTTACCCATTTTCTTACACGATCTTTCTCGTATTTATTTATTATTTTTATAAAAGAGAATAAAATAATTACTCTCTTTTCAGATATCTCCTCCAGTATTTTAAAATTATATTTTATGTTATTATTTTAATTTATAAAAAGTTATTTATTTTAATATTATAATAAAAAATATATAATATCTCAATTAAAAATTATTTTATCAATTTAAATACTAATAAAAAATTTCATAATAAAATATATGTCAAAAGCAATGAGGTAAATAAGTATGAGACGGGAATATCTTCCCAAAGTTAATGTCGAGAGACATGGTATAGGCCATCTGTAGCAGCATTTCTATTTTGCATTTTTTATATTATTTACATTTAGATCTTCTCAAACAATATGTCAAATTTACCAATTTTGCTAAAAAGGGTCTGAAATTTTGATTAATTATTAAAGGAATTTGTCATCACGTGCATACAGAGGCGAATCTATGTGGGATCTAAGGGAGTCACTGGGTGCTGGCCTTTATATATATTATAAAATATTCTATATATATTTTATAAAATATTTTATAATTTATTTGAGTAGAATTTTTAATTATGTGGATAATGAATTGACATGACACCTCATTAATTTGATTCCGTAAAAAATTTGATAACAGGTTCTATATCACTATTATATATATATATATATATATATATATATATATATATATATATATATATATATATATCGGTTTGATAATATCACTTAAATGTAACTTACGTTTCAATTGATAATTTAACTTTCCACGTCAACTTATTTACATAATTAAATAATTTAAAATTAAATTTTGAAAAATATATCTCTTTGCACTGACTGCGTAATCTTCGCCTCGTCCCTGAAACACTACTTTTTCGTTTTACAATTATTTCTTCTCTGCAACACTTAACTTTCAGTATGGATTCGTCCTTAAAAAAATGCTTAATCATAGAAAACTCTCCTGCTAATATCAATTTCGTTTCTTGTGAGATGAAACACAAAATTAAAACTATTTCCTATATATCCCAGTAACAAATCATAATTAAATTAACATTCCTCAATATTGTTTGAACAACTATCGATGGCTCTCAAAGAACAAGTTTTACTTTTTCAAAAAATAAAAACATTCTAAACCCTAATTTGGATGAACCATGAACCCTAAACTCCTACACCCTAAATCCTAAACCATGATTCATTCGAGTCGGGTGAATCATGATTCATTCGGGTAGAGTGAACCATGAACCACTCGGGTTGAGTTCGGGTCCGTAATTTAATTTAAATTATTTAATTAGTGCAAAGAGATATTTTTTTTCAAAATTTAATTTAAATTATTTCATTAAGTAAATAAGTTGAGGTGGAAAGTCAAATTATCAATTGGGCTCCGTAAGGTGACCACTCATTGTCTCCATATCAAAATTGAGATATATATATATATAATTATTTATTTTAATTTGACGTGTTTTGAGGTTTTAACTAATTTCAAAGAGTGTCTTTTTTTCTCATGTACATTTTCTTATTATTATTCAAGTAAGAAAAAGGGAACGAAAGAGAGAAAGAGTCATGCATTATTCGCATTTTAAATATATATAAAAAAATTATCGCTAAGTCTTGTATGCATCCGGGTGCACCTTGCATTCATAGTGCATTTTAGAAGTGTGCAACTTGTTATGCTGAAAAATGTGACTTACTTATACAAAAAAATGTAACTGTTAATATGGGAACATAGTTGCATGCTTCTATTTGGAATAGCTGCATGTTTCTGTTTTGTATAGTTGCACGCTTTTAAAATGCACTATGAATGCACGGTACACCCGGGTGCACATGAGACTCACTCAAAATTTATTTGACTCAGTTAATATAAAAATATTTAATTTAAATTTTCGCAAATATATAAAAAATTTGAAGGAGCATTTAATTATGATATAATATAAATGACAAAAACTCAATTGAGACGGTCTCATGCATGAGACGGGACACAATTTAGCACAAATCACACTTACCCCTCCTAAAGTGTTAAAGCGTCAATTCTCAATTTATATCCCGTCTCATCGTAAGACGCAGTGGCAGATGCAGATACACCAATGGGTATGCAAGTGCATACCCTCTTTTTCTCTTTTTTTTAACAAATAATTTATATATATATATACACACATACATACATGATATTTAATTTACACATTTTTATTTCAGCGTTTTGTTTTTACACGACATAAAAGAGTGGAGCGGTGTGAACTGTGAAGTAGTGGGAATGTGGAATGGCCCACCCATTTATTAATTTCACTAATAATTCAAAATATAGAGTTCAAAATTATATTATTATTAGAAAATTTTCATTTTTTCCATTCTTCACTATCACCTTTTCTTATTATACTCTTCAAATCCTCTATTACAATTGATTATTTTTCTCCCTTTTTATTTTTTACTGCAATTAAAATTATTGTTATATTTTGCTTTTAGGAAATGATTATGATTGATATTATATAAATCAAAAAACTATGTAAGCTTCTTAAAAAAGAGGGTTTCCTATGCACTGGCGAACAGTGCACCGTATAATTTATTTTAAAAATATACAACTTGTTGCACTAAAATATACAATTAGTTACACTAAAATGTGCAACATGCGTTCGTAAAACAGGTTGCACATTTAAATGTATGTTTTAATGCAACAAGTTGTATGTTTCTAAAATATAATATATAATGCACGATGTATCTTGTGCATACAATACCTAGCCTTCTTAAAATGAAGGGTTTTGGTGCAAATTTTTTTACTTTCTTTATTTTTGAATTTTTATTAATATTCAATAATTGTGCATGCCCTCCTTAAAATTTCTGGATCCGCCACTAGTGAGACGGTCTCATGCAAGTGCACCTCGAGTTTTGCTAATCTTTTGTTGAATCGTGATAATATTAAAAGAATTTCTCACTTCTGGTCAGGCCAGGTGTATTTAGTCCCATGAAAATAGGTTTACAATTTTTTTACGTACAAATTAAAAAAATTAATCAAAACATTTAATTTTCTCTTCGTTTTTCTTTTTTACCTTAGTAATTAATTAAAATATCATATTATATTTTATCAATATATGTTGACTAAAAATATATTTATGAAGTTAGCATTATCGTCATTGTTATGCTATATATATATATATATATATATAGACAAATTACCAATAGGTATAAATTTTTTATACATAATTATTAATAAGTACAAACGAGTTGCATATATAGTCAAAGTTGTATTTATATAAATACAATTATTTTATATCTATTAGTAAGTTGTAATCTTGAAATGTATCTATTAATAAAAAAAATTATATATACAATATGTATTTATTGAGATTTATAATATGAAACGGTGCACATGGTATACCAACACTGACCCACAGCAGTAGGGCCGGGCAACACAAATATCGCGGGTTAGGACGGATTGGGTTAATATTTTCATCCCTAATGGTAATTGGTCTATTTTTTTTGGGAACAAATGAAAATAGAAAACAAGCTCTTTAGTGGATGGAGGGAGTGTCAATTACTCAAGATTGAGTCTGAGAAACAATACTAGAAACTCGAATTAAGGAAAACAAAGTATGCAATCAAAACGATGAAGATAACAACACAAATAATTTTACGTGGTTCGGTTGCAATTATTTAGAATTGAAAGGCTCAATTTGTCAATTTGTTAATAGTATTTAAAGGGATCCGTGAAATATTAATTAAAATAGAAATGAGTTTATAATTCGCGAATTTTGTGTGAGTTGAGGTCAGGTAAATATTTTTTGAAAAATCGTGCAAAAGTAAAACAGGAAACTTGCTCCCAGATATGTGTTATTACGTGATGATGAAAAAAATATTTATAATATTCAATGGTGTAATGGGTTGTTTGAGCCTTTACTTACAACAGTTGGACACAAATCAGGAGGAGAAGCATATAAAAAAAACAAAGGGAAAAACATATGAAAATAGAGAGAATGTTATTTTGTTCATACAGTAACACACATTTCTCACAGTAACACATTTTGAGCATGTATATAACACAATTTCAATATATACCTTATGTTCATTTTGCAACTATCCCGACGGACTTTAGACTTTACAATATCAAACCCCTCATTTATTTTGAGACTTAAATTAAGGATATTGAAATCCTATTAATCATATTCTACCTCATTATGTACTATTAATCTACTTTTTATTCTCTCAATACACTCACATCATCTACTTTAATTTTTATTATCCCAATACACTCAAAATAATATAATATTATCACATCAATCATCTTTTCCACAATCCTACCTTATAAAACCTCATAACAAACATATATCTTAATTATTCATCAAAATTTTAAAATCCTAGGACTTCAAAGTTCGGGATTTCTCACGCGCACTATAAGCCCGAAATGAATATACCCTTACAAACATATACGTGTACTGAAAAACATGTGTTATTTGTCTTTGCAATAGCACATATACGTACTTACAATAACACGTGTTTGTTCTTATAGTAACACAAATCTCGTAGCGAGTTCTGCTGTTTTGTCATTCCATGAATTTTTATAGAAAAAATATGTTTGACCCAATTTGACCTGTATAAAATTCAAGATTTTTTTCCTCTGTGTTTACGAACTTCTCCTTGTGACCCATGGATCATGTTTCAAGAATTCTTCATGGCAGCAACACATAAATGTAATCACAGTTACACGTGTTTTCCCTTATAGTAAAACACATCTCGGAGCGAGTTTTGTTGTTCTGCCTTTGCACGAATTTTTAGAAAATATATGTTTGATCCAGTTTGACCCGCACAGAATCCTTCAATTTCGCTCTGTGTTAATTTTGACCCGTAGATAATATTTCACTGATCTCATATAAAAGTTTGCCTAGCTTGTATTTATTGTTCACAAACTCTCTAGTGAAATTTGTTCATAATATGAAACTGATATCATTACACTTATAAATTAGTAAGGGTATTACTCTTATAAATTAACATCAACAACATTTAATATTGTAATCATAGTTTATAAACATAAATACCAATTGATAAGTGTAGTGGTAATAATTGTAAGTGTAATGATATAAACCTTATACTATGAACAAGTTTTGCCAGAGACTTACTCTTTATTATTTGGAGTGGGTTTTTTGTACACCGAGTGCACCGTGAATTGCATAGTATATTTTAGAAACTTGCAAGCTTGTCGCACTAAAACTTGTGACTTTTTACACTGAAATGTGCAACTTGTGTTCGTAAAATATAGTTCCATGTTTCAGTATAAAATGTCACAAGTTTTAATACAATAAATTGTCAAATTAATTTTAAAATACACTATGTACTCATAATACACAGTGCATCTAGTACATACAAGACATAACCTATTGTTTCAGGAGTTTAGTGTGAGATTAGTTGTCCCACAAAATAAAAATAATATATAAAAAAGGAAATTTCCAATTGGGGATAGGTCGATCACAACATCTACACCAATAATGTTCACAACTGTCACCTGTAATTAGCAAGTAGGGCCAACGCCATCCATCTTTGTGCCTCCCCATACACATACACTTAATGATTAAAGATAAATCTCAATTTTCCCAATTTCGGTTGCTTTTTTCCTTTCTTCTCTCTTTTCTGGCTTTGCAAATTGGTTGAAGTTCCATCATTGTGTCAAAAGAATATATGGAATAAAAAGAGGAGATTTCACAATTATATGGAATAATGAGTGTCACTATATTTAATACTTAGCTCTATATATATGTATTCCTTCTCTAGCTAGCTACATTTTCTTGCAATATCATCTCTATTCGACTTCCATGGTTAGGTAGAGTGGTGGATTGCAGCCAAGGATGACTTGCCGGTCAATTTCCACAAAGAAACGGAACAATCGGCAAGTTGTCTTTGGCTACATTTCGCCCTCTCTACTTCTCATGGGAGCCTCTAGAGATCAATTACGCGTATATATATATGACCTACCTCGTTCTTCACCAAAATTTATAAAGATACGTACCCTAAGGTTTGTGCATTCTTCTTTCATTGTGTATCTCTTGTTTGAATTTGTGGTTCTAATCAGAAAATTTCATTTCATCTAAAAGTTCGAATTTGTATGGAGGTGTGGTATTGAGGGCATGAGCCAATTTTTTTCTCATTATATTGAAAAGATTGAACTTGTAAATAGACGTAGATATTAGTTCATTTATATTATTTAACTGGTACTATTCTTAATATATGGTGATATAAATTAACACACAAAATAACATGTATGTATATTGATGATATCATTGCTAAAAATCATATGTAGTGTGCGGGAATGAAATAAGTCGAACATGTACAAGATGAAATATAGAATGCAATAAAAATATATTAATATATAATAATATATATATCCAGTGGAAATTTTCAAACCCTCAGAAGCTCGTTTTAGCTTTCTTTGATTTTTTTTATTTTTGCCTGTGATTTAGTTTTCTGATATTTTTCCTCTCAATGAAATAAATGGTGAAGAAGAGTGGTGTAAAAGAAATTAATTATATTAATGTGTTAATTAATCGTTATTATGGTAAGAAATGTTTGGTCTTATTTGGAGGTTTTACATTAATACTGCTGGTGAATGATTCATTCACTTTTTTTGGCCAAATATCTTCCATCTCGAACTCGATAAGGATTTGTTAAGAGGAAGCATGATTTTGACATAAAGACGATAGAGGGACCACGGTGACCAGATAATTGAGAAATCATATTTATATTGAAATTAACATGTTCCATATGTTTCAGTGTGGGTCATATATCATGTGCATCCAAGTGCACCGTACATTCATAGTGCATTTTAAAATCATGCAACTTGTTATACTGAAAGATATAACTTGTTTACACTTAATCGTGTAATTATTCTTTTCATATTAATAGTTGCACAGTTCAATATAAACAAGTTGCTAAAAGTATAATAAATTGTATAATTTTAAAATGCATTGTTCACGGTGCACTTAAATGCATGTAAGATTTAGATTATGTTTCAGAGCTCAAATTTTACGGTTGAAAAAGTTTGCCTTTCGTAAATGAGAGTTGCCAAATTACTGTCTCATTGGTCGTGTTATGTGAGACAGAGAATCGAATTCAGCAACTTGATCAATGATTAAAATTAAAACTTACTTTCAATCGACATGCTATATATATACTCCTACTCTACGGCAAAAAAATATTTACATATATATAGTTGGTGATTGACAGCGTGGTGGAATTGAGTCACACTTGCATGAGACGGTCTCATGGTGAAATGGGGCGCCATAATTTGGGCATTTGCACTTTAATACTTTTGAAGGGGTAGGTGTTGATTTGTGCAAGATTATACTCCGTCTCATATATGAGACCGTCCATAGTTGAATCCAGAAATTGATGGAAAGGTGGGCTAGAAAACTTAATTTTGATAAGGCTAAGTCTTGTATGTACTAAGTGTACCATGCATTCCATAGTGTATTTTAAAATCATGCAACTTGTTGCACTGAAATATACAATTTAATTTATTTACACTAAATCATGCAACTATTAATATGGAATATAAGTTGCACAATTCAATGTAAACAAGTTGCGTATTTCAATGCTTTGCATGGTTTTAAAATACAATATGAAGAGTGCACCTGATGCATATTAGACTCACTCTTTTAATAGATAATAATATATATATATATATATATATATATATAATACATAATTTATACTTAATAAAATGAAACGATAAATTTAATAAGGAGAAAAAAATCAGATAATAAAGTCATAAAATTTAGATTTGTGTTAAATTTGTGTGTTGATTTTGAATATTTTCTATTTAAAAAAATAATTTAATTGAGTTAGAAACAAACTGAGTTTAGATAGATTAGACTAAAAACATATCAATCCAAATTAATTTTTTATATATATATATATATATAACACAAATAACTTGGAGAAGAGTTGCACTGGGCTTGAATCCGGTCAGCTATCCTCTAAATCCGCCCATGAGACCTTCTCATACAAGTTTTTATCACAACATACCTTTATTATGCACTCCTTCATATTTGAAAAAGGAAAACGTAAATACATACCCCTCAAATATTACTTAAAAGATTAAGTAAATCTACTTAAAAGATAACAATCTCAAACTCCCATTTATATTTAAACTTAAAGTTTTGAAGTAGGCTAGGTCTTGTATGCACCCGGATGCACAGTGCATTCATAGTGTATTTTAGAAGTGTGCAACTTGTTATGCTAAAAAGTGTGACTTATTTACACAGAAAAGTGCAACTGTTAATATGGGAACATAGTTGCATGCTTTTATTTGGAATAGTTGCATGTTTATGTTTTGTATAGTTGCACGCTTCTAAAATGCACTATGAGTGTACGGTGCACCCGGGTGCACATGAGACCTACTCTTAGAAGTATTGTTATTCCTACTTTACTAACTACACTCCTTTTTATTCTCTTAATAATACACTCATATTATCTATCCTTATAATATTCTTCCAATACACCAATAATAATATAATATTACAATATCAATCAATTTTTTCACTATGATATTTTATAAAATCCCAAAATAAATATATATTTTAACTATTTATTGAGATTTTGAAATCATAAAAATTCAAAATTTAGGATTTCCCCCAGCTGTAACGTATTCTATGGTGCAAATAATTCTAAAACAGAAAGTTTTCCATAACTTCCCATGCACCAAAAATTATTCACTTCATGTGTGTATTGTTGGGATTATACTGAAAAGTATGTTTTTACTTTGTATAATCGAAACTGAATTTTCAGACTTATTTACTGAAATAAATTGTTTATCACTGATGCTTTAAATATGATTGAATGTTACATATATTTACTGCATAACTGTTCAATAATTCGTACGTGTTACACTGTAGTTAATTTAGTGATACCATATCACAGAAGATTAAATTAACAGTCCCTTGTAACTAAAAGTACGCCATTCACGACCCAGATGGAAATGAACAACCATCGCGAAAGGTTGAGGTGTAAGGCTCAGATTGGTTTGTCTTGACCAAGAGATTACACTAGTGCATGACTGATGCGCTGAATAGGACCTATAGGAGGATAAATTCTTCAAAACTGAACAATGAAGAATTAGACCTCAGTGGTTCGTTATTTCTTAACCTTCGTCCCTTAAATAGGATCACGTGGGATTGGTAACTATTGCTTTGACTTATCATGGGTAGCGAATCAGAGAGAGATTCAATACTTTTTATCTTGGGCAATATTATTGGTCACATGTGATTGCTAAGATTTAATACGAAGAATTGTGTGCAAGTACGCTTGCTTGATTTGCCCCCTTGGGAGGTTCATAAGTTTTATCATACCAAATCTTGCAAGTGGAATTAGTTTCCGGTATGGATAATAATGTTGAACCGTTCCTCGACCAAGGACAAAAGATATTAATTAACGGAAAGCTATTTCAGTGGCTTGAATTAATTAATGGGCTAGATAATCTTAAACACGGGAAATAATGACCGGGAGCCATATTGACTGTAATATGGGTTAAGATGGATGGTGCAATATTAATTATGTAGTGGGATTAATTAATATTTATGGGCTTGAATTATATTGTGGCTCAATATTAGATATTCAAGATCCATTAGAAGGTCAAATCTTAATTCTCCTAAAGGCCCCCTGAGTAGCCCAACATATAGTCCAATAACTGAAAAGGTGATTAAAATAAAATAAATATTGTTGCTTATATTTCCTCTAAATTTTTGAAAATTATGGAAAAAAGAGGGAGAAAGATTTTCTTTGAATTTTGTTATGGAATGTGGATATGTATTCTTGGAATACAAGATTATCTCATTAAATTCAAGAAATCTCCCACTTGGTTATACATAGTGATATTTCGAAATTTTTTGAAAATAGAGGGCAAGAAAGATTTTCTTGATTTTCTTGAAAAGATATTATGGAAGATATGTATTTCTTGAAATACAAGAATATCCCATAAATTCAAGAAGATCCAAATCTTGGATTCTTGCATCATCAAATTTTCGAAAATAATGCCATAAAATAGAGGAGGTGGAATTTTGTGGAATATTTTAATTATGGGAAAAAGAATATATGGGATATATTCAAGATTTCTTGGTGACCAAGAAAAGTCTTTTCCCACATTGAAATATCACATAAATTTCATCCACCCTCCCTCCTATAAATAGGGGATGATTAGTTCATTTCCCAAGTACAATTCCATGTCTTTGGAAATATTAGCAAATCCACATGTAAGTGGTGCAACAAAGTTTATTTTTTCCTTTTTGTTAATTGTTCGCGAAAGTATCCTTCCAACGGATTGTCGAAAGCAAGGGCTAAGGGAATACTTGGGAAGTCCTTTTGGTTAGTCCGTCCGACCAAAGCCCGCCATCCCGAGAGAGGAATGCGTTCACGTAAACCCGTAGATTCGCGTCGTAGGTTTTACGTGGTTTTTTTATATGCATGATATGTTGTTGCAATTATTATTTGAATTAATATAGGATTAATTCATGCTAGTAATAATTAATGAATTAAATTTGTATTTAAATATTCACCCGAATAGATGCGGCAACTCATTCCCCAACAATCGTATCGAGCCCTTTCGTTTTTGCTCAATTTTTTAAATTGTAATTTAATTCGTGGACATTAAATTTGAAATTGGATAGTAGAACTGTTAGATCTGTTTTTTTGGTGTATCCAATTGTCATGGATTTTAATGTTTTATTTTGCACGATATATAACCGGTGGTTTTTTAATTTATTGCTCTCGACTTGTTTTGCTCGCGAGAAAATCCACGAGTAGACCAGATTTGTTTGATTTGATCAATGTAATATCAGTCTAGATCTAGGTTTATTTATATTTTGTAAATAAATTGTAAACCTGGACAGAACAAAGAGACGAAGAATTAAAGGACCAAATCCGTAACCAGCGAAGGGCTGGCGCAAGTGCCGGCACGCAAGATGGGCTAGTGGCAACACGGGGCGCCAAGGCGAGGACGAGGGCCACACGCATACGCGGTGCATGCCAGTCGGAAGGGACTGCTGATGGAGGCTACAAGACGGGCGAAGGCGGAGACGCGGGCGCCGCCGAGGACGCGCTGGCTAAAGCGGAGTATGGCGAAGCGCTACAGGCGCGATGATGCCGCCGAGATTCGCCGACGCCGACATTCGCCGAGGATTGCCGAGAGACCAAGTGGCACGGCCCATCGGGCCGGCCGAGGTCGCTTAGGCTGCCCCAGAGCCCAGTGGCGGGCGGATCTTGGAGCGTGCATCCTTGCTTGTTTGCTTGGCGTGGCGGTTCGAGACAAGTATTTTTCGAGATTTAACAAGCAAGAGAAATTCGAGATGTGTTTCTTCAAGATCAAGTCAAGAGAAATCAAACCATGACAGTTGGATAATTTGTGCCCAATATGTTTATTTTTCTGTTTTGCTTGATTTATTTGTGCTTTATCTTATGCTTTATTTAATTTGTTTAAATGTGTTTGCATGAGGGTTGCCAAATGAAAAAATCTCAACTTCAAAATTACTAAGTATGTTTAAATAATTAATTGACAATTTTATTCAGGATAATAAAATTGAATTAATTTTGACCTCCATGATTTATTTATTTGTGAATTCTTTTGGAGAAATTCCCCAATGGGACGGTCAAAAGATAGGTTTCACATGAAGGAATTCCAAACGGATGATTGTGGGTTATTACTAGTGGCGGCGATGACCTCCCCACGCGAGGCTCGATCAAAGCGAAATAGTAATCCTGTATTTAATCATGGTTATTACTTAGGTATAAAATTGATATGCATATACTTCCCCAAGTCCCCTGGGCCAATTTTATATTGGTCAAGTGGGAGCCAACTATTAATCTGGATATTAAAGGTTTGTAAATCGTTCTTGTTTGTAACCTGCTTGAATGTGTTTAAATAATGACCCACCCCACGTGGCTTATTTAAACTGTTTTGAGATGTTGGTTGATGCATGTTCATATTTTTTTGAGATTTTAAATATGATGAATGTAATCGAACCTTGTGATATACTTGTCTTTATTGCATATAGTTGTTTATTTCGATTCAAAGATGTCGTTACCTTTTAATCCTTTGTTATTATACTTAAAGTCAATACAATATGTATGGAAACTATATTGATTGGAAAATTATAATTGTCTAAGCGCACAAAAAGCACAAGTGGATTTTGACACACAAAAATCGGGATGAGCCAACCGACGAAGTCAAAAAACACGCGGGACTCATCGATCACCTTGCGAGAGATGTCATTTGAAAATGGTGGAGGAAAAACCCGTAAGGGATTACGTCCTCAAAATAGATGGCCCATCTGAACAAACTTGAGATTCTGAGTGCAGATTATGATCTGGAGACTCAGATGAATTTGGTACTTCATTCTCTGCCCATAAAGGTTTTTGAGCATTTTGGCCTCGCTAGCTAATTTGTTGCAAACTTTTGGACTCGGCAGAAATGATGATAAGGCACCAAACTCAAGCTTTGACGACAAGTGGTCCATCTTCATCTTCTAGGCCAAGGGTAGGCAAGATAAAGAAGAGGACCAAAGGCCATAAGCAATAAAACTCAACTGTTGCCAAGGGCAATGGTAAGATGAGGAATGCTTGTTGAGTCAAGGAAAATCCAAAGAGGAAGTGCTTAAGCTGCGGTGAGAGAGGACAATGGAGGTTTTGCCTGTTCCAACCCCAAAAGGGACGGAAAGAAAGGTAATTCTCACGCACTAGTTGTTGAAACTTGTTTAGCGGCGTATACTTCTCATTCGTGGGTGGTTGATACGAGATCCACTAATCATGTTGGCTTCACGGGTTCTAAATGATCCGGCAACTTAAGTGGGAGTGAGATCCTCATCACACTGGGCAACGTTACAAAAGTAGAAGACATTTGCAATGCTACGTAAGTGGCAGATATTGCAATGCTACAATTGTAACGATTATTGAAATACTACGCAAGTAGCAGACATTGCAATGCTACATGAGTAGCAGTTAAAGCAGTGGGAGAAGTGCACCTATCTTTTGAAGATAAAGTTTTTTGAGATTATCTTTATGTTCCCAGTTTTAGAAAGAATTCACTTTCAGTTTCTAAAAATTCGATTAAAGGACACTAAGTTTCTTCTAATAAGAATGACATCATTTTTGAAATGATGAGTGTATCTATTACGGGACATTGATGGAAAATCTCTATGCAATTAACTGTGCACACCACTCACGAAATGTATCCTATAACACATCAACTGTTTCCGAGAAAAGAAAGCGTTCATCAGACGTGAACGAGACACTTCTTTAGCATCTATAAATTGGGTCATATAAATCCAAAGAGGATCCAAATGTTGGTAAGAGACGGTTCACTAGGGCTTCTCCAAGTTAAACCGATTCCAACCTGCGAATCATGTTTGGAGGGTGATATGACCAAGATGGCATTTGGAGCCAAGGGGAATAGGGCCAAAGAAGTGTTAGAGATCGTTCACACAGATATATGTAGTCCAATGTCAACCAAAGCAAGAGGAGGTTATGAGTAATTTTATTGATGATTACTCAAGGTACATTTTCCTTATGAAGCATGAATCTGAGACCTTTGAGAAATTCTAAGAATTTAAGGCTCAAGCAGAGAATCATATGGAAAAACGTATCAAGTCTCTACGATCTGATCGTGGAGGCGAATACCTCAGCAATGAGTTTTTGAACTACTTATCTGATGAAGGGATTGTATCCCAGCTCACTGCACCCGGAAACCCTCAACAAACGGGGTTTGCAGAGTGAAGCAACATAATTCTTTTGGAAATGGTTAGATCAATGATGAGTTATACGGATCTTCCCGAGTCGTTCTGGGGTCATACCTTGGAAAACAGCGACTTACATTCTGAACTTGGTGCTATCTAAATCGGTTCCCAAAACTCCCAAAGAATTGTGGACCGGGCGCAAGCCTAGTATGAGACACATGAGAACTTTGGGATGTCCGGCCTACGTGTTGGACAAGGAAACCAGTAAATTGGATCCTCGATCAGAATTAAGGCTGTTTTGTAGGGTACCCCGAGGGAACAAAAGGGTGAATGTTCTATAGTTCCGAAGATCAAAAGATGGACATCCGCATTCCACTTTAGATTTTGGAAGAAAACTATATGAACCAAAGCAAACCCAGAAGTGAGATTACCTTAAATGAGCTTAGAGGGCAAACCTCAATGCCAACTGTACTAGATGATATACCAAACGATACGTTTTCACAACCGGAGCCTCGTTATAGTGGGAGGGTTGTTAGAATGCCCGAGAGATTCATGGGAATAGGAGAGTCCTCGGACTTGATTCCCGGAATCAGACCCATGGACATATGACGAGGCACTCCAAGATAAGGATGCAGATTCTTGGCAAACAGCAATGAAAGCCAAAGTGGGTTTTATGTTTCATAATAGAATGTGGGAGCTAGTCGAACCACTTAATGGGGTCAAACCCATTGTATGAAAGTGGGTATATAAGAGGAAAAGAGGACTGGACGTGAAAGTTGAAACCTTTAAAGCAAGACTAATAGCGAAAGGTTATACTCAGAAAGAAAGGGATCGATTATGAACTTTTTCGCCCGTAGCCATGCTTAAGTCCATCCGTATTCTCTTATCGATTGCTGCGCATTTCGACTTTGAAATCTGGCAGATGGATGTCAAGACAGCTTTCGTTAACGGAAGTCTTGATGAAGAGATCTATATGCCACAACCCTAAGGTTTCATTGAAACAGGCCAAGAACATCTTGTTTGTAAGCTCAAGAAGTCCATTTACGGACTCAAACAGGCATCCAGAGCTTGGAACCAATGTTTTGATCATGTTATAAAGTCTTATGGGTTTGATCAAAACAAGTTTGAAAGTTGTGTGTATAAAAAGCGTTTCGGGCGCATTGGTATTCTTAGTACTATCGTAGATGACATTGTGATCATCGGGAACGATGTGAAGGTGTGGTCGAGCGTAAGGGGCATGGCGTTTCAAAACAGTTTTTGATATGAAAGACTTAGGAAAGCGGACACATCCTTGGGATCAAGATTGCTCGAGATCGCAAGAAAAGGATGATCGGGTTATCGCAAGTATTCATACATTGACACTGGTTTTAAAACGATTCAGCATGCAAGATTCCAAGAAAGGATTCGTACCTTTCAGACTTGGAATCCATCTATCCTGAAGAATCTCCCTAAGACCAAAAAAGGAGATAGATGACATGAAAGGCATTCCTTGTGCTTTTATTTGTTGGAAACCTTATGTATGCAATGATGTGTACGAGACCGGATATATGCTTTACGTAGGCATGGTAGCAAGATATCGAGTAACCCCAGGAAAGTTTAATGGACGACGATTAAAAACATTACTCAAGTATCCGAAAAAGAACTCGGGATAGAATGTTGATTTATCAGTCAGATACTCCAATCCCCATCGGCTACATGGACTCGGATTTCCAATCAGATTTAGATTCCATAAATTATCTGCCTCAGTTAGTGTGTTTCCATTTGGGAAGTGTAGCCATCAAATGGGCCGAGTGTGTGAAGTAAATGAATCAACGACTCAACCATGGGACTCGGGTAAGTAGTGCTTGTGAAGCGGTTGAAAGAACCGATTAGGGCTCTAGATCTTCTTAGTAGACTTGGATGGTGTTCTGAATTTGTCTAGCAATATCTCGCTAGAAGGGGTTGCAAAATTCAAGAGAACCAAGAGTCCACGAGACAAACAAACACATTAAAGGAAAGACATCTTATACGAGAAATCGTTAAGAGAGGAGATATAGATGTGGCAAAGATAGCGTCTGAGGACAGCCTAGCAGATCCATTCACAAAGCGTCTGCCTCTGAATACATTCGAGAGACATGTGAGTGGAATGGGTGTCAAGACCGATTTGCTAATCTGCTTTGAGTATAAGTGGGAGAAATTATTAGGTTCGTGTAGGTGACATTAGATGTCACGGACTACTCGAGACGTGTTGTAGTATACTTAAAAGCAGACTTTGAGTATAAGTGGGAGATTGTTGGGATTATACTGAAAAGTATGCTTTTACTTTGTATAATCGAAACTGAATTTTCAGACTTATTTACTGAAATAAATTGTTTATCATCGATGCTTTAAATATGATTGAATGTTACATATATTTCTTTGCATAACTATTCAATAATTCAGACGTGTTACATCAGTAGTTAATTTAGTGATACGAGATCACGAGAAGATTAAATTAACAAATTCCTTGTAACTAAAAAAGTACGCCATTCACTTACCTATATGGAAATGAACAACCATCGCGAAAGGTTGAGGTGTAAAGGCTCGAGATTGGTTTGTCTTGACCAAGATATTACACTAGTGCATGGTGATCGACAATTTGAATAGGACCTCTGAGGAGGATAAATTCTTTGAATCGAACAAGGAAGAATTAGACCTCGGTGGTTCGTTATTTCTTAACCTTCATCCCCTTAAATAGGATCACGTGGGATTGGTAACTATTTCTTTTTACTTATCATGGGTAGCTTAATCGAGAGAGAGATTCAATACTTTTTATCTTGGGCAATATTATTGGTCACATGTGATTGCTAAGATTTAATACGAAGAATCGTGTGCAAGCACGCTTGCTTGATTTGCCCTTGGGGAGGTTCATAAGTTTTATCATACCAAATCTTGCAAGTGGAATTAGTTTTAGGTATGGATAATAATGTTGAACCGTTCCTCGACCAAGGACAAAAGATATTAATTAGCGGAAAGCTATTTCAATGGCTTGAATTAATTAATGGGCTAGATAATCTTAAACACGGGAAATAATGACCAGGAGCCATATTGACTGTAATATGAGTTAAGATGGATGGTACAATATTAATTATGTAGTGGGATTAATTAATATTTATGGGCTTGAATTATATTGTGGCTCAATATTAGATATTCAAGATCCATTAGAAGGTCAAATCTTAATTCTCCTAAAGGCCCCCTGAGTAGCCCAACATATAGTCCAATAACTGAAAAGGTGATTAAAATAAAATAAATATTGTTGCTTATATTTCCTCTAAATTTTCGAAAATTATGGATAAAAGAGGGAGAAAGATTTTCTTTGAATTTTGTTATGGAATGAGGATATGTATTCTTGGAATACAAGATTATCTCATTAAATTCAAGAAATCTCCCACTTGGTTATACATAGTGATATTTCCAATTTTTTTGAAAATAGAGGGCAATAAAGATTTTCTTGATTTTCTTGAAAAGATATTATGGAAGATATGTATTTTTTGAAATACAAGAATATCTCATAAATTCAAGAAGATCCAAATCTTGGATTCTTGCATCATCAAATTTTTGAAAATAATGCCATAAAATAGAGGAGGTGGAATTTTGTGGAATATTCTAATTATGGGAAAAAGAATATATGGGATATATTCAAGATTTCTTGGTGACCAAGAAAAGTCTTTTCCCACATTTAAATATCACATAAATTTCGTCCACCCTCCCTCCTATAAATAGGGGATGATTAGTTCATTCCCAAGTACAATTCCATGTGCTGGAAATATTAGCAAATCCACATAAGTGGTGCAACAAAGTTTATTTTTTCCTTTTGTTAATTGTTCGCGAGTATCCTTCCACCGGATTGTCGAGCAAGGGCTAAGGGAATACTTGGGAAGTCCTTTTGGTTAGTCCGTCCGACCAAAGTCACTGCCATCCCGAGAGGTACGTTCACGTAAACCCGTAGATTCCGCATGCGTAGGTTTTACGTGGTTTTTTATATGCATGATATGTTGTTGCAATTATTATTTGAATTAATATAGGATTAATTCATGCTAGTAATAATTAATGAATTAAATTTGTATTTAAATATTCACCCCGAATAGATCTGTGCAACTCATTCCCCAACATGTATATGTATTAATAAATAATTAATATTATTTATTAACTTTCACCTTTAACTCACACAGAAAGTTTGAGTCTTATACTCGTATATTTCACCTCTTTACACCATCACATAAAATCTTTTTTGTACGGGAAAATAAATTGTCCGACCCTTGAGGATATATACGAGTTTTTCATGCTATACATTTGTTAATAATATATAGCAACTCAACCAGTTTTATATTAAGAATTCAAAACTTGTTATACCCCAAAACTCTTTCAATTAAAACAAGTTGACATATCTCTTTCAATCCCTTGAAACTATTATAGCATATTCAACATTTTTTTTTATCAAATTTTCTCAACTCGATTGACCGGTCAATGAACACAATAGAAAATGTTAATAAAGATGTCCTTCCGTTCTCACAAATTATCTACAGACTCCCACTATAGCTGTTTTCCTAGAAATGTACTGTATCGATGCATTAATCATAGCTATTGGTAACATGGTAAAGTAAGAACACTAAAGTGAATACTTAGAAATCTAATATAAAGTCTTAAGTGTATTTTTAAGAGGCTTATTTAAATCTCAAGGCCTCATACAATGAGGAAATAGAGATATTTTTCTCATTTTCTTATGGTCAACTTAGCACATGTGGTATGAAACACATGTCACGATGTTTTAACTTCCAAAGATGGAAGCTTACACATTATTTTATTTTGACCTCGTATATATCACAGTTTAAGTGTATTCTCGATACTTAACTTGGATTTTCTCCCTCTATCGTCCAGAAATTCATTGATTTAACTTTATAACAAGTCAAATAGATTTGTGGTAAAATCTATTGTGATTTTCTGTAAACATAATTTCACCTCTGCACATACTTCGATGTTAGAGGCGATTGCTCGTATGAGAGAGTCAATATACTTGTAAACATACTATTATAGGAATTTTTCATACAATTCACAATACATAAATGTCTAGTAACATTAACTACATAGTAGTTCATTCAAATCTACAAACCCAAACACTTAAGATGTCTTATACATCTTGGTAGTAGGTTTGATAACAAAACTACTAACATCAAGCAAGCAGAAATGCATTCTAGAATCACTATTTCTTCTTTGTAATATTTTTACAAATTGAACTTTTTCATGATACTTGAAATCTTTAAGGTAAGCTTTAGGCTCTTTGATTACTACGATAAATTATACTCCCTCCGTCCTAATTTTGATTCGCCAAATACTGTAGACACGGAGATTAAGAAAAAATGGGAAATAATAGTATTAAATGGTGTAAAGTCGGTAAAGTGGGTTTGGTGGAGGAAAATAATAGTATTAAATGGTGTAAAGTCGGTAAAGTGGGTTTGGTGGGGGGAAATAATAGTATTAAATAATAGTGGAAGTTGCTTTATTTCTTTTATATGAAATGGCCAAACAAAATAAAGGCGACTATTTACGGAAAGTGACCAATCAAAATTAGGACGGAGGGAGTAACAACTCTCTCTATAGTGTTTGATTTTAAAATCAATCATTAGAGCTCACACAAAAGTATAAAAATTTACAATTAATGGCTACCTAAATTGAGTTTCCCCCAAGTGAGTGGCGTCTGTTTTTGGGGCGCTACATAAAATACCCAACAAGAATTTTGCGATCCAAACTAAATTCTGCACACCACAATTTTTTTTCTTTAATCATCTGTCTTTTATATTTAAAAATTATGCACACCTCAAAATTTTGTACACCCGTAAAAAATAAATTATTCACACCCCAAATTTTTTTAATCATCTATCATTTTATTTAATTAATTTTTTAATTAATTTAATTAAATTGTATATTTATAACTATTTTGCACACGTGTAAATTTATAAATTTATATTGAAAGGATCCCAATTTAAAAACTCGACTCGAGGTATTACCAAAAAGTGCTAGCACCTAAAAGTAATACTTGTTGATAAATAGCACTTATGAGTAATTTTCCCTAGAATCTAATAGTTCAAGTTGTTTTTAATATCAGTTTGTTGAACTTCCCTCAGCATGTCGTCCATATTATCGTTGATTAAACATGTCAATGCTTCCAAAATGACATGGTTGCTAAAATTACGTTGTGTTCGTGTGTATGAAGCTCGTGCTTACGGACCCAATAATCATTTAAGAAATCAGGAATGTGTATTCCATGATTCAGAGGTTTTTCGTATAATCAATCATTACATATTTTAATATATATATATATATATATATATATATATATATATCATCGGAAAATTATATATAATTAAAGGATTATATGAATCTTTGATTTTTTGTATAAATTATGGTTGAAATAAAAGATCTACTAATGCATAATAGTGATCGAAAAATACCAATTGCTATATTTTTTGCTATAAGTGTCTCCAAATATATTTTTTTGTGTCACGTGAATATAATCATGTTCGTATGTAATTTTCTTCAAGAGAGAATGTTGGGTTTATGAATTCAAAAATATTTTTCCTTCTTATTTTTCAAGGATATGAAGAAAAATATATCTCTAAATCTATTTTTTAATAAAAGCTCTGATTGGTTTTTCGATAATCTATCTTACATATTTTAATATATGTATTCACATTTTATTTTTTTTCATTTAATATATTAATTTTTTTTTCATGTATAGGTTGATAGGATTCATGCTTCCATCAAGCCATATCATTTGGATAAGTTCAAGGATAATATTGTGGAAGATAGATTGTACACTCTTCGAAATTTCATTATTACTCCTGACAAATCTTCGTTTAAGACGACCATTAACAAATTTAAGATCCAGTTCATATCTAATACTCGATTGATTCAAACAGCTGATGTAGATTTTCCTTTCAACATATTTCTCTTTAGGAACTTTTCACAGTTAACAATTGATAATGATATCGATGGGAATCTTCTTATTGGTAATTTGATATACCATGAATATTTTTATATATTTTTATGTATGAATATTCTTTTTAAAATATATAATTAGTTCATTTATTTTTTAACATTTAATTTGATACTTTCATTTTGTAGATGTAATAGGCCGAGTATATTATATTGGTGATATTGTTGATAGACAAGTTGGGTCAAGACCTACAAAATTGTTGGATTTGACCATAGAGGACAGTGTGTAAGTATTTTTTTTATATGTATATTAAATATTTAATTCTTTTTGTTATTTACATTTAATTTTTTTTATATATTTAATACAAGGGGTTTGCGGTTGAAAGTTTCCCTTTATGGTGATTTCATTGATGAATTGAAAAAAGTGCATGCATCTAGATATGAAACTCCACCTGTACTTATTTTCAAAATGTTTCGACCAAAAGTTTTTAACGGTATGTTTATTGACAAATGTCCAAGTTGTTAAAAAAGTTTATATTAAAAATTGTACCTTAATTTTCAGGTGAAGTATCAATGTCAAATTCCTTCAATACCTCCCAAATTATTTTTGGTAATGACATTAAGGAAATTTCTGATTTGAAAAAGAGGTAAAATTATGTATGTTCAAAAAAATTTGAAGAGGTTTTTATATGAAATGCACGTTAATAATTATTTTCTATTTTTTATAGTTTTGCTATTAAATCGAAAGATAAAGAAATATGTGGGTCATTTTCGTGGTCTTCTTGTTGGGGAATGAGTTGCACAGATCTATTCGGGGTGAATATTTAAATACAAATTTAATTCTTTAATTATTACTAGCATGAATTAATCCTATATTAATTCAAATAATAATTGCAACAACATATCATGCATATAATAAGCCACGTAAAACCTATTGTTGGGAAATTTAGAGTTTTGATGAAAGTTCTAAAACACATGTAATAGGACCAGTCAGACCTGTTAGCTGACTGATGTTTATATTACCAATTATAGAATACCAGTTGATAATTCATCAGATAGAACAACCGATGTAATAGATAGGTCACATATTGAGGGTAACCTCAATATGTATAGGTCGATCCAAGATATGAAGAATACCGATGTCCGACAGCCGGAAGGCAAGAGAAGATCGGAAGATCGATCGATCCGATCAAGTCGATATCTCAAACCAAGTCATGAAGCTCAAACTCGAATACTTGAAGATCGATGACTTCGGATGATCGCACGGAAGACCTACATCACCGAGTCTACTAGTTGAAGCTAAGTCAACCCAAGCACCGTAAGACTCCATTAGGTAGATCGATAAGTTCGACGATCAAAGTCACCACCGCGTGAAAACCGATGTTTCACCTAATCATACGCCTATGAGTTTAACAAAAAGAAGCATGCCGATTTGTGATGAAGAAAAGCCGATAAAATGTTTGCGGAAGAAATCGTAAATCGTAAATCAAAGTAGAAGAAATCGTAAATCAAAGCGAGAAGAAATCAAATCGCGATTTGAAATCGGTTCGGATGAACAAAGGAAATCGGCCGATGATGAAACAAAGGAAATCGATTCGGATGAATAAAGTGAAATCGATTCGTGAAATCGGTTAGGATGAGCAAAGTGATTTCAAAGAATCGATGAACAATGATTTCAAGACACCGTAAATCTGCAGGACTGATTTCTACAGATCGATTTCAATGGACCGGATCAAAGTGACCGTAATCGAAGAGATGAACGATGTCTGGACGAAATGATCGATCCGTTAGACACACAAAAGCAGGTGGCCAATAAGAAGACAACACACATATTGATGTGACATAAAGTCGCAGGAAAAGTGCAAAAGGTCAAAGAAAATTTGGAAGTTATTAGTATGGATTTGAATATTACTTTTCCAACGGTAGTATTTAAACCCACACTATAAATACATTGCACTATCTTCAAAAAAAGAAGAAAATGGAGGATCCGCAAAGTGAAATTAAAGCCAAATATTCAAGCAACTCCATTCATAGAACACAGAGCAAGAAATACACACATATATTCAAAAGTGTTCTACCCTAGATCTAAGCACAAATGCTATATCCTAGTTTAGAGAGATTTTCCCATCCTTAGCATTGAGGCTAAACAAATGTAAGGGAAAATCTCAACCTAGTTGAAACCAAACAAACCTTACCCAAATCGATTCGGTTAAGTTTGTAGGTGAGTGTGAACTCAGTAAACATCTAGCAATCCCGAAAGGAGGGTAGGCGATCCCGTGAGGGTGATAATCCCGTTTGAGTGAGAACTCAAGTAAACATCTAAGCAATCCGAAAGGGAGGGTAAGGCGATCCCTTAGAGGGTGATAAGTCCCGTTTGAGTGAGAACTTCGGTAAACATCTGTTGGTTAAGTTGGTGCCCCATGAAGGGAAGAGTGAATGTAGGGCCGAGTTTTCCGAACCACTATAAAAATATGTGTGTTCTTATTTGCTTTCATATTAAGCATCATACATACTTTAACAAATCTGCATAACACATTAAAAAAAAATTAAGTCACCTCCCATTGAGATTTTACGAGTTTTAAATCGGGTTTTTCGGGACCAACACCTACGCATGCGGAATCTACGGGTTTACGTGAACGTACCTCTCGGGATGGCAGTTAATTCGGTTGGACGGACTAACCAAAAGGACTTCCCAAGTATTCCCTTAGCCCTTGCTCGACAATCCGGTGGAAGGATACTCGCGAACAATTAACAAAAGGAAAAAAAAAAACTTTGTTGCACCACTTTCGTGGATTTGCTAATTTTTCCAGCACATGGAATTGTACTTGGGAATGAATTAATCATCCCCTATTTATAGGAGAGGGGTGGTCGAAATTTTCAGTGAAAAATCAATTTGGGAAAAGACTTTTCTTGGTCACCAAGAAATCTTGAATATATCTCCTATATTATTTTTCCCATAATTAAAATATTCCACAAAAATCCCACCTCCTCAATTATGGATATTTTCGAAAATTTTAGAGTGCAAGATTCCAAGATTTGGATCTTCTTGAATTTATGAGATATTCTTGTATTTCAAGAAATACATATCTTCCATAATATCTTTTCAAGAAAATCAAGAAAATCTTTCTTGCCCACTATATTTCCAAAATTTCGAAATTTCCTTAATGAATAACCAAGTGGGAGATTTCTTGAATTTAATGAGATAATCTTGTATTCCAAGAATACATATCTTCATTCCATAACAAAATTCAAAGAAAATCTTTCTCCCTCTTTTATCCATAAATTTCGAAAAAAAATAGACGAAAAATAAGCAACAATATTTATTTTATTTTAATCACCTTTTTCAGTTATTGGACTATTTGTTGGGCTACTCAGGGGGCCTTTAGGAGAATTAAGATTGGACCTTCTAATGGATCTTGAATATCTAATATTGAGCCACAATATAATCAAGCCCATAAATATTAATTAATCCCACTACATAATTAATATTGCACTATCCATCTTAACCCATATTACAGTCAATATGGCTCCCGGTCATTATTTCCCGTGTTTAAGATTATCTAGCCCATTAATTAATTCAAGCCACTGAAATAGCTTTCCGTTAATTAATATCTTTTGTCCTTGGTCGAGGAACGGTTCAACATTATTATCCATACCGGAAACTAATTCCACTTGCAAGATTTGGTATGATAAAGCTTATGAACCTCCCAATGGGGCAAATCAAACAAGCGTACTTGCACACGATTCTTCGTATTAAATCTTAGCAATCACATGTGACCAATAATTTGCCCAAGATAAAAAGTGTTGAATCTCTCTCTGATTCGCTACCCATGATAAGTCAAAGCAATAGTTACCAATCCCACGTGATCCTATTTAAGGGACGAAGGTTAAGAAATAACGAACCACCGAGGTCTAATTCTTCCTTGTTCGATTTCAAGAATTTATCCCTTCAGAGGTCCTATTCAACATGATCGTCATGCACTAGTGTAATCTCTTGGTCAAGACAAACCAATCGAGCCTTACACCTCAACCTTTTCGTGATGGGTTGTTCATTTCCATCTAGGTCGTGAATGGCGACTTTTTTTAGTTACAAGAATTTATTAATTTAATCTTTCGTGATCCGGTATCACTAAATTAACTACAATGTAACATGTACTAATTATTGAACAGCTTATGCAAAGAAATATATGTAACATTCAATCATATTTAAAGCATCAATGATAAACAATTTATTTCAATAAATAAGTCCGAAATTCATTTCGATTATACAAAGTAAAAAGCATACTTTTCAAAGATAATCCCAACAATCTCCCACTTATACTCAAAGTCCTTTTAAGTATACTACAACATGTCTCGCA
Source organism: Stenogyne calaminthoides (assembly GCA_037126765.1). NCBI lineage: Eukaryota > Viridiplantae > Streptophyta > Magnoliopsida > Lamiales > Lamiaceae > Stenogyne > Stenogyne calaminthoides. The sequence goes on from JBBCBC010000027.1 coordinate 29,054,460, forward strand.
GAGTCCGTGACATCTAATGTCACCTACACGAACCTAATAATTTCTCCCACTTATACTCAAAGCAGATTGGCAACGGTCTTGACACCCATTCCACTCACATGTCTCGAATGTATTCAGAGGCGACGCGTTTTGTGAATGGATCTCGCTAGGTCGTCCTCGACGCTATCTTTGCCACATCTATATCTCTTTCTCTTAACGATTTCTCGTATAAGATGTCTTTCCTTTAGTGTGCTTGTTTGACTCGTGGACTCTTGGTTCTCTTGAATTTGCAATCGCCCTAGCGAGATATTGCTAGACAAATTGAGAACACCATCCAAGTCCACTAAGAAGATCTAGAGTCTAATCGGTTTTTCTTCGCTTCATAAGTTGACTACTTACCCGACTTCCATGGGTTGAGTCGTTGATGCATTTTACGCTTCACACTCGTCCATTTGCGGCTACACTTCCCAAATGGAAACACACTAATCGAGGTAGATAATTTCGAATCTAAATCGATTTGAAATCCGAGTCCGTGTGGCCGATGGGGATTGGAGTATCGATCGATAAATCAACATTCTATCCCAGAGTTCTTTTCGGACACTTCAAAATGTTTTTAATCGTCCGTCCAATGCGCTTTCCACGGGTTACTTTGATATCTTGCTACCATGCCTACGGAAAGCGGATATCCGGGTCTAAATACAAAGATTGCATACATAAGGTTTTTTTTCACAGTAGAAGCACAAGGAATGCCTTTCATGTCATCTATCTCCTTTTTTGCGTCTTAGGGGACATTTTCTTGGATAGATGGATTCCAAGTCCGAAAGGTATGAATCCTTTCTTGGAATCTTGCATCTTTGAATCATTTCAAGACGGTGTCTATGTATGAAACTTGCGATAACCCGATCATCCTTTTCTTGCGATCTCGAGTGATCTTGATCCCAAGGATGTGTCGCTTTCCTAAGTCTTTCATATCAAACTGTTTTTGAAAGTCATGCCCTTACGTCGATAATACCTTCACATCGCCCCCGATGATCAAAATGTCATCTCTACGATAGTACTAAGAATACCAATGCGATTCCGACACGCTTTTTTATACACACAACTTTCAAACTTGTTTTGATCAAACCCATAAGACTTTATTACATGATCAAAACTTTGGTTCCAAGCTCACGGATGCTGTTTGAGTCCGTAAATGGACCTCTTGAGCTTACAAACTTGGTGTTCTTGGCTTGTTTCAATGAAGCCTTGGGGTTGTTGCATATGGATCTCTTCATCAAGACTTCTGTTAAGAAAAGGCATCTTGACATCCATTTGCTGATTTCAAAGTCGAAATCTTTAAAGAATCGATAAGAGAATCTGGATGGACTAAAGCATGGCTACTGGCGAAAAAAAAAGTTTCCTCATAATCGATCCCTTCTTTCTGAGTATAACCTTTCGCCACTAGTCTTGCTTTAAAGGTTTCAACCTTCCCGTCCGGTCCTCTTTTCCTCTTATATACCCACTTGTATCCAATGGGTTTGACCCCATTAAATGGTTCGACTAGTTCCCACACTCTATTATGAAACGTAGAACCCATTTCGGCTTTCATTGTTGTTTGCCAAGAATCTGCATCCTTATCTTGGAGTGCCTCGTCATATGTCCATGGGTCTGATTCGTCTTGTCCGGGAATCAAGTCCGAGGACTCTCCTATTCCCATGAATCTCTCGGGCTGTCTAACAACCCTCCCACTACGACGAGGCTCCGGTTGTGAAAGTGTATCATTTGGAATATCATCTAGTACAGTTGGCATTGAGGTTTGCCCTCTAAGCTCATTTAAGGTAATCTCACTTCTGGGTTTTCTTTGGTTCATATAGTCTTCTTCCAAAAATCTATAGTGGGTGCTGATGACCACCTTTTGATCTTCGGGACCATAGAACATACACCCTTTTGTTCCCTCGGGGTATCCTACAAACAACCTTAATTCTGATCGAGGAACCAATTTACCGGATTCCTTGTCCAACACGTAGGCCGGACACCCCCAAATTCTTATGTGTCTCATACTAGGCTTGCGCCGGTCCACAATTCTTTGGGAATTTTGGGAACCGATTTGGATAGCACAAAGTTTAGAATGTAAGCCGCTGTTTCCAAGGCATGACCCCAGAACGACTCGGGAAGATCCACATAACTCATCATTGATCTAACCATTTCCAAAAGAATTTTGTTTTTAAGCTCTGCAACCCCCGTTTTGTTGAGGGGTTAGGGTGCGATGGTGGGATACTATCCCTTCATTAGATAAGTAGTTCAAAAACTCATTGCTGAGGTATTCGCCTCCACGATCAGATCGTGGAGACTTGATACGTTTTTCCATATGATTCTCTGTTTGAGCCTTAAATTCTTAGAATTTTTCAAAGGTCTCACATTCATGCTTCATAAGGAAAATGTACCTTGAGTAATCATCAATAAAATTACTCATAACCTCCTCTTGCTTTGGTTGACATTGGACCCATACATCATCAGGTGTGAAGCGACCTCTAACACTTTTTTGGCCCTATTCCCTTGGCTCCAAATGCCCTCTTGGTCATATTACCCTCCAAACATGATTCGCAGGTTGGGATTTGTTCAACTTGGAGACGCTCCAGTGAACCATCTTTCACCAACCTTTGGATCCTCTTTGGATTTATATGACCTAATCTTAGATGCCAAAGAAGTATTTCGTTCACGAAACTTTCTTTTTGTCGGAAATAGTTGATGTGTTATAGGATGCATTTCATGAGTGGTGTGCATGATTAATTGTATAGAGATTTTCCATCAATGTCCATAATGAGATACACTCATCATTTCAAAAATTATGTCATTCTCATTAGAAGAAACTTAGTGTCCTTTAATCGAATTTTAGAAACCGAAAGTGAATTCTTTCTAAAAAATCGGGAACATAAAGATAATCTCAAAAAAACTTTATCTTCAAAAAAGATAGGTGCACTTCTCCCACTGCTTTAACTGCTACTCATGTAGCATTGCAATGTGTGCTACTTGCGTAGTATTGCAATAATCGTTACTATCGTAGCATTGCAATATATGTCACTTACGTAGCATTGCAATGTCTTCTACTTTAAATAACGTTGCCCGGTGTGATGAGGATCTCACTCCCATCGAGTTCTTGGGATCATTTAGAACCCGTGAAGCCAACATGATTAGTGGATCTCGTGATCAACCACCCACGAATGAGAAGTATCGCCGCTAAACAAGTTTCAACAACTAGTGCGTGAGAATTACCTTTCTTTTCCGTCCCTTTTGGGGTTGGAACAGCAAAACCTCCATTGTCTCTCTCACCGCAGCTTAAGCACTTCCTCTTTGGATTTTCCTTGACACAACAAGCATTCCTCATCTTACCATTGCCCTTGGCAACAGTTGAGTTTTATTGCTTATGGGCTTTGGTCCTCTTATTTATCTTGCCTACCCTTGGCCTAAAAGATGAAGACGAACCACTTGCCGTCAAAGCTTGAGTTTGGTGCCTTATCAATATTTATGCCGAGACCAAAAGCTTGCAACAAATTAACTAGCGAGGCCAAAATGCTCAAAAAACTTTTTGGGCAGAGAGTGAAGTACCAAATTCATCTGAGTCTCCAGATCATAATCTGCACTTAGAATCTCAAGTTTGTTCAGATGGGCCATCTATTTTGAGGACGTAATCCCTTACGGTTTTGCCCTCCACCATTTTCAAATGATTTATATCTCAAGAAGGTGATCTGACGAGTCCCGCATGTTTTGACTCGTCAGTTGGCTCATCTGATTTTGGTGTGTCAAGAATCCACTTGTGCTTTTGTGCAGTTAGGACAATTATAATTTTTTGTTTCTAATATAGTTTCCATACATATTGTATAGACTTTAAGTATAATAACAGTGGATTAAAAGGTAACGACATGCTGAACTGAAATAAACAACTATATGCAATAGCACAAGTATAACATAAGATTCGATCACATGCATCATATTAAAATCTCAAAAACAAATATGAACATGCATCAGCCAACATCTCAAAACAGTTTAAATAAGCCACGTGGGGTGGGTCATTATTTAAACACATTCAAGCAGGTTACAAACAAGAATAGTTACAAACCTTTAATATCCAGATTAATAGTTTGCTCTCACTTGACCAATATAAAATTGACAGGGACTTCGGGGAAGTATATGCATATCAATTTTATACCTAAGTAATAACCATGATTAAATACAGGATTACTATTTCGCTTTGATCGAGCCTCGTGGGGAGGGTCATCGTCGCCACTAGTAATAACCCACAATCATGTGAAAGCTATCTTTTGACCGTCCCGGTGGGGAATTTCTCCAAACGAATTCACAAATAAATAAATCATGGAGGTCAAAATTAATTCAATTTTATTATCCTGAATAAAATTGTCAATTAATTATTTAAACATACTTAGTAATTTTGAAGGTGAGATTTTTCAATTTGGCAACCCTCATGCATTCACATTTAAACAAATTAAATAAAGCATAAGATAGCACAAATAAATCAAGCAAAACAGAAAAATAAATATATTGGGCACAAATTATCCAATTGTCATGGTTTGATTTTTCTTGGCTTGATCTTGAAGAAACACGTCTCGAATTTCTCCCACTCGTTCGTCTCGAACGCACATACGCCAAACGCTTCGCCTCGCAATGGATGCACGCCAGATCCGCCGCCACTTGACTAACTTCGTCTGAAACACGCCTGGCGAACGCGCCGCATGATGCCTCGACTGTGCGCCTCAGCATGTGCCGGCGTCGGCGGCTCTCGGTAATGGCGTGCATCACTTGTCATCAGCGCTCGCGCTCGCCACTTCCGCTTTCCGCCCGCTGACCTCGGCGGCCTTCGGCGTATCACAGCGGCTGCCAGCGTCATCGCCCGTCACTTTCGGCTGGAAGCGGTACAGCGGTCTCTTTAGCGCCCAGCCCACGCCCATCGGTGTGACCTAATCATGCCTTTCGGGTACGGGCAACCCGGCCTCGCCGCGTGCAGTAGCAGTGTGGCACTTCCGCCCTACGCATACAGTTACAGATTTAGATCCTTTTTAATTCTTAGATCTCTTTACGTTTCCCGATCAAATTTACAATTTATTTACAAAAAAATAAATAAACCTGCGTCTAGACCTAGTCTATTACATTGATCAAATCAAATAAATCCTAGTCTACTCATGGATTTTCTCACGAGGCCAAACAAATCCGAAGCTAATCGAAATAAAAAACACGGTTTATATGCATGCATAAATAAACACATTAAAATCCATGACAATTGGATACCGCAAAACAGATCTAACGGATTCTACTATCCAATTTCAAATTTAATGTCCGCGAATTAAATTACAATTTAAAAAATTGAGCGAAACCTTGGCTCGATGCGATTGTTGGGGAATGAGTTACATGAGATCTATTCGGGGTGAATATTTAAATACAAATTTAATTCTTTAATTATTACTAGCATAAATTAATCCTATATTAATTCAAATAATAATTGCAACAACATATCATGCATATAATAAGCCACGTAAAACCCACGCGGAATCTACGGGTTTACGTGAGCGCACTCTCGGGATGGCAAAGTGAATTCGGTTGGACGGACTAACCAAAAGGACTTCCCAAGTATTCCTTAGCCCTTGCTCGACAATCCGGTGGAAGGATACTCGCGAACAATTAACAAAAAGAAAAAAAATAAACTTTGTTGCACCACTTTTGTGGATTTGCTAATTTTTCCAAAGACATGGAATTGTACTTGGGAATGAACTAATCATCCCCTATTTATAGGAGAGGGTGGTTAAATTTTCAAATTGAAAAAATCAATGTGGGAAAAGACTTTTCTTGGTCACCAAGAAATCTTGAATATATCTCCTATATTCTTTTTCCCATAATTAAAATATTCCACAAAAATTCCACCTCCTCAATTATGGATATTTTCGAAAATTTTAGAGTGCAAGATTCCAAGATTTGGATCTTCTTGAATTTATGAGATATTCTTGTATTTCAAGAAATACATATCTTCCATAATATCTTTTCAAGAAAATCAAGAAAATCTTTCTTGCCCACTATATTTCCAAAATTTCGAAATTTCCTTCATGAATAACCAAGTGGGAGATTTCTTGAATTTAATGAGATAATCTTGTATTCCAAGAATACATATCTTCTCTTCCATAACAAAATTCAAAGAAAATCTTTCTCCCTCTTTTATCCATAAATTTCGAAAAAAATAGAGGAAAAATAAGCAACCATATTTATTTTATTTTAATCACCTTTTTCAGTTATTGGACTATTTGTTGGGCTACTCAGGGGGCCTTTAGGAGAATTAAGATTGGACCTTCTAATGGATCTTGAATATCTAATATTGAGCCACAATATAATTCAAGCCCATAAATATTAATTAATCCCACTACATAATTAATATTGCACTATCCATCTTAACCCATATTACAAATCAAAATGGCTCCGGTCATTATTTCCCGTGTTTAAGATTATCTAGCCCATTAATTAATCAAGCCCCATTTGAAATAGCTTTCCGTTAATTAATATCTTTTGTCCTTGGTCGAGGAACGGTTCAACATTATTATCCATACCGGAAACTAATTCCACTTGCAAGATTTGGTATGATAAAGCTTATGAACCTCCCAAGGGGGCAAATCAAACAAGCGCATACTTGCATTACGATTCTTAAGTATTAAATCTTAGCAATCACATGTGACCAATAATATTGCCCAAGATAAAAAGTGTTGAATCTCTCTCGATTCGCTACCCATGATAAGTCAAATCAATAGTTACCAATCCCACGTGATCCTATTTAAGGGACGAAGGTTAAGAAATAACGAACCACTGAGGTCTAATTCTTCCTTGTTCAGTTCTGAAGAATTTATCCTCATGTAGGTCCTATTCAGCGCATCAGTCATGCACTAGTGTAATCTCTTGGTCAAGACAAACCAATCTTAGCCTTACACCTCAACCTTTCGTGATGGGTTGTTCATTTCCATCTTGGTCGTGAATGGCGTATTTTTTTAGTTACAAGGATTGTTAATTTAATCTTTCGTGATCCGGTATCACTAAATTAACTACAATGTAACATGTACGAATTATTGAGCAGGTTATGCAAATAAATATATGTAACATTCAATCATATTTAAAGCATCAGTGATAAACAATTTATTTCAGTAAATAAGTCTGGAAATTCAGTTTCGATTATACAAAGTAAAAAGCATACTTTTCAGTATAATCCCAACACTTCTCTGTATGAAGCCGGTGAAGGCAGTGATGTTTCTAACTTTGATGTGAAGTCAATTGATTGGATTCTTCGAAATAGTGTGGTTAGTGTTGGGATATTTTAGTTTTGATGAATTATGCCAAAACATTATCAACTTGTGTTATTGAAGCTAATTTACAGATAACAAGTTGAGGGGGAACGAAAGAACAAGTTGAGGGGGAACACACGAAATCAGAAGTAGATGATCAAGATCAGACGAGGCTGCAGACGAGACTGATCGAGATCAGATGAGTTAGATGAGTTCGAAAGTTCGCGATGAAATTTGCGGCAAAATCGAAAAAGAAGAAAAATTAAGCCCGGTGATCGAAAAAATCGGATGACGGAAACGAACGATCGGATGATCGGAAGAACAATGAGCCGATATGGTGATCGAAGAGAGCGCATAAGCCGATCGAAAAGAAACTCACCGTAAGATCGTAAAGAAGGTTGCATTTAAGAAAGAAGAAGCGAGATCGAGACGGTCGAGATCGAGATATGAAGATGAGCAGATGATCAAGATCAGACGTGATTGAGATCAGATGTGCTAAACTGATATGCTAAACCTAATGTACTGACCTGATGCTATCCTGAGATGTTGATCTAAAGATGTGTTGATCTGATCAGTCGAGCTGATCAGATCAGGCAAAGAAGAAATCAGATAGCCTGAGTCAAAGTGACCTGAAGGTCAGGATGTCTGAATTTAGAGAATCGAACTCGGTCCACTCGAAAGTGTCAAGATGCTCGATCGCATAAGGTCCGCCAAGAGAAGTCTGTTGAATCAAGTATCCTGAGGCTCAGATAAACCTGAGGCTCAGATGAGAAATCTGAGACTCAGATATATCTGAGGACTCAGATAGAACTGAAGACTCAGTTTATCTCTGAAGACACTGAGACTCAGAGAATCCTGAATGATTCCAAGGCGAGAATCGAGGAATATAGCCGTTAGAATCACCGACGTGGACTAATGAGAGGAAGACAACCACTGAAGAAGTCACAGTACTTACAAGAATAGTATGGATTTGAATGTGATTTCTCCAACGGTAACATTCAAATCCACACTATAAATACAAGGTCTTTCATCATTCTAATGTGTGGATGCGTGGAGATTATAGCACGAAATGCTACAGAGCCAAAGAGAGTTATACCCAAAGCATTCCCACCCTAGAACACAAGTCTATAGATATACAAATATGTTCAAGAGTGTTCTAGAACCCAATCTAAGCAACCCACGATGTATCTGAAAGCTTAGAGAGATTTTCCCAACCTTAGCATTGAAATTTAAACAAATGTAAGGAAAATCTCAACCTAGTTGAAACCAAAAACAAACCTTACCCAAATCAGTCGGTTAAGTTTGTAGGTGAGTGTGAACTCGGTAAACATCTAGCAATCCCAAAAGGGAGGGTAGGCAATCCCGAGTGAGGGTGATAAGTCCCGATTGGAGTGTTAACTCGTTAAACATCTATAGGCAATCTCGTGGAGGGTGATAAGTCCCGAGGCGAACCCGAGAGGGTGATAAGTCCAGTTGGAAGGAATTTCCCTAGGAACAGGGAGAGTGGATGTAGGAGCTTGAGCATCCGAACCACTATACTTTGTTGTGTTCTTTACTGCTTTATGTTCTTATCTTGTCATATGCATTCGATTATAAGCAAAACACAACACATTGTTCTTAAAAGCAAAAATCTGTAATCACCATTCCTTCACCCCTGTTTTTATATGCATCGCACGAAATGTTTGCTTCCGCACGCGCAAAATGGGTTTTCAAAATCGTGACCAACAGTTAGTGTTTATATAAAATATTATTTTTTTTCTCTTTTTTTTATTGCATTATTTGTTGTATTAATTGCATTATTCATCTTTAAAGTACTATGACTTTTTTTATACATTTAATTTGGTAATGAATACACTTAATTTGGTCTTTCTACCAAAGATTTTTTCTACAAATTATATAACATATGAGAAAGTTGATTTAGGAAATTATAACCGACAGTTTTCTTGGAAAATATATTTTCTAATATGGGCATACACAATCAAGTGAATTGCTTAATCTACTTAATTTAATTTAATGTGTTGATTTTGTGCATTAATTATTATAATTCTTATTGCATCCAATTATATAAGTAATAATTTTACAATAAGTTCATTAATCCCAAAATTAAAAGAAAATGATCAATTTTTAAATATTATCACGGTTATGAGCATATTATCGATTAATAATTTTAATGAAATACAACAATGTAAATATATTATTTCATAATTATACATTTTTCGTTAAGATTTGTAAATCATAAAATAATTATATATTAAATAATTTGAATTATGAATTTTTACATTGTATCTCCAATTATAGTGATCCTTAATTATTAAGAATTGAAGTATGAAGAATGCATAAAAATAAAATAATTGATAAAGAATAAAGAATAAATTTACAACATTGAAAACATTAAGCATGGTTCTTATTTTAATCACAACATTGAAATTAAAATAGCCCTTAATATGAAGAATTGCAAAATAAGAAGCATCATCATCATCTTTCAATATAAATGTGGTGTAATTTTATCATGCACTATTTTTATTAAAATGAATGTGGTGTAATAGAATTAATAATAATTAAAATCTATAATCTTAATATTATAGATTCCCTTCAAGTATTTGATTCCCCGATAAGCCGCATCATTTTCAGCTTCTTCAAACGATCCAAATAGTTCACCTTATACAACATGCACATCGTCAATGTCGTTGAGAAAAACTTTATAATTTCTTTTGCTTAAATGTTAACCTACTTACTTTATATTTCAATTTTTTGTGTAGGCAATAAAGATTCTGAAATTAATGGACTTACAAACACCGCTTCGTCATCAATTTTTCGTTATGTATTTGGAGATAAGTTTGATAATTCAAGCAAGGATATGTATGCAAAACAAAATCCCGATGTTACCAATGGTACTCATATTATATTATTATGTTTATTAAAAAAATTCATTAATACTATATATTATTATAAGTATTATTAGTTATTTTACATTTGTTTTGTTATATAATTATTATTTTATGTCAAATGCAGTTAGTGGATCTAGCAATCGGCACATTAATGATCAGAATGTTGGAAATTTTTCTTTTCCTGATCATTTAGCTAGAGATGATATTCATGTTGAAGAATTAAGGTCTAGAGAGCCAATATTTAACGATGTTCTGCAGCATTATAATGATGATAGTCCGGAGATAATTGATTTAGATCCCGACGATTCAATCTGTTATGATAATGAAGTTGATTGTAACTTGTTTTATTTATTTGTTCATATTTTTTATTAAGTTTTTTTTAAATAGAATCTCTTTTTAAAATTTGTATTTTTATTAGTTTCTTAAATTAAATGCTTATTTTATAATTTATTTATTTCAGATATCGAATATTGGGATATTGGTGATCATATACATCGATGTGAATTTTGTGGTGCTATGTTTTGGTTTGATGAACGAATGAAATCTTCAAAAAAACAATTAGCTCCAAAATTTTCTTTGTGTTGTATGCAAGGAAAAATTCAGTTACCTCTAATGCTTCAGCCTCCATTACTTCTTTATGATTTGATATTGGGGTCAAAGTGAGAGAAGCAAACATTTTTTGGATAACATTTGTTCATTCAACAATATGTTTTCTTTTACATCTTTAGGCGGAACAATCGATAGAAATTTAAATAGAGGTAAATCTCCCCCGGTGTTTCGAATGCATGGTCAGAATTATCATATATTGGGTAGTTTGCTTCCAAGTGGTCATGATCCCCCAACGTATGCCCAACTCTACATATACGACACAAATAATGAAATATATAACCGAATTCGATCTGTCAGGTAAGATATTTTTAATTTTAAAAAAATTTATCTACGTATTATTTTATCTTCAATCAAATTAGTTACATCCCATTATTTGATATATATATATATATTTCAGGTCATCGAAAAATATAAATACAATACAAGCTGAGATTGTATCCGACTTAAAAGAGATGCTGGACAACAACAATGTTCTGGTTAAGAGATTTAAATATGTTAGAGATAAATTCAGGTCTGGTCACAGAAAAGTAACTATGCAATTAATTGGAAGTAGAGGCTACGATCCAAGGACTCACAACTTACCTACAGTTTCATAAGTTGTAGCTGTGGTTACTGGTGATCTTGACAGTACCATTGGGGTCCGTGACATTATAATTCAAACATATTCGGGTATACTGCAACGTATTACAGAGTTGAACCTGTCTTATCTTGCTTTGCAATATCCTCTTCTTTTTCCTTATGGTGAGGATGGGTATAGGAAAGATATACCATTTTCTCAATCTGCATTGGGAAGGGTTGGACAAAGGACTGGTATTAGCATCAGAGAGTTTTTTGCATATCGTCTTTAGGAAAGGAATGAGGAGCCGCCTACACTACTTTCTTGCAAGAGGTTGGCGCAACAATTCATTGTGGATGCATATATGATGGTTGAGTCTGCAAGGCTTTTGTACATAAAAAATCATCAGAAGGAACTTCGATGTGATATGTATGTCGGTCTTGAAGATGCTTATTTGAATGGGGAGAGGGAAGGAAGAGCTATTGGTAAATGCATTGTTTTGCCTCCTTCATTTACTGGAGGTCCGAGGTACATGATGCAAAATTATCAAGATGCTATGGCTATTTATCGTTGGGCTGGTTATCCACAATTGTTTATGACATTTACGTGCAATGTGAAATGGCCATAAATTGTTCGTTATATGTCGCATAGAGGTCAAAATCCCGAAGATCGACCAGATATTGTATGTCGCATCTTTAAGGTCAAATTGGATGCACTGATTCGTGACATTTGACAAAATAAAATATTTGGAAACGTTAAATTAGGTACAATTTTTTTTTTGTATAAAGTTTTATTTATAAATAAATTATATTATAATAATAGTATATAATCATAAATTAAATGTAAAAAATTGAAAAAAATTTATTCGTTATTTTGCAGTTTTGTATACTATTGAGTTTCAAAAATGTGGTCTGCCTCATGCACATATCTTGGTTTTTCTGAAAAAGTATAACGATGCTCCTTCAGTTGATGATATTGATCGAATAATTTCAGCTGAATTACCAGATGAGTCGAATGATAAGCAGTACTTTGAAGTTGTGTGATTTTATGATGCATGGTCCTTGTGGTCCAACTGTTAAGTACTCTCCATGCTACTCTGGAGAAGGTGAATGTACAAAGCACTTTCCAAAGAATTTTTTGTCCGAGAGTTCATTTGATGATGATGGATATCTTATTTATAGGTGGAGGGACGATGGAAAAACCGGTGAAGAAAAAAGGTGTTGTTTTGGACAACGATTTGTTGTTCCTCATAACAAATATCTTCTCCTGAAATACGGTGCACATATTAATGTTGAATGGTGCAATCAATCCAGAGAAATTAAATACTTATTCAAGTATATCAACAAGGGTCATGATCGTGTGACAACTACTTTTGTTGAAAATAACGGGGAGTCTAATCACGCATCGAATGTTGATGAGATCAAGATGTATTATGATTGTAGGTATATTTCGCCGTGTGAAGCTGCTTGGAGATTATTTGGTTTTGAAATTAACTACAGGAATCCGTTTGTTGAACGCTTGGCATTCCATCTGCCAGAACAACAGAATGTTGTGTTCAGGGACACCGGTTCTTTGCATTCTGTTTTGGACAGACCGAGTGTGAAGACTAGCATGTTTTTAGCTTTGTTTGAGTTGAATAAGCATTTTGATGATGATGCTAAGTTGACATATGCTCAAATTCCTCAGTTTTTTATTTTTAAAAGAAACACAAGGAAGTGGGAACCAAGACAGATGGGATTTTCAGTTGGTCGTATTTCTTATGTACCACCTGGTACTGGTGAGGCATATTATCTGAGGATTCTGTTGAACGTTGTCACTGGACCTACGTGTTTTGATGATATCAAAAAATTTAGAGGAACAGTTTATTCCACATTCTGTGATGCTTGCTTTGCCAGAGGGTTGTTGGAACATGATAGAGAATATGTTGATGGACTAGAACAGGCTAGCGTTTGGGCCTCTGCATCTTCGATGAGATCTCTTTTTGTTACTCTTCTCAATTCCGGATCTTTAAATAATCAAGGTGAAATATGGGATAAGTGTTGAAAATATTTGTCTGATGATATTTTGTACAAGAGAAGAAAAATAATACGGTATCCAAGTATATATATATTTTTTTTAAATTATAAATTATTTCAATTTAATTCACTCCGCTCTATTATTTCTCGCTCAATTTCCTTATTCTTCTGCACCAAAGTTTATTGCATGATTTTTTTTTAGGCGTTTTATATAATCAATCATAATTATATAATTATATTATATTATATTAAGTGTTTTGAAAAAAAAACATCTTTTTTATTGTTGGTGTGTATATTTTCATATATATATTATATGTAACTGTTAAGTATATTATTAAAAAATATCATTTAATAATTTACGTATGATTTTTTATATTATGATTTTTTTTATTCTTCTTATAGTTTCTAGAGTTGAGAATGTCGGATGATGGGATCAAGAACTGTTGTCTTTTGGAAATCGATAATATGTTACGTTCTCTTGGTAAGAGTTTGCATGACTTTGATGGTATGCCTGTGGCAGTTGCTAATAGCAGTATAACATCCCGTAATAGGATGATTTTGACTGAGTTATCGTATAATAGAGCTGGCTTGAGAATGGAGTATGAAGTTTTGCTAGGGAGATTGAATGATGAGCAACGTGTTATTTTTTATAAAATAATTATATCTGTGTCATTGGATTTAGGTGGAGTGTTTTTTGTGTATGGTTATGGAGGTACTGGGAAAACATTTTTGTGGAGGATACTATCTTCTAGATTACGATATGAAGGTGAGATTGTATTGAATGTAGCATCGAGTGGCATATCATCACTTTTACTTCCTGGTGGACATACAGTGCATTCTAGGTTTTGCATTCCAATCAATTGTCTGGAAGATTCTACGTGTAACATCAAACAAGGTAGTCATATTGCTGAACTTTTGATTAAGTGCAAGCTCATAATATGGGAATAAGCTCCAATGACTCACAGACATTGTATTGAAGCATTATATAAATCATTGAGAGATATCATGCAGTTGTCTGATCCATCGCACTGAGAAATACCATTTGGTGGAAAAATAATTATTTTTGGGGGAGATTTTCGATAGATATTGCTTGTCATTCCAAAAGGAATGAGACAAGACATTGTACATGCCACTATCAATTCATCTGATTTGTGGAATGCATACACCGTTTTGAAGTTGAGAAGAAACATGAGGTTGATGCAATTCGATTCGGTTCATGGGATGAACGAAATGAAATTATTTTCGGAATGGATCGAATCTGTTGGTGATGGAAGTATAGGGACAAAAACTGATTATGGTTCAGATATTATCGTCCCTGATGATATTTTGTTGAAATGTGGTGATGATTCAATTGCTTCTATAGTTGATTGTATTTATCCAGATTTTAAATCGAGGATGTACAATCACGAATTTTTACAGGACAGAGCTATACTTGTGTGAAACTTGACACTGTTAAATCTATTAATGATTACATGGTTCGATTAAATCAAAAGGAATCTCGCAAGTATCTCAGCTCCGATAGTCTTTGCAGGTCTGATTCCAATTTTGATTCTCTTGCTGATGTTCATATTCCTGAGTTCCTCAACACTTTGAAATTTTCCGGTATTCCCGGCCATGAACTTAATCTCAAAGTTGGAATGCCTGTTATGTTGTTGAGAAATATAGATCATTCAAGGGGATTATGTAACGGAATCAGGTAAACTTTTTATTTTTTAATTAAATTTATTTTTTACAAATATTTACCATTTCTTTTAAGATTATTTTTATAATTTATTTTTTTATTGTAGGTTGGTGGTCACTAGGTTGCGTGATAGATTGATCGAAGGTAAAGTTCTTCTTTGCAAAATTTACCGGTGAACTAGCATTGATACCTAGATTGTCACTGACTCCTTCCGATACTAGGTTACCGTTCAAGTTTACACGCAGACAATTCCCGTTGTGTTTAGCCATGGCCAGCTTTATGTCGCAGTTTTGAGGGTTACCAGTCGACGTGGTTTGAGGATTATGTTGTGTACTAATGGCAGTTCTGAATATAATACAACAAAGAATGTTGTATTTCAAGAAGTGTTCCGAAATGTTTAGATTTTTTGAATTATTTTATGATTTGTTTTTTTTTCTACATTGCTTTTCTTTAAAAGTTTGAATGCTATTTTATTTAACAAATGGTTGTTGTCGTTTTACTTTTATTTAAAAAAATAAAACAAGCTGCTATATGTGTGTTTAAAAAATTGAAAATGAGAATCACTTATGCTTAATAAGTATTGTTTAAAAAAATAATTTATAAAATGGTAATGGGATACTCTAAGTTTTAGGATATTTTGCAGTTGAACTTTGAGGATCACAATAAATATTAAAACTTATTTTTACTAATATATTTTTTACTTAAAAAAAGATTTTATCATGGTTAAGTTATCAATTAATATCTAAAAGATTAATTATAATCTACAAATTAAAGTGATACTAAAAGTATTGATTTTGATATGGAGCCTAATAGATTTTTTACCCGGTCCGAACCCAACTCAACCCGACTCAAAACCGGCCCAAGTGGTTCATGGTTCACCCGGCCCGAACGGTTGATGGTTTAGGGTTTACGGTTTATGGTTTAGGGCTTAGTTTGAGAATGTCACATAAGTTATTAGGCTCCATAAGGAGCCTAATATTAGGCTCCATATCAGAACTGTTAAAAATATATAATAATCCCTCCGTCCCAAAGTCGTTTACCCCTTTGCTTTTGTCACGAGTTTTAATGTGAGAGTTATTTATTAGTTTTTAAAGTGAAAGTAATTTTTGATTGATGGTATAGAAGTCAATTTTATTTTATTATTAAACTAGATGACTTTTTGTGTGTAAAAATAATAGCATGAGATGTAATTTGAAGATGTTGAGATGGGATAGTGGAAAATGGTGTAATTACTTCATGCATTTTATGAAAATTGATAAATAAGTTTGGGACGGACCTTTTGGGAAAAAGGGATAAAACAACTTTGGAATAGGTGGAGTATTAAATTAATTAAATATGTAAAAACTAATAACTTTCGTGCTAACGAACGGCTGGCAAAATACTAGTTTAATATAATACACGTTGCAATCAGCCAATTTCATATGATATGAATTGTAATTGGATTTAAAAAAATTATACAATTTGCAAGTTGAAATTACAGTAATATTCTTCAGCTGCATCACCTGTCTCCAGACAACCACCACAAACACTATCTGACCATGGATCAACATATACTAGAAATTCGGTGCTTAATTTTAACAATCATTTTTACTACTGAATAATCTCATATTTCAATTAAACCATTTCATTTTACCATGTCTAATATAAGCCAAAATTAGCAAACTTTTATATATTTCAGCACAACATGGCATTCCCATTTAATTAATGATCTAGAAGTTGATCCTGGGCAGATTCATGTTTTGCTTCAAAAAAAAAAACAGCCATTATATAGCTTCTTGATCAAAACTCAGTACCAAATAAGTAAACAGGTTTCAAACTTTCAAAGCAGAAAGCAATCGTCAGAAAATCGATCTATCTTACCAATGGACAAAATTGCACTTATTTCTGTTGGCAGGCTAGATGATGACCTTTCACAGCCAAAATTGTGAAAAGATAACAAAGTAACAAAGTAATTTAGAGAAAAATCAGTAGCTTTCATATGTGCCAAATTTTCAGACCAATCAAGAAAAATGAAGAATTGGTCGTGAGTCTTGATAATATTACCCAACTTGTTAGTTCCTAGTCGAAGTCCAAAGCATCATCATCACCACCAAGCTCGACTCCCCCATCATCAGATCCACCAAGGATGGAAATGAAAACTAGAACGGCAACAAGTTGAGTAGCCAGAAAGTATTTTGCTCTTTTTCTGTATTTCTTCTCTTCCTCTGTCTTCTCCCTCTTCGGTTTGCTCTTTGGTTTCGAACCTAAATTATTTGTTGCAAATGGGGTTAAGTTTACAACATTGTAAATAAAACACCAACTTGGAAACATAAAGGAAATAAAATCATCATGTAATATATTTTAATTCAAATATATGCCTACATAGTTAAAATTTTGTTGTGAACCAGATCCAAACAATTCATCTCATGCAAGTCCAAGTTCAGCTTTTTCCTTTACGTAAATCATTGGACAAATAATAATTGCTGATGAATGCCAAAGCGGGTACAATTACAATCACATCTCTCAGCAGCAAAGTTTTACTACAAAAGTCATCTCTTTCTTATCCACAATTGTTTAACTTAGCAAAGTTCTGCAGACTTCATTTATGAACTAATGTGGCGTTCTCTTATTTTCTCTTTTCGTGCGTGTGTTTTCCTTTTTTTTGGAAGTCTATCATGACAAATCCTGCACCTTGAGGACTCCCTATATTGTCACAATAAAATATCTCTGGGACAACTTCTGTATTGAATGAAAATGAACGAAGTCCAAACAATTTTGCAAAACCCATAACAGTTGCAGAATATTTTTGATAGGAAACAAGATTCTATTGATGAAAAGAAAGATATAAGGGATGGGGGAGCTCTTATACAGATTACAAGTAGATAGAGTTTACAACAATTACAGATTGATTAATTGATAGATTCAAGCAATTGACTTACTCCAATTTGAAGGGGCCCATCGCTTAGAAGTTGATGACGAGGGATCTGAATGGGGAATTGATGAAGATGATGAATCGGCATCTACATACTCCATTTTAAGATTCTCAGCATAACTAACAAGATTAGCATGACCCAAAAGCTTGCTTCTGAGAACTGATGTCTCCTGTTAGGTAAGAACAGGTTAAACAGGACGTTGAGTTATTCATGGGTACAATATTTCTATTAAAGGAACCTGAAATTGTATGCACTAATCAACCACTTAGAGAAGATTAAATAAGCATAGATACATAACATGAAATTCCACCTATTGTTGCATTAGGGGTTGGGACTGGTGAGTCGTACAAAAAGTAAACTGTTAAATCAGATTTACCAATCCCCGAGAAAATTTTAACATTTGAAGATGAAATTTATGACAAACTACAGACTATCTACAATGATTGGCCGGCTTTAGCCTTTAGTTATATTATAAAACAAGTGATCCATGAATATGGTTTAAGAAGCATCAGCCGCTTTACATTTTAGAACAAGTCATACACAAATGATGTGTGTGTGTGTGTATTGGCTACAACATAAATCTTATAAAGTTCAAGTAGGTCATCGAAGATTCAAATTTCCTAATTGTTGAGTTAATTCAACCATGTTTCACATCACAAAGAATCCTAAATTAATTCCAACATTTGGTTATAAGCTATGCACTCAAATAATACCAACCAGCATAACTTAGGAACTAAGCCACAACTGTCTTGTTGATACTCCCTCCGTCCCAAGTTTGATTCAACATTTGCCCAAAAGGTCTGTCCCAAATTAGATTCAACATTTCCTAAAATGGCAATAAAGCAACATTTAGACTTTAAACTACACCCTTCAAACATCTCAAAATTACACCATGTGCCATTACTTTTCCTAAACTAAAAGCAACTTTATCTCCTTTAATTTACACCACATGTCATATTGCCATTACTTTACAACTCCGCTAATACTAATAAACAAATCTCACATTAAACTCCGTACGAAAAGTAAATGTTGAATCAAACTTGGGTCGGAGGGAGTATTATTCTATTTCTAGTTTAAAATTTCTCCAAATTTTCCCTGAATCTATTACTTTAGAAAGGCGATAATATTTGGGAAGTGTCATTGTTCCAACAAATGAAATCCTCCCAATTGACTCGGAGAAGTCCTATTATGTCTGGAGAAAACAAGAATTCCACATGCATGAGAACAAATGTAGAGCCGTATAGAGCACCAAACCTCACTTTTAATCAAATCTATAATTATAATGAAGTTGTAAGCAAGTCGTATTATTCTAATACTCACAGGTAAAGCATGAAGGGTAAACAGAACATGCCCAAGAAAAACTGCATCCAAACGTGTAGGCCTGCATTGTATGTAATGCTTAGTCAGCATGCTACCAAATTGGAAACACGAAAATTTTCTTTTAAAATGGAATCATTCAAGTGTGTATAGGAAAATGGAAGGACCTGTTTTCAAATAAAAAGGATTGTTCCCCTAATTTATCTGATAAAGCACCATATGCCAGGGTTGCTCTGTTGTACATCTGCAGAAAAGAACAGCATCATGCCTCATATATAGTTTTTGCCCACAAATGTAAAAGAACTCTGCATACATGTAAAATTATGTTTTCACATCTTATTATAGGGCATGTTTGATTTGGGATTTAGTGGATTTTAAAATTTAGTGGGTTTTCAAAATCCTGATATATTGTAATGTTGTGTGTTTGTTTTGAGATTTAAGTAGGGTAGAATTTAACTTTATAATGATGGATGATTATGCAATTATTAAGTTGTTTTATTGGAAGTAGTAAAAGTGAGAAAAAAAGAGTGAAAATGATAAATAAAATATGAGTAAGAATAAAAACTCATATTTGCATAAATAAAAATAAGTTATTGGAGAGAGTGATGGAGAAAAAATGGTATTGCAGGGTACATAGGTATTTGTAGGGGAGGATATAGTGGGTTTTGAAAAACAGGATTCCAAAATCGCAAAGTAGAATAGTATCTAAATTTCAAAATCAAAAATCCGGTTTTCAAATCCCAAATCATACATACCCATAAAGTTCGAGAAAAACAGATATGCAAGTAAGCATTTCCTATTCGCCAAGATATGAAAACGTTGGGTGCGTGATGCAGGCAGTGAGAGCATATGATAAAGAATAATATACGAAGAGCACGGGAACACACTAGTTTCGTTGATTCTAAGAATACCTGAAAAGTGGTAAACTCAAGTACGTTGATTCTCACAAGAATATTGTAAAATAGATAATGAGATAAAATCCCAGTTTTTTCATTAATCAAATTCAACTCCCCTCTACAATAATAAGAACACCTATTTATAGTACTAAAACAACTTAGGGAACAAGAACAGAAATAAATTCTAAATGTTACAGTATGAAATAAAATCCTAAATAGAAATATCTAACTCTAATTATAGCATAAATATCTTTCAATATCTTCATCAGTACGTTACAAGGATGAGGAACCCCATGTAAGTAGAATACTAGCATGTGATGTGTTCTTATCTAGGACAATTTCAAAAAAATATTCAAAGCTTGACTATTTTTTTATGAAGCATCTGCCATCTGGGCAAGTGAAGCCACCGGGTTGCACATACGGATGTATTTGAATTTGATATAATTTTGATACGATTCAATATTATGATTCAAATTCGAAATATTTGAATTTGAATTTGAATTTGAATACAAATTATTTTTTTGATTCAAAGCATCATTGTATTCGATTCGGTATTCGCAAATATTCGATTAATGTATTAATTATATTCTAAAAAATAATTAATATGTAATATTAATTATTGAAAATTAATAGAATATATTATAAATTTATGAACACTTATTAATATATAATTATATCTATTTTATTTCTGAACAATTCATTAATAATATATATACTATCGTTTTAGAAAAAAATCAATTTTATTTAAATATATAATTTTTATTTAAAAAAATATTAGAATTAGAATTTCGAATCGAATAATTGAATACTATTGAAATAAGAATACTACTTTCAATTAAATAACAAATATATTTAAAATTCAAATTTTAAATGAATACGAATATTATATCGAATTGGAACAAATTCGAACATTGTAATATTCACATTGATTCGGTTCATTTACATCCCTAGTTGCACAGACAGACTAAAATCAATGTTTCACATACACACACACACACACACTCTTCAGAGTGCACATGCCAAGAGAGGGATGCAGTCATGCAGCCTAAAACAGGATATCAATTTTCCTTTTACTAGATTCAAAATATTAGTTAATAAGAAATAATAGAAACAGAAAGTACCTCCTCTTCTCTTCTTTCTGCATTCTCTGATGTTATACCAAGTTGTTTTTTCACTATGTAGACTTGCTTATAGTACAAAATTTTTCCAAGGGGCCAAGGGAGATCGGAGTAATAAATCTTGTGTGCTGACTTGCCATTGGACCCCACCCAGAGTTCGTACAAGACTGCATCGGCAAGCCATGAATCGACCATTGCCATAAATGATACCCATTCAGGTATACCATTGACCTCAGAGTCCAAATTTACAATACTGTCCTCCTTCAGTTTCTGAATGACCCCACCATTCTCATTATTATAAGCTACATAATCACCAGTCTCGACAAACGGTATTTGATCTGGTTAAAATATTGTATTTCACAGAAAAAAAAATCAGATATAGAAACGATTGGTTAAGGTACAGTAAGACGAAAACTTACAATAATAGGCAAATAAGTCTATGCACCATGCAACTCAAGTGCATTTTTAAATGGTATTAGTTTCATTTACTGAAAGTTATTAATTGGCCAATGTTAGCTGTTTTCACTGAACAGTATTAGTTGTTTTCATTGAACAGTATTAGATGCGCATCAGTAACACGGTGCATCAGGTGCACCCAAGTGTTGCAATAATATTATAACTTAAAGGCAAAATCTGCTAATAATTGCAGGACTATAATCCTAGAAAGGAAGGAGAAAAAAAGTTGTTTGGTCCCATAACTTATACACTGTCCATTTTCGTCCCGAAAAAATTTAATGTCTAATTTTAGTACCACGACTAAATAGATTGTCCAATTTTGGTCCCATTCACCGAAAAATTGGAAAAAAACATCGTTTTCGATCTCATACGAATCACGTGCCGATAAAATTGAGTTGTTCTTACATTTACAGATTTTAAATTTTAGTTTTGATTACATTTATTGGATTATTTACACATGGGTAGTTTAATTCATTGAAAAATGTAAATAAATAAAAAGAAATAAATAGTCAGCGTTCACGTCATCGAGGGTATAGAGAACCCCCAAATTTTACCGGCACGTGACTTACACGTCATAAAAATGACGTTATTCACGATTTTTCGGCAAAAATGGGACCAAAATTGGACAATCAATATAGTTACGGGACCAAAATTGGACAGTTGAATTTTTGGGACGAAAAATGGACAGTAGATAAGTTATGGGACCAAAAAACTTTTTTTCTCAGAAAGGAAGTATTGTCTCCAAACAAGAAAAGAAGCCCTTACATCGAATTAAAGGTTTAAGATAAAATTAAGAGACATGCCTGAGATGGGAAAACAAACGGTCTACAGTTGGCCAGTATAACAGCACAAATTATAATTTGATTTAAGTCCGACTCCAAATAGGTGTCACCTATCATAAAATTAGGCCTTGTTTGGTTAGGTGTATTGGGGGGTTATTGATGGCTAATACCCTCTAATATTGTGTTTAGTTTCCTTTAGGAGTTGTCCTTGGAGCCTGGTATTAAACGAGGTTTGTGTAATACCCTTTTGGGGTTATATGGATACCACCTTGGAGCTGGTATCCCCAATCCTGCTCCCCAACATGTATTAAATTTTGAATTGACAAACTTACCCTTCATTTCAAAAGAAATTGATCATTTTATATATAATTAAAAGGAAAAATAGTCAATAATTTATTTTAACGATTTTAGTACATAATACCAAATAATTAATTGATATGTAATCACCTAAAAATTGATTTCATGTTTTTGTAACCAAACAAAGTATGTACAAAGTGAACTATATTACACATCCCGGTATTAATAATCACTGATTATCCAATACTTGAAACTAAACAACAAGCATGCCATGACAGACTGGACAACTTAAAAAACAGTTTTTTTTTCCTCAAACCACATTGAAACTAATACAACCGAAGATTACAGCATGCAGATTTTGGGTAGTGTAGTAAGAACCTGGTACCCACACTTCACCACAAACCAATCCTAAAGACAGTAATGCTCTACCCAAGACTTATGAACATTCAAAAGGCAGACAACCCCATTCATTGATTATCACTGTTCACGAATAAAACCCGAGTCACTTCTAAACTCATTGTTGACCTAAAAATCGAACATTATTATGGTATGCCATGATAAATATTTAATCTCTTGGTATTTGACTATTTGAGTAACCATGGCAACATTGCAGCATTTTAATGTTGAGTGTTCACTAATAAAAAATCTAGGTATTGGAACAGAGAGTCTTGTGACGAACTGCTTTCGCTCCAAAACTCCAAGTGCTTTATTATTTTCAAAGCACTATATCAAGACAAGAAAAGCCACAAGGATAAACAATAAAAATAATCTTGTCCATTAAACAACTCGGAAGCAGATTTCAATTGAGGCCATCAGTTTTCCATGGAAATTCCAGTATTAACTCATCGCTGGATCACAAAGCTGATAGTTCTGTAAAAGCTAAGCGGCTGTGTCCCCCACAAAATTAGCCCTTTTCGATCTTTATAAGTGTTTCTCACTAGGATAATTCTGCCATGGATACATAGCATCATTAAATGTACAAATGTATTGTTGTTGAATTGCATTTTTTTTAAGGGATATTTCCTTTGAATGCATCTGACATTGTCCCTGTTCCCTCTTATCATGTTTGTCCATATGTCTAGCATCAAAAATATTTCTTGGCTAACAAGTCTTCTTCTAATGCTGAATCTTATTTACCCCTAAATGCTAAGTTCCTTTCCCCCTTTTCTTCTGTTGCCATGTAGTTTGTTTATGATGGGAATGAGAACTAGATTATTGGTTAATTGTTGTCTTTGCTACATTTGATGTTTTTTGTGTTATAATGGAATCTAACTTCACAACTTTAGTGTGTATTTCATGTTTACATTATGTTTCAATGTTCATTAGTTGACAATGGGAAATTATTATGTGATTTTACGTGGTACTGAACTTTATTTTGTAGGCCAATATGTTTCAAATATGTGATATTAATATATTAATGATGTTTAGTGAAAAAGGACGAGAGGCAAGCCTTCTTGCAATGTTCATTATATAACACTTAAACTGGACTACAACGCTGTTAGTGATTGTGAAACCATTAAATAGGATGTGTGAAAACACTCCAATAATAAACTTCAATCGAGAAAACAGGGAACGTTTTTTAGTCAAAGATCTTGGAGAAACCTTAATAAGACCTTTAAACTTAGCATGGATCAAAATCATTGAAATATTTATTGTTTCAGTTTCTAATTACATATAACTGCCGTCTGCCGCCTTGAACACATCCAGACACCTCTAATTGCTTACAGACATTTTTATCAAAGCACAATCAATTATCAATTTCAGTCCATTAAACAGCAAACTACATTAGACCTATCTCAGGACAAATATCATGTGTTCAACATTTCTTTTCTGTGAAGATATATTCTACAGTATATCAAACGCATCTTCGGGAAAATGCTAAAACCCACTAGTTTTTATCAATGGAATTAGAACATGCATGACAAAAGCATAGCAAGTAGAAATTCTGAAACACAATCAACCTTTGTCTCACAGATTCTAGATACTTTAACAAAGAGTGATAGAACTGAATAACCCATTTTTCCTTATTAAACAAGAAATTGAGAATGCAACAACACAATCCACAGGTTCATATAATCAAAAAGTAACCATGACAGAAGGCTGGGATTATCGTAAGTCTCCTATATAATTCTGCCATATCGGTTGCAAATATCAAGTTATCTAACTTCCAGGTAAAAGAAATTGAGGGGCGCATAAATGTATATCTTTCAGAGAATATTCAATTTTAGAGCACGATTACAAATCACTGAAAACATTCAAGGAAAACAATACTTGCTGGGATTTCTCATAAGCAAATCAGCCGCGAGATAGAAAAAGACAAAGCAAACATATCGAGAGGAAAGAAAAGTACCGGAATCAGGATGAATGAGATTGAACTTCAAGGAAAATGGGATTTTGCAAAATTTGAGATAAATGTAAACGGGGAGACAGCAGGGGCAAGCAGTAGGCAGCGAAAAACAAGGTTTTCTTGCCACAAGCGTCATTCTCTCTCCTCCCCCACCGCCATTTTCCATAGCTCCCCACAGATTCAGTATAATTGTTGGAAAGCCTTAATTTGATCTTTGGTTGAACAGAAAAGGAACGAATTTGACGGTTAAACCCTAACACGGGTTTTGCTGGGTTTTCTTTCTCTGTACAAACTTTTTTTAAATTAATTATTATTAGTATGTTGCGTAGTTAGGGTTTAGAATTTAGGTGCAGGGTTATGCGTATGGGTGAGCATGATTCGAAAAAAAATTGAATAATCGAGCCAAATTGAAACGAATCGAATCGAAATATAATTTCAGTTCGGTTAATTTGGTATTCGGTTAGATTTCAATTTTAGAATTTTTGATTTTCGATTTCGGCTTTTATAGTAAAATTACCGAAAAATCGAAAATTCAACCAAAATAATAAATTCTATATATATAATCATAATTCTAGTTCAATTATTCATTTTCTAACCTAATATTACACTATATAAACATTACGTGTTGATTATAAATTTATGTGGTAGTGTAGTATCATTGGATTTTGTGTTGTGTCATTTAATTTTCGAATTTTTACAGTAAAAAATGAAAATGTGTCCTCTAAAAATGATTTAATTTCATAATATCAGATTATTTTGGTTATTTCAGTTTTTACCGAAAAATCGAACCGAAAAATTCAGTTCGGTTTAAGATCGGTTATGACGTAAAATGGTTCGATTTCGGTTTATTATGGTAAATATTTCGATTACTTCGATTTGCTATTTCGGTTGGGTTCGGTAACTGAATAATCGAATAGCTGAATGCTCACTCTTAGTTATGGGAGGTGGGCAATAAGATATGAGTACGGAGATGCAGTTTTTAAAAAATTTATGGTACGTTGCTGTAATAAATATATGAATTTTTAAAAAAAAAATTAACATGTCAAATGTGTGTAATTCACATAAAACTTAAATATTTTCAATAATATAATTAAATATCAAATGTGTGTAATTCCCATAAAACTTTAAAAAAAAAATCAATAATTTAATATAATTAAACAACAAAACAACAATTCAAATATCATCAACTCAATATAAGATTATAAAAAGGAGTTCAATTGAAAAGAAGAAAACAAGGTTCATGTTGTCAATATAAGTTTTTTTACAGGAAGTATAAATAGTATTAAACAGTCAGAAAATCGGCTTCCACAGTAGCAACAATATGATCTGGAACATGGATCGGAGAAAAAGCAATTGTAAACACAAATTTCATATTTAATAATATGAATAAATACGAAAAAAGAATTGCAAAGATAATTTCTTGTATTGAATATGAATTCGAGTACAATCTCTAACTTGATCCTCTGATTCCCTCTTCGATATTGACTTTGACTTTCTTCCAAGATTTTTGGAGTCGGATCCGCAGCCGAATCTTATTCGTAGCTTGAATTTCGGACTTTGCATTATTAATCCAAGGGACTTCGCACCTTGATCTTGGATTAAAAGGACTTTCGAGGGACTTATGGCAAGAACGCGGATCCAAGAGGCTTAGCACCATAATCTTGGATCGAGGACCGTTCTTACTTGATTTATGAGGGACTTTTAAGAAGAACGCGGATCCAAGAGGCTTAGCACCGTGATCTTGGATCGAAGACTGTTCTTACTTGATTTCTGAGGGACTTCCGAGGGGCTTTTGAGGAGAGCGCGAATCCAAGAGGCTTAGCACCGTAATCTTGGATCGAAGACCATTCTTGATTGATTTCTGAGGGACTATCGAGGGACTTCCAAGGGACACGAAGAACTTCCACCTGGAGAACGCGGATCCAAGAGGTTTAACACATTGATCTTGGATTAAAAGGGACTGGGACTTATGAGAAGAACTCCTTGAAGAATTACTTTGAATCACAAAACTCGGTCGCTAGAACTGTAATACCCCCACTTTTAGTACTATTATTTGGCCAATATATTTCATGCATTATTTACATTTTATATTATTTGCATGCTAATATTATTTACGTGATTAGTGGTGAGACAATTCTAATATAATTTATAAGATTTTAGTAATATTTGAGTGCACGTTGCAAATTGTTTAATTATTGTATAAATTAAGTGTAAATAATTTGGGGGTTAATTAATAATATTAATAAATATAAGAATTAAAGTAAATATAAAAATATATAATACATCGATTTCGTAATATATAGTATGGTATATATATGTGTACATATAATAATAATAATAATAATAATAATAATAATAATAATAATAATAATAATAATAATAATAATATAAAGGACGAAACTTACCAATGAAAGATTGCTAAGGCGGTGGTGTGTATATAATCCCCATCTATCAACTTTAATTAGAAACACACACTCACAATAGGAAGTCGGTTCGACAGTTAGCAGGGAAGGAATAAAGAAAGAAAAAAATGAAAGAAGGAAAAGAGATGAAGTAGCGACGGCGTGGTTGCAACTTTGCAGGTATATTAATGTTAAGACTAGATTTGTGCTATCAATGGAAGTAAGATGATAATTAGTTATTATATCATCTAACATCATTCATTCTACAGAGGAATTAATAAAACCCTCATAGCCTAAATTGATGAATCATAATAAGGTAGAAATGGGTATAAATGAAAAGTAGACTTGTATTTCATTTAATTACTCATAATTAATTAAATTGTCTAATAATTAGGGATGATATTTATAGTTTACACTCATCCTATTTGATAGTTGGACTCGATACGGCGGTTAAGAGGTTGAAATGGCGATATTTTGCGGATTTAATGTAAGTAGAAATTCATTTTCAACTACAATGCATAAACATATTATTATGTGATTTATTTGTGATTAATTGACAATATGTGGATAATACGTGGATTGTGAGGTTTGATGACATTCAGTGATTACTGAGGAAAGAGCTGGTGAGCTCAATACTTGATGTAAATTGGATATATTATATGTGAAACTTTTGAGTTAATCTGCGCTGCATTGCATCACATCATGCATATCATGCATTATCATGAAATGAGATTTGATCAAATGATGTGATTTGACCACTGATTATATACCGAGGACGGAAGGGGCGACCTAGGATTGGTAGTGACTAGGTAACTTCTGGCGGGCTACCTAGAGCAGGTCAACGTCTTATTATCACACGGAAGGGGCGACCTGGGAGTGGTAGTGACCAGGTAACTCCTGGCGGGGTACCCAGAGTGTGCCACCGTTTTATGATCACACAGAAGGGGCGACCTGGGAGTTATAGTGACCAGGTAACTCCTGGTGGGCTACCCAGAGTTGGCCACCGTTTTATATATATTATGAGTTCAGTCCGGTGTATAACAGTGAGCCTGGGGCCCTGCGAGTGTTTCATAAATAAATTGGTGATTTCAAAAGAGAGTGCATGGGGAGGATTTTCAAATGATTCACAGCATCATGCATAATTTCTGCTTACTGAGATGTATATGTCTCACATAGTTTATGCATTGTAGATAATTTTGTCAACTTACATTGGAGGCGGTTGGAGTACATGCAGATTTTGAGAGTTGTATACATGGATGATGACCTGTGGGTCTTGTGTTCCAATTGTAGTATATATATATATATATATATATATATATATATATATATATATATATATATATTTGTATATTATGAGTCCTTCTTATCAAGTTTTTAAGTGATCAAAGGATTTGTCATTCTGTTAACTGTTTAGTAAAAATAAAATTAAAAGTCAATTCTCATAAATTTATTTCGAACATATTATTTATTTAAACATATTATTTATTTGAGTTATTCGGGAGAGTGGTCGTGACAAGAACTCACGAATTTATGTGTATCTAATATTTGTGTTTGTCAAATGAGAGGAACGAGACCCCTTTTTATAGGCGTAGAATGTGGCCTTTGCCCTAGATTTGACGGGCTCGATTTGACAAGCCAGAAAGATTTGATGGGCTCCACAGTTTTGGATTGGGCTTGATTTAATTTATTGGACTTTAGCGGCCCAATCTAATTTATTGGACTTTAGGGGCTCACTTTAATTTATTAACTTTGGAGGCCCAATTTAATTTATTGGACTTTAGAGGTCCGACTTAATTTATTGGACTTTGAAGGCCCACTTTAATTTATTGGACTTTAGAGACTCAACTTGATTTATTGGACTTTAGATGCCCACTTTAATTTATTGGACTTTGGATGCCCAGTTTATCGGACTTTAGAGGCCCGACTTAATTTACTGGACTTTGGAGGCCCACTTTGATTTATTGGACTTCAGAGGCCCAACTTGATTTATTGGACTTTAGAGGTCCAACTTGATTTACCGGATTTTAGAGGCCCAATTGATAAGTGGGTTATATTACGTTATTTAAGTTACTTAGAGTGTGATTATTTGCATTTTAATGTGACTTGTTTGCGTGTTTTTCCATTTATATGTACGTTGATGAATTAAAGGTCCACTTGATCTTTTGTTTGAGTTTTTGGGTGTTTTTAGGGCCTTTGGGATGATGTAGAAGTGTTGCAGAGAGGCCCAAAGATCCATAATAAGTACTGGGCTAAATTTTACTCACTGCGAAATCTAGAACCAGATGGGCG
The DNA here is from genome assembly GCA_037126765.1 of Stenogyne calaminthoides. Taxonomy (NCBI): domain Eukaryota; kingdom Viridiplantae; phylum Streptophyta; class Magnoliopsida; order Lamiales; family Lamiaceae; genus Stenogyne; species Stenogyne calaminthoides. The sequence continues at coordinate 29,084,311 of JBBCBC010000027.1, forward strand.
AGCGGGATTTCTCACAGCCCAAATTTCACAAGAAAAATAGCAGTAGGGCACGGGATTCAAGGCACCCACCAGTGTGAGACAGATCATACACAAGAGAAGGAGAATTCTGGGAGTTTGAAACAACGGAGAGAAGATCGTCTTTACGGCTTTAAGTATTTCTTTTCTAGATTTATGAACTTGATTTCTTGTGCTTTTTTTATGCCTATGGACGGCTAAGTCCCTTTATTCCAATTCCAGGGAATTCTAAACTTGTATTTGATGATTACTAGTTAATTTGATATCGTTTGTCAGACCTTTATTCTCATATTATTTTTACCATCTACTTTAACTTTCTGCATATTAGGGTAATTAATTTGGTTTGACCATCTAGGTTAATTTATTCGTATATGCCTGTTAGTTCGTACTACGTAATCCGTAATTGTTGTGTATATTCGACAATTGGTAACAACTAGTAAAATTTGCTAGGGTGTTATAAATTGAATTCTTTCGAATCGAGCTAGCGTATTCGGGAATTTATTTGACCTTTATCCTAGAGGCTAATGCTTTTACTGAATTAACTTTAGATCGTATCTAGACTGTTTAGATAAAAAGGTTCATTGAAGAGAATATTTCAATTGGATAAACTTAAGGGATAAAAACTGATAAACAGAGCTTGTTGTTTATTGAGGGTCATTAGTCTGAGAGTAAGGTTAAGCAAACGATTTCTTTAATTAGAAAAGTAAAAAAAGAAAGTGAAGAAAGAACTGTGAATTGGAAGTCTCTCATCATTTAAATTCGATTATTAATTGTTTCTGCGTTCTTTAATTATTTGGCAATCCTCTTAAAATCCAAACCCCCCCTTTTTCTGTCTCTTTAAATTCACACAATTAACGTAATAATTATTTTCACGTTCCCTGTGGATCGACCCTTACTTGTCCTACTACACTCTAGTGGATTGGTTAAGGTAATTAATTTATTTTTGAGTGCCGGCGACAGCTCACCACCAATTCAATTTATCGGACTTTAGAGGTTCAATTCAATTCACTGGACTTTAGAGGCCCATCTATTTATTTATTGGACTTTAGAGGTCCAACTTAATTTAACGGACATTAAAGGCCCAATTCAATTTATCGGACTTTAGAGGCCCGATTAAATCATCAATTATTTATTTATTTATTTTAGAAATTAATTATATATTCCCAATAAATAATAAATTCAATTAATTTTGAACATGTAATTTCCACGTGTCGCAATTTAATTCGTGATTAAATTTATTCGCTTACAAATGCCCCCTCGTACTTTGTTCACGAGATTTAATTTGATGTAGACGAATTGCGATTTTTTTTTGTTGGACTAGTATGTGAAGTCCAAATTTTCCACATAAGATTCATTTAATGGATAAAGATAAATATATGTAAGATATATATATATATATATATATATATATATATATCCAAAGATATTGCATATCTTTCATTTCAGATTTCGTTGTAATCTACAAGATACGAATCTCAAGATTCGTTTTCAAAAATCTCACAAGATATGAATCTTTTTCATGATTTCAAATCTTCTAAATCCTCTTCGATTTAGGATTTTAAGTTCTATATAGAGGGACCTTGGGCTCTTTAATTTTTCCATCTCAAGTAGAAGCAGAGCAATTACCGGGTATTTCCTTCTCTCTCTCTTTTTCCACTTTTTTTTCCGGTATCTTTTTTCTTGTTTTTTCTTTTTCCTTTTCAAGCTTTTTTTTTTTTTTACTTATTTGCCAATTTGCTTTGTCCATAGCAGCAACATGATAAAAGGTTTGTTGGCACAACAATCCATCAATCCACATTGAGAATTTTTCAGGGTAGATTATCATGGCTTCTTGGACAATATTTCTAACACTTGTTGGAAATATCCAACATATTGGACTTCCATGTGTATAGTTGTCTTAAAGAGACTCTCAATAGGGTACCAACTAAAGTAGCTACTAAAACTCATTTTGGACTTTGGACTTGGGAAAGCTCAGCCTAAATCACTTTCATATTTGGTGATGTCCAGCTGAGGCTAGGTCTTACAAGCCAAATGAAAAGAAATTGGACTCCAAAATGGTTAGCAACTACTTTGTTGGTTATTTAGAAAAAATCAGGGGTTTTAAGTTTTATGATCCTACTAAAAGATCAATATTTGAGACGAGAATTGAAGGGTTCTTTGAGGATGTTGAGTTTGGGGGAGAAATAAAGTTAGAGACATTACCTTTGAGGAGGGGTCAGTTTTGACACCTACTACTACTTATGACAATGTTCAGGGATTTATACTTGTCATTAGAGAAGAAGCAGACTTGGAACCTCAACAGAGATAATGTTGAAGATCTTCCCTCTAAGGTTGATGCAATAATTCTAGAACAACCTCAACAACCTCAAGAGCATGTAAATTAACGAGATCCACTAGAGAAAGGAGAAAAAACTATTTCGAATGATATATTGTTTTCTCCAAGAGAACGAATGAAAGATGATCAAATCAATGTTCATCAGGCCATGAAGGGTGCTCGAAAGTGGATTGATGCCATGATCGAAGAGTATAAGTCAATGCAAGACAATCAAGTTTGGGATCTTGTCCCATTACCAGAAGGTTCGAAATCCATTGGTTGTAAATGGATTCTTAAAACCAAAAGGGTATCAAATGGTAATGTGAAAAGATATAAGACACGTCTTGTGGCTAAAGAGTTACTCAAAGGGAATTGTTGGGAGATGAATTTAATAAAGAAGATTTTGATTAGATCCCAAAACCCCTGAGTATGACATGTTCAGGATAATCTTGATAGATGAGTCAGGATTCAGTTTTAGAGTGTTCAGGATGTTATCTGCACCGTGTATAGTCAGCAGATATAGATCAGGATAGATTCTGAAGACTCAGTAAGTTTCAGTATGAAACTGAAGTTTCTGAAGATTCAGTATGAAACTAAGAAACTGAAGACTCAGTAAGAAACTGAGAAACTGAAGATTCAGTATGAAACTGAGAAACTGAAGACTCAGTAAGAAACTGAGACTCTGAAGACACTGAAGACTCTGAAGACTCTGAAGACGCAGAAGACTGAAGACTGAAGACTGAAGACAAAGGATACTAAAGGCACAGTAATTACTGAAGACTCAGTAATGTACTGAATGCTCAGTATAAACCTGAATGTTCCGAGGCACTGAAAATATCTATCTGAAGGATACAATACTGAGAAAAACGCGATTACTTAGAAGAATAGATATTGCCCAAGACATTCTCATGCAGACAAAAGGAACTAAGACAAAAGTGTTGTTAAGGTTATATCACTCAGAGATATTGACCAAAAAGAGCCGTTGTGGTTGTCTACATTTAACTGAAGATAACAACCAATCAGAAGAAGACAGCATTGTACTTTACTGACACTGAAAGCGACAGGTCACTGAAGCATGTCAGTAGTATTATGTTCCAGACTGCAAAAAGTGTTGAATGGCTGCAAGAAAAGGTTATTGCCTAAAACATGCTAGGGAGTTTCAAACCCTAAAATAGCCGTTCATCACACACCATAAGAGGAAACTCATGGAGCTATCTCTTCCAACGGATATTTTTTCAAGAGTGACCTTGGTGCCTGCCTATAAATACTTGTGACCATCTACATTGAAGGTTACGGGAAATTTGTAAGCAACTCAAGAGCTCGAACTTATTATTGCAAGTTGAAGCACTCGAAAACCCAAGAATTTCTCAAGTGCTTTACATTGAAGAGAGCTCATTCACTAAGCCTAGCTTGATAAGTTATATCCAAAGCTTAGTAGAGATATTCTAGCCTTTGCATTGTTCTTAATTGTAAAGGATATCTCATCCTAGTTGGAAACCAACCAAGAAACCCCAAACCCTTTGTAAGGTAGTTTGAGTGTGATTGTTGGTGAGTTGGAGTTGTAAAGAGTTAGTAAACTACATTGAGGTAGTCAGAAAGCTCTAGAGAAGAAGTGAGTAAACTATCTTGGATAGTCAGAAAGCTTGTGTGTGTTTTGAGTAAGTAAACTACAGAGGTAGTCAGAAAGCTCAAAATAGAAAGGTTAGTAAAACTACAGAGGTAGTCAGAAAACCTTAGGAAGTAGAAAGGTTAGTAAACTACAGAGGTAGTCAGAAAACCTTAGGAAGTGATTAGTGAATTTCTCTGAAGAGTCAGAGAGAGTGGACGTAGGAGCTTGAGTCTCTGAACCACTATAACTTGCTGTGTTATTTGCTTTCTGTACTGCATTGATTAACTGTTGCATATCATTAAACTGAAAGCATATTTTCACTGATACTCAGTTGGAATCAATCCACTGAAGTTGCATCTAATTGAATCACAGCCTTAATCACTATTCCATTAAAAGGAAGGTTTTCAGCAAAGCTTAAAACGAGTATAAACTTAGGGCCAACCATTCCGCACATCTGAGTAGCTATTCAAGCAACTCAGTAACTCTGAAAGTACTCAGGCTCAGTTAGGATTATTTGAGGTTTCTGAAAGCAGCTCAGGATCACTATCTCAGGTAGACTTTGACTCAGGGCGATATGTGCTTCTCAGGACCAAATCATCAGGACAGCCTGACCTATCTGACCTCAGTGAAGAAAAAGTTTTAAAATCACTGAACACGTGTATTCCCCCCCATACACGTGTAAGACTCGTTTGCACCGGGACCAACAAGTGGTATCAGAGCAGTGGTTCAATTTGACCACTTACTTTGTTGACCATAGTCTTATTTGTTAAAAGATTCTTGTGGTCTATCTGAACAGATCTTATTTGCTGAAATCTTAAAAGGCTCAGACAAAATGCCTTCTATGAAACTTCTCATGTTCTCAGTAGAGAGCTATGATTTGTGGAGACTGAGAATGCAGCCTCACCTGTATTCTAAGCATGAACGTATGTGGAGAGTGGTCTCTGAAGGACCATTCCAATTCACTGTGGTGAATCCCAGAGTTACAGAAAATGAGAGAAATGATCCCAGGACATAATTTCCTAAGTTTGATGACCAACTTACTCCTGAGGAGAGGAAGTTAGTCAATCTAGACTATATTGCCAAAGACACACTATATAGTACAATTGATGATGGTGTGATGGGAATGATTTCTCATTGTAATACTGCCAAAGAAATATGGGATACACTAGCTGTAATGTGCCAAGGCACAGATCATATCAAGGAGAACAAACTTTCAATTGCCATTGGAAAGTTTGACAGTTTTGAAATGGAAGATGGTGAATCTATTGACAAATTGGAAGTCAGATTCACTAGTATAATGAATGATCTGAATGCACTTGGAAAGAGATATCCACAAAGAGAAGTTGCATTGAAAATTCTTAGAGGTCTATCTAAGAAATGGGATATTCATGCAATGGTGATTGAAAACACCAAGAACATTGATTCAATGTCGTACCAACAAGTCTTCTATGAGCTGAAAGCTTATGAGTTTGTTATTGATAAGAAAACAAAGAAAGCTGACAGCAAAGATGATTCTTCATCTAGTAAAAATGTGGCTTTCAAAGCCAAGTATAAAACCTGTAAAATTAGAGAGTCTGAGAACTCCCTTGCTAAAAATCAGGATGAGCTAGAGGATAAGCTAGTACTGATGGCAAGGAGGTTTGAAAGGCTTAATAGTAGATATGGAAAATATAAAAACTATTACAGGAATCACAGGTACCAGAAGAACTCAAAGGCTGAGGACAGATCCACTGAGAAGAGAAAAGACCTGAAAGCTGAAGGATCTTCATCCAAAAAGAAGGAATCCAAGTCTAAGGAAGAAAGTGATCAGGATGATGATGCCAACATATAATATAACTGCCAAAAGAAAGGTCATTTTCAAAGATGACCGCCTGGACCTAAGTCTTAAGGAGAAAAAAAAAAAAAGGCAAGCAAAGAGAGACAAGAAGTTCTCCAGTAAGAAAGCCATGGTTGCAGAGGAAGAACACTCTAAAGAAGGTTCCAGCTCTTCAGATGAAATGTTCTCAGATAGTGACAGTGATGACATCTATCTAATGGCTGTGGAGGAGGTAAATTCTTCTTTCTCTGTTGTTGCTCCTACACTAGCACAAGAGTTATCAAGTTCCACTGTAACAGTCAATTTGACCGATGGATTCTTTTTTGAGAGTCCGATGAAGGACTATCTTTTATTTTACAAGAAGCTATTTGAATGAAACTCAAGAGCGTAACAAAGAACCGATTCTTTGAAAATCTTAAGTGGAAAGACTCTAGTAATCTTTGAGATCACTTCTCAATTAATGGGAACTCTTGATGAACTAGATGTTACGAAAGTACAACTCTCGAGAGAAAGAGAAGTTGATAGAGACCCTAAATGGAAAACTAGAGGAATCCATCGAGGAGATTCGATTGATCGAACTAAGTTCAATGACCCTCTCGAGAAGCGTGAAACTCTACAAAAATGTGAGGATAAGGAAGAAGCTAGCTCTATTGAATTACGCATCTAAAGTAATAGATGAAATTTGAGTTATCGAGAGACCGCCACTATAAAAAAACGGATTGGGATACATTCCGTGGGGAACCTCACAAGGTCATCCGAATCTTTGCATCAAGTAGCACTAAGACAATCTTTGTTAAACAAGTGGCACCTACTCTTGATTTGGAGAATTGCCCAAAGTTTTAGACAAGGGAAAAGGACCTATGGTTCCAGAAAAAACTAAATGTTCAGGTAAGAAAGCCCAAACCTCAGGTGAAGGCTAGAAAACCTGACCACTCAGTAGAAAAATTTCAGGCAAGTACTTCTAAGCCTCAAAGCTAAGAATACAAACCCGAAAAGGATCTCAGACCGAACAAACAGAGGAATTTTCAGGAAGAGAAACACTTTCGCAGAGACATTCTCAACTGAAAAGACCAAGTCCTCAGAATAGTGAAAGACCCCTATTTCAGTACAGGCAACCTAAACCCCACTTGCCTAAGGGTAAAGGTTACCTGAACCCAAGTCAACAAAGATTCAGACCAGCTGCACAGAAGCCAAAGCAATGGAACAAAAGGCATGTACCCAAGAAAAATTCTAAGGCTCATGTTCATGCCAAGGCTAGCACTCATACACAGGACACTGCTAAGGCACCCAGAGTGGTAAATGTGTATGTAGATGTTTATGGAAGACAGATCAGCCACTCTAAAGTGATTAGAGTTGTCAGACAGATTTGGATTCCAAAAGGTACAGCTAACCTTGTAGGACCCTACACCAAATGGGTACCTAAGAATTGATCTGTTTTTCAGGAGAAAAACAAGGGCACTGAGCTGATTGAAGATCACATAGCACTGATGAGTGGAGATGAAATGGCCCCTGCTGTATGGTATCTTGACAGTGGATGTTCAAGACATATGACAGGATTCAAGCAAATACTCAGTGATTATGTAGAGCAAAGAGGTCCTCAGATACATTTGGAGATAACTCCAAAGGACAAATGAAGGATATGGAACTTTGGAAATCGATTCAGTTCATATCCATGATGTTTCATATGTATCTGGATTGAAGCATAATTTGCTTTCAATAAGCTAATTATGTGACAAGGGTTTTAATGTTGAGTTCTCTAAGAACTTATGTTATGTGAAAGATGACATCTCATAGAAAATATTACTAACTGGTACAAGAAAAGGAAATGTGTATCTTGCTGATTGGAGTTCAACTCCTAAAGATACATGTTTGGTTGCAAAAAGTTCCACAGATACCAGTTGGTTATGGCATAAAAGGATGAATCACCTGAATTTCAAAACCCTGAATAAACTTGCAAGATTAGCACTTGTGAGGGGGTTACCAAATGAAGTGTTCAGTAAGGAACATGTTTGTGATGCGTGCCAAAAAGGAAAACAAATTAGAGCATCATTTAAAAGCAAAGTAGATGTTTCCACTGAAAGAATACTTCAATTGTTGCATATGGATCTTTTTGGTCCAGTAACACCAGTGAGCACTAATGGCAGGAAATATACACTCGTAGTAGTTGATGACTACTCAAGATATACTTGGGTCATATTCTTACTCAGTAAGAAAGAGACTCAGATAAAACTGCCTGAACTACTGAAAAGGCTCAGTATTGAAAAGAACCTGAGTGTGGTCAAAATCAGATCAGATAAAGGAACTGAATTTATAAACCATATTATATCTGATTATTGTTCAACAAATGGAATTACTCATGAAACATCAGCTGCAAGGACCCCTCAACAAAATGGTGTTGCTGAAAGAAGGAACAGGACTTTAAAAGAAGCTGCAAGGACAATGATAGCAGAAGATGATATTCCTAAAAGATTTTGGGCTGAAGCTGTCAACACTGCATGCTATTCACAAAACAGATCCATGCTGACCAAGAGTTAAGGCAAAACACCATACGAGCTTTGGAATGAAAGGAAGCCTCTTGTTTCTTTCTTTCGTGTGTTTGGTTGCAAGTGTTTCATACACAATAATGGTAAAGATCAGTTGAAAACATTTGATAGCAAAGCTGATGAAGGAATATTCTTAGGATATTCTGAAGTCAGTAAAGCTTTCAGAGCTTACAACTGTAGGACTCTTATTGTGGAAGAAACACCTCATGTTGTTTTTGATGAATCTACTTGTGTTCAGAAGAAACAGGAACATGATGCAGAAGAACTGACCAAGAGAATCACCAGACTAAGCCTGAAAAAGAATGACAAAACATCCTCTGAACCTGAAAAGAAGAAGTCAGTCACCTTCTATGAATGGAGTGACTCAGACTCAGACAAAGAAGTTCAGGATGGAACTCAGGATGGTGAGACTCAGGAAAGCCAACACACCAAAGGTGACCAATCTGAACAGACACCAGTTCAGACTCAGGTATGTGATGCCAATGAAGATGTGGTCACAGCTGAGGCAATTTCTGAATCTATCAACCAAAGGGGAACAAATGTCTCTAACAATGTTCTGGATGGAATTTCCCCTGAGGAAGATGATTCCCTTTCTCCTTTTCTGTTGTTCCCTGAGTTTAATGAACTGCCTGAACCTAACATTTCAAATGTTGAGGATATTATTGAAGGGGGAACATCTAGAAGAAGTTGGTTAGATAGTCATCCTACAAGTCAGATTGCGGGTGATCTAACTGATGGTGTTAAGACAAGAAGGTTCCATGGTGAAAGTGCACTATTCTGCTGCTTCCTATCAGAGAAAGAGCCTACTGAGATTGAAGAAGCTCTACAAGATTCTTTTTGGATTACTGCTATGCAAGAAGAGCTGAATCAATTCTCAAGGAATGAAGTATGGGAGCTAGTGGATAGGCCTGAAAGGCACAATGTGATTGGAACCAAGTGGGTATTCAAGAATAAAAGAGATGAGAACAACAACATTGTAAGAAACAAGGCAAATTTAGTTGCAGACAAGGTTATTCCCAAGAAGAAGGCTTGGATTATGATGAAACCTTTGCACTGTTGCAAAGACTAGAAGCCATCGATTGTTTCTTGCATATCCGCCCACATGAAGTTCACGATCCATCGATGGATGTGAAAAGTGCATTTCGAAGCGGCGTGCTTAAGAAAGAAGGTTTATGTGGAACAACCTCCCGGTTTCAGAAGGTCGAGTGATCAAGTTTACAGGCTTAGAAAAGCCTTGTATGGTCTAAAGCAAGCACCCAGAGCATGGTATGATACCCTTTCTCAGTTTCTTACTGACCATGGTTTTATCAAAGGAACTGTTGATAGAACTTTGTTCAGGATAGAAGATGGGGAAGATATCTTACTAGTTCAGATATATGTTGATGACATCATTTTTGGATCTCCAAATCATCAGCTGTGTGAAAAGTTTTCTACACTGGTGAAAGGTAAGTTTGAGATGTCTATGATGGGGGAGATGAATTTCTTTCTAGGACTTCAAGTGAAACAATCAAAGGAAGGAATCTTCATCAACCAAGCAAAGTACACCAGAGATCTGATTGCCAAGTATGGTGTACAAAATTGCAATGCAGATAGAATTCCCATGAATACTAACTACAAGATGGATCCTGATCTTGAAGGTAAATCAGTAAGTCACACTGATTATAGAGGGATCATTGGATCATTGATCTATCTCACAGCAAGTAGGCCGGATATAACATTTGTTGTTGGGATATGTGCAAGATACCAAGCTAATCTAAAAATTTAGTCACATGGAGGCTGCCAAAAAGATATTGAAGTATCTTAAGGGCACAATGAATAGAGGATTGTGGTATCCAGCTGATGATAACCTTGAATTAACTGGTTATTCAGATGCTGACTATGGAGGCTGTAGAATTGACAGGAAGTCCACTACAGGAACTTGTCAATTTCTTGGAAGTAAGTCGATATCCCGGTTTTCAAAAAAAGCAGGACCTCAATAGCAACTAAGTACCATCGGGTTTAATACATGGTCTGCAGGAAGGCGTGGCGGCCATGCATTCTTTCGCTCGAGACAACAATTAAGGGATTATAAGATTGTAGCTAATGAAGTACCAATATTTTGTGACAATAATAGTGCTATCGTTATTTCACAAAATCCGGTATTTGCACACCAGATGCAAGCATGTGGATATCAGACATCACTTCATCAGAGATCACGTAGAGAAGAAGGACATTAGGATGGAGAAGATTCATACTGATAAACAGAGAGCTGATATCTTGACTAAACCATTGGCTGAATCAAGATTTCAGGAACTATCAGTTGAATTAGGGATGTTGGATCCAGGTGTATAGAGTAAATCTGAAAAATTGAAGGTTTTCATATGCATGAAGTTTCCTCAGGATTCTACTGAGAAACTCAGGATAAAATTGGAAATACTGAACTGAGTCTTGGGAAACTCAGGTGTCTTTGAAGGTCGAAGACTTCGATTATTATCTTGAACCCATTAAGTACTCGAGATCATCTCGACATTTTATCAAGGTCAATACTCAGTAAGACTGATAGGAAAATTAGTCTGAAGAAGTAAAGACTCATGCAACTCATTTATTGCTTAAGTGAATCTCAGTAATCATTTGCAATAAATACAAAACACTTGAAGAGAATGTTTTTGGGCGGGATCTTTGAAATGTCGAGGATGGTCAACAGTCATTAATTGTTCTGATTCAATTAATCACCAATAAGGTTAAAATGGCGGCGTACCTTTCGTGAGATCGTCCTTTCGCATACCCGATTAGTCGGTGGATCAATCTTAACCGTTGATTTTAATTAATCACACGATTTCTCACAAACCCACTCTATATGTTCATTTGAAAGCCATTCAAGCCTATTTCATTAAACCTTCGTCTCCAAACACTCTGCAACTAAAAACCCCTTTTGCCTAGAAATCTTCATCGTTCCAAAAACCCTACCTTCAAAAATCCTCAAAATGACTTTCTCAATATTTGATAAACTGGCTGTTTCAAACAAGCCATGGTATGAATATGTAGTATCGCTTGAAAGCTCTTCAAACGCTACTCATGAAGAAGAGGCGCTTCATATGATCAGAATCGCAAAACTCACAAATCTCGTAGCAAGTCAACCGGAGGCCGAATACTCTAAAGAGGTAATAGAGTTCGTTTCAAATCTGGAGATAGATGAGGAAGATCATATTGAGTCCAAAATTTTTGTTTCCCATCTAGAACATACCTCAAAATATGTAGATTTTGTACGGGAGTTGTATATAGTTCCCAGAAATTTAAATGATATTTTTGAGTTGTTTGATAGAGGAGAGGATCCCACAACTTATATGTTAGGACGGGAGCAGGAATACCTTGATAGGATAACAGAGCATCCTATTAAGTTTGAGGCTACATTGCATAAACGACATTTGAAGCCGAAATACAGAGTCTTGCTAGATATAGTTAGCAAGTGTATAATGAGTAGATCGGGGAGTTTTGAGCAGATAAGCACTCCCAAGCTTCGATTGATGGCTGCCATAGAAGATTCACCCACCAAAGATTTTAACTGGTTGAAATATCTGATTAGAGTGGTGAGTGACCAGGCCAAGCTAATCAAAAAGGAGGATGGATCGATCTCAATCAAAGGCAAGATACTCCATGCAACCAAAATATCTTTTATTTTGGAGATGTGCCGAGAAGAGGAGGATATTTTTACCGACACCACTCCTTTCCCAAAGTCTAAAGTTATGTTCAAGCCTACTGCTACCAGAAAGACTTTAAAGGGAAAGAAAGAGAAGAAAGTGGAACCATTTGCTGCTGCTGAAGAAACCCATCAAGCCAGGGGGAAGGCTTTGATGGAGTCAAGAGGGAGAAAAAGAAGACCCTTGCTCCAAAGCGCAGAAGGATGGTGATTGTCACTGAGGAGGAGGATAGTGAGCCTGAGGAGATACAACCCGAGGGCCAAAAAGCTCAGAAATCGCCTTTACAAGTATTGGCTCAGGTTATATCCACGGCGCGACAGAGCAAAACCGAGGAGCAAGTCTTCTCCGAGGTTCTTGAGGCGTGTTCGAGCTCGCACAAGTCCTCTCAAGAAATATTCAAAGGACCTCAGACCTCAGAGACAGCTCAGATTCCTACTGAGGAAGTGCCAGCTCAATCCTCAGAGCCAACTCAGATTCAGACTGAGGAGTTGCCTGTCCAATCCTCAGATTTTGCTGAGCCTCAGGAGCTGTTGAACCTTGATGAGCTCCTGAGTGATCCATTCCTTGATCCTTCAGCAGATTTTCCCACTGAACCTGAGAGCCCGAAGCTGAAGAAGGGCGAAGCTAAAGAGACTGAGTGGCGAACCAAGGGGGAACGGTTCATACTGGACCGGTACCCTGAGCTAAGCTCATATCCTGACCTTCAGGATCTATTTTTCAGACTAAGGTCAACAGCCTACATCCTCAACCAGACCCTGCCTGAAATGCTCAACATCGCTTCATTCAGAGGTGAAGACTGGTGGAATGAGGAGACAACTGTTTTGACTTAGTTCTCTGGGTTCAGAAAAACCAAGCTCAGGATGAAAACTTCTGATTTTGATGAGCTGGTGAAGAGGAAGATTGCTGAGAGGGAGAATGCTGAGGTTGGTGCCCCGAGCTCCAAAGACAAATCTCAAGATGGGGACCAACAAGGGGATGATGAGGATCAATCTCAGATGGAGAAAGATAGTACTGATGCTGGAGAGCCTGCTGTCAAACATCCTCAGACTGAAGTTAGTCTTCAGGTAACTTTTGGCACTATTAAAAATTATGCCAGGGCTACTGAAGTATCTATCTTTAATTCTGTAATGTCTGATATGCAGACTGAGGTTCAGGTGGACACCCAAGTTCAGGTGGAAACCCAAACTCAGGCTGAGACAGAAGCTCAGACTGAGACTCAGATTCAGACTGAGACTCAGGCTGAACAACTGGCTCAAGAAAAACAGCAAATCACAAATGCTCCTGAGATTGATCTCACTCCCTTAGTGGAGAAGCTAGAGAAGATTGGGCCAATCATGGACAAAGTTGCTCAGATTGAGGAGGTATTGGCCAACCAGAACCAGAAGATGGAAAGTCTGAGTTCTACTTCAGACCTGATGCAACTTCAGACCACTTTGACTGAAAAGATGACTGCCATGGAAGGAAAGATGGATGGAGTCAAAGCTGAAATAAGTGCATAGCTGAAGCAAAAGTATCAGGAGAGAACTGAATTTCTTGAAACCAAATTGGTGGAGAAGAATGAGATGCTCATCAAGAATGCTGTTGAGGAAATGAGCTCCATGCTCATGACCAAGATGACAGACATGTTCAAAGAAGCTCTCTCCAACCAATTTGCCCTAAATGTCTGAAGAGTTCTCCATGGCGAAGAACCACCTAAGAAGGCTCGAAGAAGAGCAAGATCAGTTGGCGGGGGAAGTGTGTGTTGGGGAATGAGTTGCACAGATCTATTCGGGGTGAATATTTAAATACAAATTTAATTCATTAATTATTACTAGCATGAATTAATCCTATATTAATTCAAATAATAATTGCAACAACATATCATGCATATAAAAGACCACATAAAACCTACGCATGCGGAATCTACGGGTTTACGTGAATGTACCTTTCGGGATGGCAGTGGCTTTGGTCGGACGGACTAACCAAAAGGACTTCCCAAGTATTCCCTTAGCCCTTGCTCAACTATCCGGTGGAAGGACACTCGTCGAACAACTAACAAAAGGAAAAAATAAACTTTGTTGCACCACCTTTGTGGATTTGCTAATATTTCCAGCACATGGAATTGTACTTGGGAATGAACTAATCATCCCCTATTTATAGGAGAGGGAGTGGTCGAAATTTTAGTGAAATATCAATGTGGGAAAAGACTTTTCTTGGTCACCAAGAAATCTTGAATATATCCCTTATATTCTTTTCCCAAAATTAAAATATTCCACAAAAAATCCCACCTCCTCTATAATATGGATTTTTCGAAAATAACATGTGCAAGATACCAAGATTTGGATCTTCTTGAATTTATGAGATATTCTTGTATTTTAAGAAATACATATCTTCCATAATATCTTTTCAAGAAAATCAAGAAAATCTTTCTTGCCCTATATTTTCATCTTTTTCGAAAATTTCATATGGATAAACCATGTGGGAGATTTCTTGAACTAGTGCATCAGTCATGCACTAGTGTAATCTCTTGGTCAAGACAAACCAATCTGAGCCTTACACCTCAACCTTTCGCGATGGTTGTTCATTTCCATCTAGGTCGTGAATGGCGTACTTTTTTAGTTACAAAGGGATTTGTTAATTTAATCTTCGTGATGATCGGTATCACTAAATTAACTCTGATGTAACACGTCACGAATTATTGAGCAGTTATCAAATAAATATATGTAACATTCAATCATATTTAAAGCATCGTTGATAAACAATTTATTTGATAAATAAGTCGGAAAATTAGGTTTCGATTATACAAAGTAAAAAGCATACTTTTCAAAGATAATCCCAACAATCTCCCACTTATACTCAAAGTCTGCTTTTAAGTATAGTACAACATGTCTCGCGTAGTCCGTGACATCTAATGTCACCTACACGAACCTAATAATTTCTCCCACTTATACTCAAAGCAGATTGGCAACGGTCTTGACACCCATTCCACTAACATGTCTCTCGAATGTATTCAGAGGCGACGCTTTGTGAATGGATCTGCGCCAGTCATCCTCGGGACGCTATCTTTGCCACATCTATATCTCCTCTTTTTAACGATTTCTCGTATAAGATGTCTTTCCTTTAATGTGTTTGTTTGACTCGTGGACTCTTGGTTCTCTTGAATTTGCAAGCGCCCTAGCAGATATTGCTAGACAAATTCAGAACACCATCCAAGTCCACTAAGAAGATCTAGAGCCCAATCGGTTCTTTCACTGCTTCACAAGCAGCTACTTACCCGACTTCCATGGTTGAGTCAGTGATGCATTTCTGCTTCACACTCGTCCATTTGATGGCTACACTTCCCAAATGGAAACACACTAACTGAGGCAGATAATTTTTGGAATCTAAATTTGATTGGAAATCCGAGTCCGTGTAGCCGATGGGGATTGGAGTATCTGACTGATAAATCAACATTCTATCCCGAGTTCTTTTCAGACACTTGTAATATTTTTAATCGTCATTCAATGCGCTTTCCCTGGGTTACTTTGATATCTTGCTACCATGCCTTACGGCAAAGCAGATATCCGGTCTCGTACACAGCATTGCATACATAAGGTTTCCGACAGCCGGAGCACAAGGAATACCTTTCATGTCATCTATCTCCTTTTGCGTCTTTGGGGACATTTTCTTGGATAGATTGATTCCAAGTCTGAAAGGTACGAATCCTTTCTTGGAATCTTGCATGCTGATGCATTTCAAGACAGTGTCTATGTATGAAACTTGCGATAACCCGATCATCCTTTTCTTGCGATCTCGAGTGATCTTGATCCCAAGGATGTGTCCGGCTTTCCCTAAGTCTTTCATATCAAACTATTTTGAAAGCCATGCCCTTACATCTGATAACACCTTCACACCGTTCCCGATGATCACAATGTTATCTACATATAGTACTAAGAATACCAATGCAGTTCCGACACGCCTTTTATACACACAACTTTCAAACTCGTTTTGATCAAACCCATAAGACTTTATTACATGATCAAAACTTTGGTTCCAAGCTCTGGATGCCTGTTTGAGTCCGTAAATAGACCTCTTGAGCTTACAAACTAGGTGTTCTTGGTCTGTTTCAATGAAGCCTTGGGGTTGTTGCATATGGATATCTTCATCAAGACTTCCGTTAAGGAAAGATATCTTGACTTCCATTTGCCTGATTTCAAAGTCGAAAATGCGCAACAATCGATAAGAGAATACAGATGGACTTAAGCATGGATACGGGCAAAAAAGTTTCCTCATAATCGATCCCTTTCTTTCTGAGTATAACCTTTCGCCATTAGTCTTGCCTTAAAGGTTTCAACCTTCACGTGCAGTCCTCTTTTCCTCTTATATACCCACTTTCATCTAATGGGTTTGACCCCGTTAAGTGGTTCGACTAGCTCCCACACTCTATTATGAAACATAAAACCCATTTCGGCTTTCATTGCTGTTTGCCAAGAAACTGCATCCTTATCTTGGAGTGCCTCGTCATTTGTCCATGGGTCAGATTCCGGGAAATCAAGTCCGAGGACTCTCCTATTCTCATGAATCTCTCGGGCTGTCTAACAACCCTCCCACTATGACGAGGCTCCGGTTGTGAAAACGTATCGTTTGGTATATCATCTAGTACAGTCGGCACTGAGGTTTGCCCTCTAAGCTCATTTAAGGTAATCTCTCTTCTGGGTTTTCTTTGGTTCATATAGTCTTCTTCCAAAAATCTAAAGTGGGTGCGGATGACCACCTTTTGATCTTCGGGACTATAGAACATACACCCTTTTGTTCCCTCAGGGTATCCTACAAACAGCCTTAATTCTGACCGATGATCTAATTTACCGGCTTCCTTGTCTAACACGTAGGCCGGACACCCCCAAGGTTCTCATGTGTCTCATACTAGGCTTACGCCCGGTCCACAATTCTTTGGGAGTTTTGGGAACCGATTTGGATAGCACCAAGTTCAGAATGTAAGTCGCCGTTTCCAAGGTATGACCCCAGAACGACTCGGGAAGATCCGCATAACTCATCATTGATCTAACCATTTCCAAAAGAATTATGTTCCTTTGCTCTGCAAACCCCGTTTTGTTTAGGGGTTCCGGGTGCATTAGCTGGGATACAATCCCTTCATCAGATAAGTAGTTCAAAAACACATCGTTGAGGTATTCGCCTCCACGATCAGATCGTAGAGACTTGATACGTTTTTCCCTATGATTCTCTGTTTGAGTCTTAAATTCTTAGAATTTCTCAAAGGTCTCAGATTCATGCTTCATAAGGAAAATGTACCTTGAGTAATCATCAATAAAATTACTCATAACCTCCTCTTGCTTTGGTTGACATTGAACTACGCACATCTGTGTGAACGATCTCTAACACTTCTTTGGCACTATTCCCCTTTGGCTCCAAATGCCCTCTCGGTCATATTACTCTCCAAACATGATTCACAGGTTGGAATCGGTTCAACTTGGAGAAGCCCTAGTGAACAGTTTCTCACCAACCTTTGGATCCTCTTTGGATTTATATGACCCAATCTTAGATGTCAAAGAAGTGTCTCGTTCACGTCTGATGAACGTTTTTCTTTTCTCGGAAACAGTTGATGTGTTATAGGATACATTTCGTGAGTGGTGTGCACAGTTAATTGTATAGAGATCAATCAACAACATTCCATGACAGATAAATTTATAAAAATGGTAACAACTTTATTAAAATGTAACCAAAATATCCATCATAAAAGTTTAGAAGCTGAAAATGAATTTTTTTCTAAAATCCGGAACGTAAAGAATATCTCAAAATTAAAAACATTTTGTCTTCAAAAAGACGGTGCACTTCTTCCATCGCTCATTTTGCCACTCTCAGAAGCATCGCCCGATTGTGATGAGGACCTCACTCCCACTAAGTTGTCGGGTCCGCTTGAACCCCTGTAATGTGAAACAAACATGATTAGTGGATCCCGTATCCACCACCCATAAAATGGGAGGCATACGCCGCTAAACAAGTTTCAACAACTAGTGCGTGAGAATTACCTTTCTTTCCATCCCTCTTAGGTCTGGAACAGGCTGACCTCCAATGTCCTTTCTCACCGCAGCTTGAAGCACTTCCCTTATTTGGCTTGTTCACTCCACCACCCTTCTTCACCTTATCTTTGCCATTGGCAATGCTTGAGTTCACTTGCTTGTGGCCTTTGTTCCTTTTCTTGTTCTTACCACCCCTTGGTCTAGAAGAAGAAGAAGGTTCGTTTGCCACCAAGGCTTGGCTTTTCTGCCCCAATATCGCCTCTGCCGAGACTAAAGCTTGCAACAGATCAGGCATCGAGAACTTCTGATTATTCATCTGGTAGTTCAACCTGAATTGTTCAAAGCTTTTTGGCAGAGAATGGAGCACGAAATCGATTTGGGTCTCGATATATCGATTCGGCGCCAAGTACCTCAAGTTTATTAAGGTGAGCCATCATCCGGAGAACGTGCTCCCCTTATGGGCGTTCCTCCACCATTTTCATAGAGAGCAAGTCCCTCATGGTGATCCGACGAGCCACACGGTTTCGATGTTGAAACATCGCTTTAAGACTAGTCATGATTTCTTGGCCCGGTCTCAATGTTCGGGTGTTGGTGTTGCAACACATCGACATAAAGCCAAGATGGTACACTTAGCCATTTTCGTTAGAGCTCCCCAAAAAGATACTCTTTCTTAACCGTTTTAGTGGACTCATCTGATGGTTTATCCGGTTTAGGTGTGGTCAGAACCCAGTTATGGCTTTGTGCAGTGAGGACAATAGTGAGTTTTCGATTCCAATCAACAAAATTTTCTCCAGTGAGCAAATTGTCTTTTCGATATATTGAGCATTGGATTAAAAGGTTGCGACATGATGAACTGAAATAAATAATAATATGCATAAGCACAAATATATCACAAGGTTCGATCACATGCATCATATTAAAATCTCAAAAAAAAATATGAACATGCATCAGCCAACATCTCAAAATAGTTTAAATAAGCCACGTTGGGTGGGTCATTATTTAAACACATTCAAGCAGGTTACAAACAAAACGATTTACAAACCTTTAATATCCAGATTAATAGTTGGCTCCACTTGACCAATATAAAATTCGACAGGACTTGGAGAAGTATATGCATATCAATTTTATACCTAAGTAATAACCATGATTAAATCTGAGGATTACTATTTCACTTTGATCGAGCCTCGTTGGGAGGGTCATCATCGCCACTAGTAATAACCCACAATCATCCGTTTGGAATTCTTTCATGTGAAACCTATCTTTTGACCGTCCCGCTTGGGGAATTTCTCCAAAAGAATTCACAAATAAATAAATCATGGAGGTCAAAATTAATTCAATTTTATTATCCGGAATAAAATTGTCAATTAATTATTTAAACATACTTAGTAATTTTGAAGGTGAGATTTTTCCATTTGGCAACCCTCATGCAAACACATTTAAACAAATTAAATAAAGCATAGGATAGCACAAATAAATCAAGCAAAAACAGAAAAATAAACATATTGGGCACAAATTATCCAATTGTCAAGGTTTGATTTTCTTGGCTTGATCTTGAAAAACACGTCTCAAATTTCTCCCACTCGTTCGTCTCGAAAAAAATACTTCGTCTCGAACGCCACGCCAATCTTCGCGGTGGGATGATGCACCGGCGTCGACCGGCCACTTGGCCTCCCACTGTTTCTCAATCATGCAAGACCGCGGCGAACCTTTCGTAAGACGCCTTTTTAGTATTGGCGACGGTCAGCGATTCTCGGCGACGGCGTGCATCATGTCGTGAATCGCCGCGTCCTCCGCCCCATTTATCATTTTAGTCGAGCGAGTTCCTCCGCTAAATTTCGGCCGGAAAATACGTGCCATCTTGGCCCCGCCGCCTACGCCAGTTACGGATTTCGTCCTTTAATTCTTCATCTATTCGTTCTCGATCCGGTTACAATTTATTTACAAAAATTAAATAAACCTAGATCTAGACTAGATCTATTACATTGATCAAATCAAACAAATCTAGTCTACTCGTGGATTTTCTCTCGAAGGCAAAACAAATCCGAACGAATCGAATTAAAAAACCACGGTTTATATGCATGCAAAATAAAACATTAAAATCCATTACAATTGGATACACGCAAAAATAGATCTCGCTTGGTTCTACTATCGATTTCAAATTTAATGTCCACGAATTAAATTACAATTTAAAAATTGAGCGAGTCCAAAACCGTGGCTCGATACCCTTGTTGGGGAATGAGTTGCGCGAGATCTATTAAAGGTGAATATTTAAATACAAATTTTATTCATTAATTATTACTAGCATGAATTAATCCTATATTAATTCAAATAATAATTGCAACAACATATCATGCATATAAAAGCCCACGTAAAACCTACGCATGCGGAATCTACGGGTTTACGTGAACGTACCTCTCGGGATGGCAGTGGCTTTGGTCGGACGGACTAACCAAAAGGACTTTCCAAGTATTCCCTTAGCCCTTGCTCAACTATCGATTGGAAGGACACTTCGTCGAACAATTAACAAAAAGAAAAAAAAAATAAACTTTGTTGCACCACCTTTGTGGATTTGCTAATATTTCCAGCACATGGAATTGTACTTGGGAATGAACTAATCATCCCCTATTTATAGGAGAGGGAGTGGTCGAAATTTTAGTGAAATATCAATGTGGGAAAAGACTTTTCTTGGTCACTAAGAAATCTTGAATATATCCCTTATATTTTTTTTCCCATAATTAAAATATTCCACAAAAAATCCCACCTCCTCTATAATATGGATTTTTCGAAAATAACAAGTGCAAGATACCAAGATTTGGATCTTCTTGAATTTATGAGATATTCTTGTATTTCAAGAAATACATATCTTCCATAATATCTTTTCAAGAAAATCAAGAAAATCTTTCTTGCCCACTATTTTCATCTTTTTCGAAAATTTCATATGGATAAACCATGTGAGAGATTTCTTGAATTTAATGAGATAATCTTGTATTCCAAGAATACATATCTTCATTCCATAACAAAATTCAAAGAAAATCTTTTCTCGACTTTCATCCATAAATTTCGAAAATAATACTTGGAAAATTAAGCAACAATATTTATTTTATTTTAATCACTTTTTCAGTTTTTGGACTATTTGTTGGGCTACTTAGGGGGCCTTTAGGAGAATTAAGATTGGACCTTCTAATGGATCTTGAATATCTAATATTGAGCCACAATATAATTTTAATCCCACTAATTAATATTAATTATCCATCTTAAAATTCAATATATGGTCATTATTTATGTTTAAGATTATTCACTCATAATTTCATCGAAATATCTTCCCGTTAATTAATTTTTGATTTAAGATTATCGGTTCAACATTATTATCCATTATGATAAAATTTATTCCAAGGGGGCAAAAGATCAATAAACTTAGCAATCAAATGACCAATAATATTGTAAGATAAAAGTTATCTATACCCATGATTCAATTAAAAAGCATATTTTAAGAAACAAGAATAATCGAGGTTAATTAATATCCAAGAATATCCTCCCATCATTCAATTATTACATGACTAGTGTAATCTCTGATTAAGATAAACAATTCCACTTCCAACCTTTCGCGATATGGTTCCAAGAAGGGGTTAATTTAAGTATCACTAAATTAACTCGACATTCGTCACGATTCGAGAATATTATTGAACTTAAAAGATAAACAATTTATTTATTGCGCGATTATACAAAGTAAAAAGCATACTTTTAGAGAAGAAAAGCATTGTCAAGCAATATCATCATACGAATCAAGAATCCAAACTTCTTCCAAAGTATGGTTCCAATCGAAAGAGAAGTCGATCCGAGAATATTATTGGAACTTACCTTGGGAAAGAAAGGGGAGAAAAAGCATTCTTTCATCTACACTCAAGTTTTCAAGAAAAACAAGTTTCAAGAAACAATGCAAGAAGAAAGCCGCAGAGAAGGTTTAAAGTGCTAGAAGAAGAGTTGGTACAAGTGTTGGGATTATACCTAAAAGTATGATTTTTACTTTGTATAATCGAAACTGAATTTTCGTGACTTATTTATCAAATAAATTGTTTATCATCGATGCTTTAAATATGATTGAATGTTATATATATTTTTCGCATAACTGCTCAATAATTAAAGACGTGTTACATCAGAAGTTAATTTAGTGATACCGTATCACATAAGATTAAATTATACCGCCCCTTGTAACTAAAAGTACGCCATTCACGACCTAGATGGAAATGAACAACCATCGCGAAAAGGTTGAGGTGTAAGGCTCGATTGGTTTGTCTTGACCAAGAGATTACACTAGTGCATGACCGAGTAATAATAGGACCTACAGAGGATAAATTCTTCGTAATCAACAAGGAAGAATTAGACCTCGTGGTTCGTTGTTTCTTAACCTTCGCCCCTTAAATAGATCACACGGGATCGGTAACTATTGCTTTGACTTATCATGGGTAGCTTAATCGTTTGAGATTCAATACTTTTTATCTTGGGCAATATTATTGGTCACATGTGATTGCTAAGATTTAATACTTAAGAATCGTGCAAGCACGCTTGTTTGATTTGCCCTTGGGAGGTTCATATGTTTTATCATACCAAATCTTACAAGTGGAATTAGTTTTCGGTATGGATAATAATGTTGAACCGTTCCTTGACCAAGGACAAAAGATATTAATTAACGGAAAGCTATTTCAGTGGCTTGAATTAATTAATGGGCTAGATAATCTTAAACAAGAGAAATAATGACCGGGAGCCATATTGACTGTAATATGGGTTAAGATGGATGGTGCAATATTAATTATGTAGTGGGATTAATTAATATTTATGGGCTTGAATTATATTGTGGCTCAATATTAGATATTCAAGATCCATTAAAAGGTACAATCTTAATTCTCCTAAAGGCCCCCTGAGTAGCCCAACATATAGTCCAATAACTGAAAAGGTGATTAAAATAAAATAAATATTGTTGCTTATATTTCCTCTAAAATTTTCGAAAATTATGGATAAAAGAGGGAGAAATATTTTCTTTGAATTTTGTTATGGAATGAAGATATGTATTCTTGGAATACAAGATTATCTCATTAAATTCAAGAAATCTCCCACTTGGTTATCTATATAGTAAATTTTGAATTTTTTTGAAAATATAGTGGGCAAGAAAGATTTTCTTGATTTTCTTGAAAAGATATTATGGAAGATATGTATTTCTTGAAATACAAGAATATCTCATAAATTCAAGAAGATCCAAATCTTGGAATCTTGCTTAATATTTTTGAAATTTGTCCATAATTGAAGAGGTGGGATTTTTTGTGGAATATTTTAATTATGGGAAAAAGAATATAAGGGATATATTCAAGATTTCTTAGTGACCAAGAAAAGTCTTTTCCCACATTGAAATATCACATAAATTTCGTCCACCCTCCCTCCTATAAATAGGGGATGATTAGTTCATTCCCAAGTACAATTCCATGTGCTGGAAATATTAGCAAATCCACATAAGTGGTGCAACAAAGTTTATTTTTCCTTTTGTTAATTGTTCGCGAGTATCCTTCCACCGGATTGTCGAGCAAGGGCTAAGGGAATACTTGGGAAGTCCTTTTGGTTAGTCCGTCCGATCAAGTCACCGCCATCCCGAGAGGTACGCTCACTTAAACCCGCAGAGATTCCGACGCCGTGAGGTTTTACGTGGCTTTTTATATGCATGATATGTTGTTGCAATTATTATTTGAATTAATATAGGATTAATTCATGCTAGTAATAATTAATGAATTAAATTTGTATTTAAATATTCACCTAATAGATCAATCAGTAACTCATTCCCCAACAATCGGAATCGAGCCCTTTGCTTTGCTCAATTTTTAAATTGTAATTTAATTCGTGGACATTAAATTTAAAATCGATAGTAGAACTGTTAGATCTGTTTTTTGCAGTGTATCCAATTGTCATGGATTTTAATGTTTTATTTTGCATGCATATAAACCGTGATTTTTAATTCGATTCGCTCGATTTGTTTTGCCTCGCGGAGAAAATCCAACGAAAGTAGACTCAGATTTGTTTGATTTGATCAATGTAATAGACTAGTCTAGATCTAGGTTTATTTATTTTTGTAAATAAATTGTAACCGGATCGGGAACAAAGAGATGAAGAATTAAAGGACTAAATCTAAAACCAAAGCGGCGGCGCTGGCGCTACGGGCACACACGGGCGCAGGCGAGGCCGGGCGGCCGAAAGCACGCGACGACGATGAGGGCCAAGAAGACGGGCGGTGCGCGCTTCCAAAGCCGAAAGCGGACGGGCGGAGGCTCGGGGCGCTACGCGGATACGCGAAAGGCCGCCGAGGGGGCGGCGCGGTGGCGGGAGGCGACGAAGCGCGGATGCTAAGGCCGCTTACCGAGAATCGCCGAATTTTACCGATACCGCCGAGGAGACCGGCGGGCATGGCCGGGCAAGGTCGAAGCCGCCGAGGTTATCCTGTGCAAGTGGCGGCCGGATGACGGCGGCGCATCCTGGCCGCGAAAGCTGCTTGGCGTGGCGTTCGAGATGAAGTATTTTTCGAGATGAAGTATTTTTCGAGACGAACGAGTGGGAGAAATTCGAGACGTGTTTCTTCAAGATCAAGCCAAGAAAAATCAAACCATGGCAATTGGATAATTTGTGCCCAATATGTTTATTTTTCCGTTATGCTTGATATATTTGTGCTATCTTATGCTTTATTTAATTTGTTTAAATGTGTTTGCATGAGGGTTGCCAAATTGAAAAATCTCAACTTCAAAATTACTAAGTATGTTTAAATAATTAATTGACAATTTTATTCAGGATAATAAAATTGAATTAATTTTGACCTCCATGATTTATTTATTTGTGAATTCTTTTGGAGAAATTTCAACGGGATTGGCCAAAAGATAGATTTCACATGAATGAATTCCAAATGGATGATTGTGGGTTATTACTAGTGGCGACGATGACCTCCCAACAAGGCTCGATCAAAGCGAAATAGTAATCCCCAGATTTAATCATGGTTATTACTTAGGTATAAAATTGATATGCATATACTTCTCCAAGTCCCCGTCAATTTTATATTGGTCAAGTGGGGAGCCAACTATTAATCTGGATATTAAAGGTTTGTAACTGTTCTTGTTTGTAACCTGCTTGAATGTGTTTAAATAATAACCCACCCAACGTGGCTTATTTAAACTGTTTTGAGATGTTGGCTGATGCATTGTTCATATTTTTTTGAGATTTTAAATATGATGCATGTGATCAAACCTTGTGATATATTTGTGCTTATGCATATTATTGTTTATTTCAGTTCATCATGTCGCAACCTTCTAATCCACTATCGAATATACCTAAAGACCTTTTGCTTTTTGGTGAAAACTATTTTGGTTGGAAACACAAAATAAAATCTGTCCTAACCGCATCATCTTCCGAATGGGTACTTGATTCACCAAAACCCGAAAAACCAACTAAGGATGCCAAAATATGGGATGGGATGATTTATGGTGAATGGGAGCTGGCAAACGGTTTGATGAAGGAAACAATTCTGGCACATATGTCAGATGCGTTGAGGCGCCTTCATCAAGAATATGAGTCAGCTGCAGACATCTTAAAGAATCTCGAAGCGATGTTCGGACATCAGACCCATATGGCAGTCCAAAGTGTGAAGCAAGAAATTGCTCAGTTAAAATTGGAAAAAGGGACGACTGCAGCACATCACGTCTTTAGGGTTATGGTGCTATTTGAGGAACTTGAGATCCTCGGCGAAAAATAATGCTTCAATACTAAGGTTGATTTCATTCTCCAATCCTTACCAAAGAGCTATAATCACCGCTATCTTGAGTATCTAATGGAAGATCAAGATTTTAAAGTGGAGGATCTTATAAATGCTTTGACTTTGGTTGAAAAGGAAGTGGAGCGCGAGGAAAAGAACTTGGGGAAACGAAAATCTTCTCTTCATCCTAGATCAAGTGGTGATAAGGATGATGAAAAGAGAAGAAGGTTAAACCAAGAAGACTCAACATCAAATAGAAGCATGGGATCAAGTATGAGGAAAACTTTGGAAAGCGGGAGAGTAGGACAATCGAGGTCAGCCTGTTCCGATCCCAAAAGGAAAGGAAAGAAAGGTAATACTCACGCACTAGTTGTTTGAAACTTGTTTAGCGGCGTATGCCTCCCATTTTGTGGGTGGTGGATATGAGATCCACTAATCATGTTTGTTTCACATTACAGGGGTTCAAGCGGACCCGGCAACTTAGTGGGAGTGAGGTCCTCATCACACTGGGCGATGCTACGAGAGTGGCAGCTGAAGCAGTGGGAGAAGTGCACCTGTCTTTTGAAGACAGTGTTATAATTTTTGAGATATTCTTTACGTTCTGAATTTTAGAAAGAATTCATTTTCAGTTTCTAAACTTTTATGATGGATATTTGGTTACTTTTTAATAAAGTTGTTACCATTTTTCTTGTTGATGAATTTATCTATCATGGAACGTTGTTGAATGATCTCTATGAAAATTAACTGTGCACACCACTCACGAAATGTATCCTATAACACATCAACTGTTTCCGAGAAAAGAAAACGTTCATCAGATGTGAACGAGACACTTCTTTGGCATCTAAGATTAGGTCATATAAATCCAAAAAGGATCCAAAGGTTGGTGAAAGATGGTTCACTGGAGCGTCTCCAAGTTGAACAAATTCCAACCTGCGAATCATGTTTGGAGGGTAATATGACCAAGATGGCATTTGGAGCCAAGGGGAATGGGGCTAAAGAAGTGTTAGAGATCGTTCACATAGATGTATGTAGTTCAATGTCAACCAAAGCAAGAGGAGGTTATGAGTAATTTTATTGATGATTACTCAAGGTACATTTTCCTTATGAAGCATGAATCTGAGACCTTTGAGAAATTCTAAGAATTTAAGGCTCAAGCAGAGAATCATGTGGAAAAACGTATCAAGTCTCTACGATCTGATCGTGGAGGCGAATACCTCAGCGATGAGTTTTTGAACTACTTATCTGATGAAGGGATTGTATCCCAGCTCACCGCACCCGGAACCCCTCAACAAAACGGGGATTGCAGAGCGAAGCAACAGAATTCTTTGGGAAATGGTTAGATCAATGATGAGTTATACGGATCTTCCCGAGTCGTTCTGGGGTCATGCCTTGGAAAACAGCGACTTACATTCTGAACTTGGTGCTATCCAAATCAGTTCCCAGAACCCCAAAGAATTGTGGACCGGACGCAAGTCTAGTATGAGACACATGAGAACTTTGGGGTGTCCGGCCTACGTGTTGGACAAGGAAACCGGTAAATTGGATCCTCGATCAGAATTAAGGCTGTTTTGTAGGATACCCCGAGGGAACAAAAGGGTGAATGTTCTATAGTTCCGAAGATCAAAAGGTGGACATGCCACTTTAGATTTTGGAAGAAAAATATAGAACCCAAGAAAACCCAGAAGTGAGATTACCTTAAATGAGCTTAGAGGGCAAACCTCAGTGCCAACTGTACTAGATGATATACCAAACGATACGCTTTCACAACCGGAGCCTAGTCATAGTGGGAGGGTTGTTAGACAGCCCGAGAGATTCATGGGAATAGGAGAGTCCTCGGACTTGATTCCCGGAATCAGACCCATGGACATATGACGAGGCACTCCAAGATATGGATGCAGATTCTTGGCAAACAGCAATGAAAGCCGATATGGGTTCTATGTTTCATAATAGAGTGTGGGAGCTAGTCGAACCACTTAATGGGGTCAAACCCATTGGATGCAAGTGGGTATATAAGAGGAAAAGGGGACCGGACGGGAAGGTTTAAACCTTTAAAGCAAGACTAATGGAGAAAGGTTATACTCAGAAAGAAAGGGATCGATTATGAGGAAACTTTTTTCGCCCGTAGCCATGCTTAAGTCCATCTGTATTCTCTTATCGATTGCTGCGCACTTCGACCTTGAAATCTGGCAAATAGATGTCAAGACAGCTTTCCTTAACGAAAGTCTTGATAAAGAGATCTATGTGCAACAACACCAAGGTTTCATTGAAACAGGCCAAGAACACCTAGTTTGTAAGCTCAAAAAGGTCCATTTACGGACTCAAACAGGCATCCAGAGCTTGGAACCAATGTTTTGATCATGTTATAAAGTCTTATGGGTTTGATCAAAACAAATTTGAAAGTTGTGTGTATAAAAAGGGTTTCGGAACTGCATTGGTATTCTTAGTACTATACGTAGATGACATTGTGATCATCGGGAACGATGTGAAGGTGTGATCAGACGTAAGGGCATGTTTTCAAAACAGTTTGATATGAAAGACTTAGGGAAAGCCGGACATATCCTTGGGATCAAGATAACTCGAGATCGCCAGAAAAGGATGATCGGGTTATCACAAGTTTCATACATAGACACTGGTTTTTGAAATAATTCAAAGCATGCAAGATTCAAGAAAGGATTCAGACCTTCGGACTTGGAATCCATCTATCCAAGAAAATATTCCCTAAGACGAAAAGGAGATAGATGACATGAAAGGTATTCCTTGTGCTTCGGCTGTCGGAAACCTTATGTATGCATTGTTGTGTACGAGACCGGATATCTGCTTTGCCGTAGGCATGATAGCAAGATATCAAAGTAACCAGGAAAAGCGCGATTGACTACGATTAAAAACATTCTGAAGTGTCTGAAAAGAACTCGGGATAGAATGTTGATTTATCAGTCAGATACTCCAATCCCCATCGGCTACACGGACTCGGATTTCCAATCAGATTTAGATTCCATAAATTATCTGCCTCAGTTAGTGTGTTTCCATTTGGGAAGTGTAGCCATCTTATGGACGAGTGTGAAGCAGAAATGCATCACTGATTGAACCATGGAAGTCGGGTAAGTAGCTGCTTGTGAAGCAGTGAAAGAACCGATTGGGCTCTAGATCTTCTTAGTGGACTTGGATGGTGTTCTGAATTTGTCTAGCAATATATGCTAGGGGCAGTTGCAAATTCAAGAGAACCAAGAAGTCCACGAGTCAAACAAACACATTAAAGGAAAAACATCTTATACGAGTAATCGTTAAGAGAAGAGATATAGATGTGGCAAAAATAGTGTCTGAGGACGACTAGCAGAGCATCCATTTCAAAGCGCCCGCCTCTGAATACATTAGAGAGACATGTGAGTGGAATGGGTGTCAAGACAGATTGCTAACTCTTTGAGTATAAGTGGGAGAAATTATTAGGTTCGTGTAGGTGACATTAGATGTCACGGACTACTCGAGACGTGTTGTAGTATACTTAAAAGCAGACTTTGAGTATAAGTGGGAGATTGTTGGGATTATACTGAAAAGTATGCTTTTTACTTTGTATAATCGAAACTGAATTTTCAGACTTATTTACTGAAATAAATTGTTTATCACGGATGCTTTAAATATGATTGAATGTTATATATATTTACTGCATAACTGTTCAATAATTAAAGACGTGTTACATCAGAAGTTAATTTAGTGATACCGGATCACATAAGATTAAATTAACAAATCCCCTTGTAACTAAAAAGTCGCCATTCACAACCTAGATGGAAATGAACAACCATCGCGAAAGGTTGAGGTGAAAGGCTCGGGGATTGGTTTGTCTTGACCAAGAGATTACACTAGTGCATGGTGATCTTGTTGAATAGGACCTACAGGAGGATAAATTCTTAACCGAACAAGGAAGAATTAGACCTCGGTGGTTCGTTGTTTCTTAACCTTCGTCCCTTAAATAGGATCACGTGGGATCGGTAACTATTGCTTTGACTTATCATGGGTAGCGAATCAGAGTGAGATTCAATACTTTTTATCTTGGGCAATATTATTGGTCACATGTGATTGCTAAGATTTAATACGAAGAATCGTGTGCAAGTACGCTTGCTTGATTTGCCCCCTAGGGAGGTTCATATGTTTTATCATACCAAATCTTGCAAGTGGAATTAGTTTCCGGTATGGATAATAATGTTGAACCGTTCCTTGACCAAGGACAAAAGATATTAATTAACGGAAAGCTATTTCAGTGGCTTGAATTAATTAATGGGCTAGATAATCTTAAACACGGGAAATAATGACCGGGAGCCATATTGACTGTAATAGGGGTTAAGATGGATGGTGCAATATTAATTATGTAGTTGGATTAATTAATATTTATGGGCTTGAATTATATTGTGGCTCAATATTAGATATTCAAGATCCATTAAAAGGTTCAATCTTAATTCTCCTAAAGGCCCCTGAGTAGCCCAACATATAGTCCAATAACTGAAAAGGTGATTAAAATAAAATAAATATTGTTGCTTATATTTCCTCTAAAATTTTCGAAAATTATGGATAAAAGAGGGAGAAAGATTTTCTTTGAATTTTGTTATGGAATGAAGATATGTATTCTTGGAATACAAGATTATCTCATTAAATTCAAGAAATCTCCCACTTGGTTATCTATATAGTAAATTTCGAATTTTTTGAAAATATAGTGGGCAAGAAAGATTTTCTTGATTTTCTTGAAAAGATATTATGGAAGATATGTATTTCTTGAAATACAAGAATATCTCATAAATTCAAGAAGATCCAAATCTTGGAATCTTGCTTAATATTTTCGAAATTTGTCCATAATTGAGGAGGTGGGATTTTTTGTGGAATATTTTAATTATGGGAAAAAGAATATAAGGGATATATTCAAGATTTCTTGGTGACCAAGAAAAGTCTTTTCCCACATTGAAATATCACATAAATTTCGTCCACCCTCCCTCCTATAAATAGGGGATGATTAGTTCATTCCCAAGTACAATTCCATGTGCTGGAAATATTAGCAAATCCACATAAGTGGTGCAACAAAGTTTATTTTTTCCTTTTGTTAATTGTTCGCGAGTATCCTTCCACCGGATTGTCGAGCAAGGGCTAAGGGAATACTTGGGAAGTCCTTTTGGTTAGTCCGTCCGACCGAAGTCACTGCCATCCCGAGAGGTACGTTCACGTAAACCCGTAGATTCCGCATGCATAGGTTTTACATGGCTTTTTATATGCATGATATGTTGTTGCAATTATTATTTGAATTAATATAGGATTAATTCATGCTAGTAATAATTAATGAATTAAATTTGTATTTAAATATTCACCCCGAATAGATCTGTGCGAAACATTCCCCGACAACAAGCCAAGCGGAGCTGAATTGCCTATCAAAAGGAAGGCTGTGGCATTTGTTGAGCCTGAAGGGAAAAGAGCTAAGGCTTCTAAGCCAACTCAGAGGAAGCTGATGATGGAATTGGAAGAGTCTGAGGAAGAGCCACAGAAGAAAGTCTTCAACACAAGAAGTGCTATGAGATCACTCCAAGTTGAGCAAGCCAAGAAAACTGCTGCTTCGGTTTCTGGAGCTCCATTGATCAAGAAAAAGAAGGAAGAAGAGCAGAGGAGAAGGAGTGGTTTCAAGAAGTTCGCAAGCAAGAGGTGAGGGACTGCAATAGCACAGAAGTGGCCGCACGTTGACAAGTGGATGCCAATCCAGTTCAATGATGCGTGGGAAGAAATCAAGAGAACATTCTGGTTCTACTATGATGTGCTAAGAGAATGGAGAGGGGAGAGCTCAGATCCCAATGAGGCTTTCATTGACTATCTCATCGACCTTCTATCCAAGTATCTTCAAAAAGTCGGATCAACCTTGCGGATGAAGGAAAGGTTCGATAAGCGCCTCGGGTCCATACTGCATTCTCCTCCTAGGCCGGAGAATGTCTTAGTAAATGAAACGGCCATTTCTCGAGAGATTGCTCAAGACGCTATCTGGGATTAGGGCTCGACAGGAACAACTCGATATCATCAAGGAAAGAGATGCGCTGAAGAAGAGATACTATGGAATGTTCAACCTTGAAGTGCCTGCTGATGAGGTGGAAGAAGAGAACTGAAGAGCCAGAGCTGAAGAGGAAAAGAAGACTGAAGATCAAGACTCAGAAGACTCTTGTAATTCCTTATCTTTTTATCTTGTTGTTTTGTTTTTTGAGATAAGTTCATCAGAAGTTGTAAATCGCTTCTACCATTCATCAATGAAACTTTATCTTTTATGCTCAAAGATAATATCTCATTATCTTACTTTTTACATGTCTTTCTTGTTGATATGCCGAATGTTGATTGGTGATGAAATTGTTGGGAGATGGTTTGTTGGGAGATATATCAATCCTGTAATAGGAAAAACAGAAACCTGAGTATAGGTTAAGTATTTTGTAACAAGATGGTTTTGGCATCATCAAAAAGGGGGAAATTGTTGGGAGATGAATTTAATAAAGAAGATTTTGATTAGATCCCAAAACCCCTAAGTATGACATGTTCAGGATAATCTTGATAGATGAGTCGAGGATTAGGTTTTAGAGTGTTAGGGATGTTATCCGCACGTGTATAGTCGTGAGATATAGATCATGATAGATTTCAAGACTCAAGAAGTTTCTCAAGAAAAAGTTTCAAGATGAAACCAAGTTTCAAGATTCAAGATGAAATCGAGAAATCAAGACTCAAAAGAAGAAATCGAGAAATCAAGATTCAAGATGAAATCGAGAAATCAAGACTCAAGAAGAAATCGAGACTTTGAAGACTCGAAGACATCAAGACTCGTAAGACTCAAGATGCGTAAGATCAAGATCAAGACAAAGGATACAAGGCGCACGAATTATTGAAGACTCAGTAATGTACTGAATGCTCAGTATAAACCTGAATGTTCCGAGGCACTGAAAATATCTATCTGAAGGATACAATACTGAGAAAAACGCGATTACTTAGAAGAATAGATATTGCCCAAGACATTCTCATGCAGACAAAAGGAACTAAGACAAAAGTGTTGTTAATGTTATATCACTCAGAGATATTGACCAAAAAGAGCCGTTGTGGTTGTCTACATTTAACTGAAGACAACACTGTACTTTACTGACACTGAAAGCGACAGGTCACTGAAGCATGTCATTAGTACTATGTTCCAGACTGCAAAAAGTGTTGAATGGCTGCAAGAAAAGGTTATTGCCTAAAACATGCTAGGGAGTTTCAAACCCTAAAATAGCCGTTCATCACACACCATAAGAGGAAACTCATGGAGCTATCTCTTCCAACGGATAGTTTTTCAAGAGTGACCTTGGTGCCTGCCTATAAATACTTGTGACCATCTACATTGAAGGTTACGGGAAATTTGTAAGCAACTCAAGAGCTCAAACTTATTATTGCAAGTTGAAGCACTCGAAAACCCAAGAATTTCCCAAGTGCTTTACATTGAAGAGAGTTCATTCACTAAGCCTAGCTTGATAAGTTATATCCAAAGCTTAGTAGAGATATCCTAGCCTTTGCATTGTTCTTAATTGTAAAGGATATCTCATCCTAGTTGGAAACCAACCAAGAAACCCCAAACCCTTTGTAAGGTAGTTTGAGTGTGATTGTTGGTGAGTTGGAGTTGTAAAGCGTTAGTAAACTACATTGAGGTAGTCAGAAAGCTCTAGAGAAGAAGTGAGTAAACTATCTTGGATAGTCAGAAAGCTTGTGTGTGTTTTGAGTAAGTAAACTACAGAGGTAGTCAGAAAGTTCAAAATAGAAAGGTTAGTAAAACTACAGAGGTAGTCAGAAAACCTTAGGAAGTAGAAAGGTTAGTAAACTACAGAGGTAGTCAGTAAACCTTAGGAAGTGATTAGTGAATTTCTCTGAAGAGTCAGAGAGAGTGAACGTAGGAGCTTGAGTCTCTGAACCACTATAACTTGCTGTGTTATTTGCTTTCTGTACTGCATTGATTAACTGCTGCATATCTTTAAACTGAAAGCATATTTTCACTGATACTCAGTTGGAATCAATCCACTGAAGTTGCATCTAATTGAATCACAGTCTTAATCACTATTCCATTAAAAGGAAGGTTTTCAGTAAAACTTAAAACGAGTATAAACTTAGGGCCAACCATTCCGCACATCTGAGTAGCTATTCAAGCAACTCAGTAACTCTGAAAGTACTCAGGCTCAGTTGGGATTATCTGAGGTTTCTGAAAGCAGCTCAGGATCACTGTCTCAGGTAGACTTTGACTCAGGGCGATCTGTGCTTCTCAGGACCAAATCATCAGGACAGCCTGACCCAATCTGACCTCAGTGAAGAAAAAGTTTTAAAATCACTGAACACGTGTATTCCCCCCCATACACGTGTAAGACTCGTTTGCACCGGGACCAACATGAATGCATTGATTTTAAAGAGACTTTCTCTCAGGTTTTCATGAAAGACTCTTTTAGAATCATAATGACACAGGTTGCACATTATGACCTTGAGTTACATCAGATGGATATAAAGACATTGTTTCTAAATGGTGACATTGTTGAGATAATATGTTTAGTGCTACCAGAAACTTAATAAGTTCAGGGCTTACAAAACAATATTTAAAATGCAGTAGATAAAATAATTTGATGGCCCAAGTCCATCAAGCCCAACTGATAATTTCGGCCCAGATTTATTCAGCAATGTGGTCAATAGCCTGAGTCATTTGTACTTTACCGAAGTCAAACTCATCTCCCAAAAGTACTTTCTCTTCTTCTCTTCCTTCAAACTTTTCAACTTCATCTTCCTCCTTTATGATTCCTAATTTTCCTTTCCCAAAAGCAAGTTTCCCATCGGTGCTCATGACAGAATTACCCTTTGAATTTTATTACTTAGATGAATGAAATGAAAATTATTAAAAAAATATTAAACGATCTAATATATATCAGATATATACATGTTAAAAGTTCAAAGAATAAAACATATAACACAATATGAGAAGTGGAACAAAGGAATCCAACTAGAATATGAACCAACTAGAATCCAAGTCACTTTTGCTAATGTTGAGACTGTGTACATTGTAAGGGTGAAAATTTTAGATACGACACGATAACATAAAAAAATTATACGAAATCGCAGGTTAATGTTTAGACTTATCATGTTCGTGTCGTTATCATATCAACATGAAACACACAATTTTTGTGTCGTGTTTGTGTCAACCCAGTAAATTTGGATTTTTTAAATTGTATTATGAGATATTTTGTAATTTCATTATGTGATATCATGTCGTGTCATATCATATCATGTCAAAGTTAGAATATAAATTGGTATATCACCTTTGCGATGCATGATCTTTGAGTTTAAATGATTATGATTTTAACTTTGTCATAGTTATTTTCGTTGGAAAAATTTGTAATTTTGACGGAAAAACTATTATTCATACTTTGGATTTCTAACAAAGACTAGAAACCTAAACTCAAACTCTCTAGTGAAACTTGTTCATAGTATATACACTTATAAACTGATACCACTACTCTTATAAACTAACACCAATAACATTTAATATTATAATATTAGTTTATATGTAATAATATCACTCATGTAAAAAAAGAAGAAGTAATAATATCACTTGATAAGTGTAGTGACATTAGTTTGTAAGTGAAATGATATAAATTTCATACTATAAACAAGTTTCACCGGGAACATACTCAAACCTAAATAATTGTCTATATATTCTAAAAAAATTCTATAATTTTTAATTTTTATTATTCAAAAAACTTCTACATAATTTAAGACACATAAAAAATTGTATCTTCAAATATAATATTGATGACAAACAAAATAATTAAATTTAATTATAACCATTAAAATTATATTAAATTTTTTAAATAATCATCATATATGGAATACATTTATTTCTATCCATCTAATAAAAATGAGTATTAATTTTTATTTGGTAATAATTATTACACAAAAAACTTGTATGCAATATTGCATACAAGCTATATGTGCAATTTCAGTTTAAATGGTATTTTTTAAAACATTCGCGGGTCCAATACTTATTTTCGCGGGTCGACGGATCGGGTCGGGTCAGGAACGGGTCTTTATTAGGGTTATCAACATGGGTAAAACTTTAGGGTTATAGTTTTTCATCTTTATTTTGTATGGTGATGACCCTCCTCCTCTGGCGCTTAACAAACTCGCTCCCGCACCCACCGTGGGAACGTTGATCACGCTGCCTATGACAACGTAAATCGCAGAAGATTCGTTACTTTTTTTTTTTTGGAAAGCCAACGGTAACGGTGTCAACTAGATCCGGATTCGGTGCTGCCAAACTCCGATTGAAATGCTAAGTTTGAACACATCTTTACTCTGTATGCAATACATCTTTTTATTAAATGGATTTCTCTGTTTATCTGTGTTTCACAAATTTGGGTGGTTTTTGTTGATTATCAAAACCTAAATTAATTAGTGCATCATTAATTGTAGTTGGAGCACATTTTTTTTTTTGCGTATCTCACAAACAAATCATGTTCTTCCTATTTTTTTTTTTTTTTTGGGTTTGTTGAGTTGCCAAAATGAAGGCTGGTTCATCGGCGAAACTGATGATGGAGTGTTAATGGTTTTTTTTTCTCTTTTAATTTATTTTATTTTTCACTCACTCTATATTTATTTCGTATTAGGCGAATCGGCGAGTACGTTATAATGGTGAATTGTAACACACTGTATAATTAACTCTGAGCTTGAGTAATACACTCTTAGTCATGTAGTAACACACAAAAAAATTAGATTAAAAGAATAGTATCCCTTTTTGTTCATATAATAATACATTTTTTGTTCATGTAGTAACACACACAAAATTACATTAAACCAATAGTATTGCGCCTTTGTTCATGTAGTAACAATTTTTTAGTCATTTAGTAACACACACAAAAATTACATTAAATAAATAATACCTCCTTTTGTTTAACTAGTAACACACCTTTGTTCATGCAGTAATACACAAAAAATTACATTAAAAAAATAGTATCGTGTCTTTTGATCATGTAGTAACACACTTTTGTTCATGTAGTAACACACAAAATTTACGATAAAAGAAATAATATCGCATCTTTGTTTATGTAGTAACACATTTTTGTTCATATAGTAACGCTAAAAGAATCAAAATAAAGACAAAAGAAAATAGTATCACACTTTTGTTTATGTGGTGACATAAAAAAAATTAAACATAAAAATAAAAAAAATAGTAAACATATTTTTGTGTTCAAGTGGATTCGAACTGGAGACCTTTTGCCTGAACAATTAAAATCTAACCATTCCATTAAATATATATATTCATCCCACAAATTCGGTCAACCTAAAGTCCCTGCCCCCCCTACCCGCCCTGCCCGACCCGCACTGACCCGACCCGCAATGACCCGCGAATTTTCGATAAGTTTACCTAAATTATGATGTATTGCACATATCAATATGATGTAATATTTCACAAGAGACTCACTCTTATTTTAAACAGATACAGAAAAAAGATGAGAAAGAAATCCAATTAGTACTAAGATATATTAAAGAAGGAGATTGTCTTGTGTGAAATATTGCATCTCATTGATATGTGCAATACACCATAATTAAGACAAAAAAACTCAGAAATTCGCGGGTCAGCAGTAGGCCGGACGGGTTGGGTCGGGCGCGGGATGGGGCGGGCAGATCAGTCCAGAGTTGTGGGTTGGGCGCGGGCAGGGCGGTTATATATATATAGATGCATATTATTCTTGAATATGTGTTGTAGCTTAGTGGTTTATGTCTGTTGTTAATGTATTTGATAGCAGGTTCAATCATTATTGAGCACATAATTATTAAAAATATTTTTTTGTCAAGTGTTTATGTGTTACTAAGGTAACACGTTGTTGTTCATATGGTAACACATGAGTATTCACATAGTATTAGGACGATATGTGAACAATGTTACATATTACTAAAAAAACATGTGTTACTACATGAACACAAAGTGTTATCATATGAAAAAAAACGTGTTACCACATGAACAAAACCAGTACAAGCGCGAAAAGAAATCTCAGTCCAAAATTACAGATTTACATAACAACTTGTGTTACTACATGAACAAAAGAGTGTTACCCTATGAGCAAAAGAGTGTTACTACATGAACAAAAATCAGTACAAACGCAAAAAAAAAATCATCAGTCTAAAATTACAAATTTACAGAATAGCGTGAAAAGAGTGCAGAAAGATCTGAATTCTAGCACACACTTTGTGTTGAGGTGTAATCCAAACACCACACACATATTCTCTCTTCTTCTCGCAGAATCCACACCAAAATTCAAATTGAACAACCCGATTTCATCCAATGATCGGAGGGAATCGAAGAAAATTAAATTGAACAAGAAATTAGGGCACGAACAAGGAAGAAGAACCTGTGAGATCCGCCAGCAATCTGAAGAGAAGAGGAAGAAGAAATTTGACAGTGCCCGTGCTGCGCAACGCGAAGATGAAGAAAGCCTAATCCTGCCCTAACCCGATTCTCTTGACCTGCGAGAAAAAATAATAATCCAATTACACATAACACTAGTATGCAATATTGCATACAAGTTTTAAATATTGCATATAAATTTTTGACAAATTATTTTATCTTTTTAAATATTAATAAAAAAGTCGTTCCCTTAAAAATGTGAAAACAGCATTCAGTTCATCCCCAACGCCGGACAAAAACTTATTGTACACTAATGTTGTGACGTAAATCCAATAATCTTTCTTTCCCAATCAACCATTGATGAAATAGAATTCTCTCACCACATTTAGCAGAACCCCCCAAATTCGTGTTTATTCCCTGCCTTGACTTGTCAAGAAAACCCTTCCCCACCAACACATATTTTCTTCTTTAGATTCTGTTTCTGCATATGAAAGAGAATCGAGGCTTTTTTAACTGAAGCTCAGCCTTTCAGAGTAAGATTCTCTATCATACTCTTTTTCTTGAAACTGTACTTAAAAAAAATCATCTGTCGTTTTCTTGTTATTTTGGTAATGGGATTTGGAGAATCGCGTAAAAGGATCGCTGTATTGAACCCATTGAAGTTTCTCTCTGGTTTTTCTTAGTTTTATTCGATAGTTGACTTTTGCTTGCTTATGTGGTTTTATGCCTCAATCGATTTATCTTTTGATTAATTGGGTTCTGTTTTAATAGATTTTACTGGTATTTGTGTTTAATCTAGAGAAAGTTGGTTAGGGTTGATTTTTGCAGAAGTATTGAAACTTTTATTTCATTAGTTTGGGTGATATTGGTTTACAAACACCGTATTTTGTGACGAAGTAAAATAGCTCAAGTGGTTAGAACACTATTACCTATGGTGTGAGGTCATGGGTTCGAGTCACCATTTTCCCGATTAGGAAAAAGAAACACCATATTTTGTTGGTTGCCTATAACATTACACTTTAACTCTGAATTTTGAACTTATGCATACAGCAGGAATCACTTCACTGGAAAGTGTATATAATTGGGAAATAATTTTCTTACATGTTCATTAATGGTACCAAAAATTTAATTTCTAAGTGCACATTCTTGTTCGGATTTTAGAATGTTGTCTAAGATACCTGTGTGTTCTATGTGGCTGTGATATTCGTCCTTCATGTACTATTATAACTGAGTAACTAATACTGTAAAGTGAAAGAAGCTGATACTATTTAAAAAAAGACGCACTTGAGTTGCACGGTGCAACTGGTGCGTAGAACTATTTGCCTATATAATATGCTTGCGTACTTCAAGATCATATATCATCATTGGGTATCTGTATTTGAGTGTCACCAAAATCGTCTTACTGCTGCATTAGTTAACAGTCTCACATCACTGATTAACTGTTTTGCTGCTTCAGAGCATAAATTAAGAGAGAAGATAATGGCAACTGAAAGCCCCATTAGGATGTTAGAAGGAACGAAGAAATGGCAGCCCATTAAGCAGTCTACCAGATTTGCATCGTCATCTTCGAAGATCACCATCAAAGATCTTGGTTTGTTGATCAATGATCACAGATTTCAAGCCTTTGAAAAGGATTTGATACCGAGCAGATGTGAAAGTGCACCCCCAAGCATGGAAGGTTCTAAAGTAGCAGTTGAAAATATGTTTTCCCATCAGAAATCAACATTCGACCCTAGTTTAGATCAAACATTTCTGTCCAGTTGCAGCACGGATAGTGATGGAAACGTGACTTCTCGTGCTAAATGTGAGGACGGATCATCTGGGAAATTGCCCGGAAATGTTCTTCCCGTTCATGAGGAAGATTCTGAGGAAGACGGATCATCTGAAAAGAGTTCATGTTTATCTTATGACAAGGCTGCTTTCTTGGGTTACCATAGTGGTTCAGTGGACGCAACGCAGGTACGTATCATTTCCCTTAAAGAAGAGAAAGTTGTTTTAAAAATATTCATTATTATGAATGATAATGTCCTTTCTTGTGTGTGGACATCATATGCTGTGGTAGAATGCCGATTTTGTATCCATACTTTTCCCCGGTTTTATAGATACAAATGATTCCAGCTAATTATAAGAAAAAATAAGCTAGCTTCACAGCCTTAACTGAGTTTGTTCCAAGATTTTATGATTTTATAATTTTCCATGTACAGCGGCTAGAAATGATGTTTCATTTCTGATGCGTTGCATATGACTGTATGCATCATTGCATATCTGTTACTCCCTCCATCCCAAAGTTATTTACCCCTTTTTTTTGGCACTGGTTTTAATGTGGGAGTTATTTAAAGTGAAAAAGTGACTTTTGGTTGAGGGTATTGTAGTCCTTTCTACTTTATTATTAAAGT
The DNA here is from genome assembly GCA_037126765.1 of Stenogyne calaminthoides. Lineage (NCBI taxonomy): Eukaryota > Viridiplantae > Streptophyta > Magnoliopsida > Lamiales > Lamiaceae > Stenogyne > Stenogyne calaminthoides. Next base: position 29,124,860 of record JBBCBC010000027.1, read on the forward strand.
AGTTGACTTTTTGTGGGTAAAAGTAATGGCATGAGATGTAATTTTGAGATGTTGAGAGGGGATAGTTACTTTATTTCCTTTTATGGAAAGGGGTAAATAACTTTGGGATGGAGGGAGTATTATCTTAATTTTATATGTGCTGTTTCAAACTATAGCTTCATGTTGCAGGAGAATTCCCCCCCTGCTGCATTATCTTCATATGATCAGTGTCACTCGAGCTATAAATCTATGGAAGAAACACTTGTTTCTGATACTGAGTTGGCCCCCCAAAATACTCTCTCTAATAGCATATCAATTGCTCGTAGAAATGATCCCAGCTTAGATGATATGAGGCAACTTGATTTTGCAACTACTGCTTTGAATGTTGATGAACAGGATAAGATCTCAACTACCGGGGACCGAGTTGAGGCTGGAAACAATGTGAATGCAGCTACGGGTTCCAATTCAGCCCTTAACAAACTTCATAAACAAGATCAAGTCATCCTCCAAAACAACATGCAACAACAGCAAACATTTAATCCTAATCTTCAGCCAATTTCTTACGGTAGCTTGAACCAATTTCATCGTGCTTCTTCAAGTGTTTCGATAGCCGAGATTCAACCAAATCCTCCACTATTTGCAATGGCCACTGGTTTTATGACACCGGCATCGCCGTTTTATCCCAATCTTCAGCCACCTGGATTGTTCAGTCCACAATATAGCATGGGTGGCTACACTTTCAATCCTGCAGTTTACCCTTCCTATCTGCCGGGATTTCCCTATCAAGGTGTCGTTCCTTTGGCCTTCGAAGGTGCTTCCTTTCCTGGAGTTTCAAATGGAGGAAATCTACATGCATATGACGCGCAAAATCTTAAGTGGAACGATATATATGGTGCTTATGGGCATTTTGGTCATCAAGCACCAGGTGATGCTGCTGTTTTGAACCAAGAGGATTCCCGTGACTTGAGAAAAAGGACAAATGTTTCTTTATCAAATGACCACAAATCTCAGCATTCAGCTCATGCAAGCTATAATAGATCTAACATCCAACGAGGTACTATGCCAAGTCACTATTCATTTGGAAGGCCAACAAATGTTGGTTCTTTGGAGCAGTTTCCTACAGCTAAACCTGTGGGAGGGGCCAATTCTCCAGGAGAAAGATATAACAACCCTAGAAAAACTTATGCTGTCCAAAGTCCGAGATGGAACGATACGATTCCGTTTTCTTTTCTTGAAGAGTTGAAATCAGATAAGGGTCAAACATTCGAGCTTTCAGACATAGCAGGACATATTTGTGAATTCAGGCAAGTTCTAGTGGCCCTTTGTGTTTTTCTTTCTTTAACATTTTTATTACGCATAGGAATAATGGTTAAGTTTTTATTCTACTTCAGTATGGACCAACATGGTAGTAGATTCATTCAGCAGAAATTGGTAACATGTAGCGTTGAAGAGAAAGCTTCTGTTTTTGGGGAAGTTGTTCCAAATGCTTTCAAACTAATGACTGATGTTTTTGGCAACTACGTTATTCAGAAGGTATCTCCCAAAAATTAGATATTTTTTGTCAGTTTTTTGTCTTTGCGTTAACCATTATTCACACATTGCGTGTTTTCCTATTATGTTGTGGATCTGGTAAAGCTTTTCGAGTATGGTAGCCCGGATCAAAGGAAGGACCTTGCGAATAAACTGGAAGGTCAAATTTTGCCATTAAGTTTGCAGATGTATGGGTGCCGTGTAATTCAAAAGGTGAATATCTTTCCCCGAGTCTTTAACTTTTCTTGATTATATTATCTATTTGCATGAATGCTTGGAATGCTAGTAATATGACCACATTGTCTAATTCCGTAGGTGATTTTTGTTTTGGGATTTAAGTGATTTTTTAAAACCGATGTTTGAAATCTAGGGGATTTTGAAATCCTGATAAATAATAAGGTGTGTGCTTGTTTTCAGATTTTGAGTAGGGTGATACTTAAATTTATGTAAAATTAATGTGTAAGAGTGAATAATGTTGTATTATTACATTGTTGTTGGGCCGATATGGGTTTAAACATATTAAAGTGTAAGGAGAGAGAATTTATTGTTTTGGAAAGTGTAATACTAGGTTAATAGGTGTTGTAGTGGTGGTTATATAAAACAAATTCAAAATCTCGAAATAGAACCGGATTTAGATTCATAAATCCAAGACCTGATTTTAAAACCCAAAACTAACATCACCTAAGTGAATTTTCTATGTTCTACATATTTCCCTTGCTTTCTGACACTTGCTCTTATCTGTTTGTTGACTTCTTTGTTCTAGGCTATTGAAGTTATTGATTTAGAACAAAAAACAACGCTCGTAAAGGAGCTGGATGGACACGTAATCAGATGCATTCGTGATCAAAACGGAAATCATGTTATACAAAAATGCATCGAGAGTATCCCCATAGATAAAATTCATTTTATAATTTCTTCTTTTCGTGGTCAAGTTGCAACACTTTCGAAGCACCCTTATGGTTGTCGTGTCGTACAGGTATGTTATGATTTCTCTTACCATTATTTGTATTTCTGTTTCTTTGTTTCCATTATATAACCTTAAAATTCTAATTTTTACTTTGTCCGTTTTCTTAATTTGGTGGGGTTGTTGCCTTGAAGAGAGTCCTGGAGCAATGCAAAGATGAAATTCAGACACAATTTATAGTCAATGAGCTTTTGCATTCGGTCTGCTTCCTTGCTCAAGATCAGTATGGCAACTATGTCACACAGGTTTTTTTTTTCTCCTGTATATCTATACTTTATATAAAAACAGGATAATCCTGCAAAAACTATTCCCGCTCATTTTGCACTCTTTACAATTAGTGTCTTCCCTACTCTCTCTCTCTTTCTCTCTACACTTTGAGTAAATGTCCACTCCCATTTCTATAGCACTCACCCTCTCTCTCTCTCCACTTTCAATTAAAAAATATTTAACAGTGCTTATTTTAAAATGCATTCCAAATATTTTCGTTTTTATTTAGTAATGGTTTTTGTTTCCATTTTTTAGTGTATTATTTTGTAATATTCTTTGCAATATCTTGTCTCATTTTTTAAAGGATTTTGTCTTCTTTGCTTTGAGTAAAAAGAGAGATGCTTGAAAAAGAAAATTAGTATTTGTAAATTAAATTTAATTGCTATTTTTCAAACAATTTTTCCATTAAATTTATACTCTTATCATTGTTAATGCGCACTAAACCTTATTTTATATTTTAATTGAACTGAAAAATCAAATCTAATATTAGTGTACAAAAGTAAGAAAAAAACAAATTACGTATAATAATATTAGATTTAAACAGAGTTTGTGTGAGACCATCAAATACTTGAGACAACCCTCCACTTGATATTTGGGTCATACTTCTCAAATTAGGGTGAAGCTCTACAAATTCATTGTTACATAATATAATAAATGAGATCCGTCCATATAATTTTATCTTATTTAATATAATAAGTTGTAGTAAGCCGAACATTGTTCGGGAGAAATACTAGTTTTAATAAAAAGGTATTAGTTGGTCAGTAGTAGCTGATTTCACTGAACAATATTAGTTGTTTTCATTGAACAATATTAGTTGTGCAGAAAATACTTCTATGCACCTGTTGTACTATGTAACTCAAGTGCATTTTTATATGATATTAATTATTTTATTAAAAGTTATTAGTTGCTCAAACTCATTTGTACATTTACTGTGTGCTCGGAGTTTAAGGTAGAGTTGTTTATTAGTATTTGAGGTGATAAAGTGAGAAAGTGTTGAGGGTAGTATTGGAAATTCAACTTTATTGAAGAGTAGAATAATATTTATTAGAGGTGATAAAGTGTTGAGGGTATGAGTGAGTGGCATATTGTAAATAAATGGGTGTTTGAAGGGTTTGAGTTAACATGAGTATTTCCATTTAAGGAAATGTACAAATGAGTTTGGGAAAGACCGAAACGGAAATTGTACAAATGAGTTTGGGACAGAGGGAGTAGCTTTTTTCACTGAACAGTATTAGTTGTGATTGCGTAGTGCAACTGGTGCACCCCAAGTGTTATTTTAAATTAGTTTTCGCAAGTTATTTTTTAGATGCTAATCCTGATTTTTCGATTTACAGCATGTTATAGGGAGGGGGAAGCCTCAAGAAAGGAGAGCAATCATTGAAAAATTATCTGGATCTGTAGTACAACTCAGCCAACACAAGTTTGCATCAAATGTTATCGAAAAGTGTCTGGAGTGTGGCGATTCTACTTCAAGAGACATACTGATAAACGAGATTATTGGTCATGGTGATAAGAACAATAACTTATTGGTATGTATATTGAAGCTCTAAACTGTCTATTAATAGCATGAGTATGTGAGTGCTTTAGTTTTTAAAATACAGCTTTAAAATAATTTACAAGTTTTTCTTTTTGGCGTTTCCATATCATATACTCTTGGTTCTAAGTGTATTTTCAATTTAATCCCAACTCTGATATTATTTTCTTATCCTTTTCTACTTTTCATAGATAGCCGACCTTAGATAAGTGGATTAAGGTTAATCATCTGCTGTTGAAATGTATCTTTTTCTGGCATATAAGAGTTTTATTATCTGTCAAATACACTTTTCATATGTTTAATTTTCACTGTAAGTCTAATATATTTAATTTTTATTAAGTATCTAATACATTAGATTTTTATTATTGACACTGTGCTCTACTTGAAATTGAATGGAGTTCGTATTGAGACGATGATGTGGACATCGGCTTCAAGCATGCAAATGTTATGCCGAGTCAATAGCATTTTCAATTTATTTTAGTTTTGCTTTGTAATCAACAAATAGGTATACTAAAGTTCCTACTCTCTTTTCAAATTACAATTAGTGCATGTTGTTTTTAATAAGATTTCAATCGAAAGAGTGAAAACCAAGGTGCATGTAATGCAGTTCTCAATTTCCGTTAGCACGTGCTTCCATAATCCTTACTCATGTGGAAGAAGTATTTTACATTTAACACATGATTAAATTAATTTACTTTATCATTCCTGCTGAACTTTTTTACCTTGTTTGCTTTGTACTCTAGATAATGATGAAAGACCAATATGCGAATTATGTCGTCCAGAAGATTCTACTGAAATGTACCAGTGATCAACGCGAAGTGCTGCTAGGTCTAATAAGAGATCATCTCATCGCCTTAAAGAAATATACGTACGGGAAGCACATTATTGCTCAATTTGAACAGCTATGTGATGAAGGTGGTCTCTCGTTTTTCCTTTTCTTTTTATTCCCCCCCCCCTTCTCTATATCTTTCCAAGATTTTTAACTCTCTTGTTTGTAACTGGTTATTCATTTTATTCTTTTTTTAGTTTTAATCCGAATGTTTTTTTTTTTTTTTGCTGGGGTTGGTAATGGTGATACAATTTTGCTGTGGTTTTATAATTAGTCTTCGTATTTAATAACTGAATTGAGAACATAACATGTGAATCGAAGGAGTTACTACTGTAAGTGAGATTGCTAAAGGAACCTTTATTTTTGTTTCGGGCTGTAGGGGATTGGGAAATCCTGATCGAGAAATTCTTGAGTAGTAAAAAGGTGAATGTGACTTTGTGTATGTTTGGTTGATAAGATGTAGTTGTTTACGATTGAGAAAAAGATAGTGATAGTGAGATTATTATATTGTGAAAAATAAATGTGATTGGGAAACCGAAAAAGAAAAGTATGTGAGAGAATGTAAGAGAGAGTAGGTATTATAGGTTAGGATTTTGACAGATTTTAAATCTAGCTTGCATAATCCTACAAACAAACATGCGTTAGATTTTTTGAAAGTAAAACCTTGTGTTTTGTAAGCTAGAAACAAACACAGGCAATCCCAAGAATTGTTAGTCATTTATGATTTAAGGCCTAATGATGTTCTGATGAATGTGCCTTTATATCTAGTTTTGACTACATTTTTATTTATCTAAAATCAGAAATTGCTTGAACTTGAGAAGTCTAGGTTCATTTTATTTTCATCGAGCTGAAATATGTGCTGAAGCTTCCAAATGAACTTCCATGGAGGTAATGCAAATTGCAAAAATACTTAAAAAATCTTATTCACACCAAAATTTCTCAAAATCTATCCAATCTTTGACTTAAATTGCTGAATTTATTTGTCTAAACTATCCAGGGGAATCCTAATATGCTGTCTCGAAGTTTAACAATAGAGTTTAAGAGTGTTTTTAAATATGGCAGATTGAACAATAGATATTATTCTTGGACATACTCTGCCTTCTTAAGGGGCGTTATGACCCAGTTCTACGAGATTGCAAGAATCTTATGCAAATTCTTATATGTAATTCCTCTTTGACTTTCCTCTTTTTATTCTATTCAGAAATTCGCACTCCAGAATCGTAGAAGGAAACTCTGATGCTATTGGTTCGTATTGGTGCAGCATCTCAAAGGGCATTATTATCGTCACAAGTGATTCTGCAATCTACTAATGATGTATGTGCTGATATTTCAAACCATTATTGTCGATTACTGTCACGCGTAAAGCTTAGGAAATGTACAAAGGTGAAATGATCGCTTTCTTATACTAGTGTTTGATTTTACTATACTTGGTTGATAATTCTGTAAATTCATAGCGCTTCAATTTTTTTTAGATTTGAATTGCTATTATGTTGAAAAGCGATACGAGCATACTAATCAATGGCAATAGTTATAGTAAAAAGCTGCATCCTTTCATTGTAAAAATCAGCATTTGATCGAGCCTTGTTAATTAATTAAGTTCATCATGTTTCTCATTAATGAAATTTAGGAGCAATAATGTATATGTGTAATGCAAGGCTTATGATTCGTAATACATTTACAACCTGATAGAAGAATGATTTATTTGGCAGAAAAATCCATGCATATGATTTCACTGTGCAGCCCTGTTATTATGTGGTTAATTATTTCCGAGATTTTAAAACTAAAAATTGGTATGTTTCTCCTGGAAATGTTTGCATAATTAATGATTTACAATTTCATGTATATGTAAGAATATTTGGAAGCTCTGATTGTTGATTGATAATGCTTCTGGCCGGACAAGATTTAGGGGTGTGTTTGAAAAATTATTAGGGATTATAATCACTTAGAATTGTGTGTATGGCTAGGTCTGATATGCACCTTGGTGCATCATGCACTCATAGTGTATTTTAGAAGCGTGCAACTCATAGTTATTAAAGGGCGCGAGGCACTCGGGGGCGCCAAACCATCGCGCCGCCATAGGCCCAAGCGGTTGGATTTTTTTCAAGGCCTGGGGGGGCCTTCGGGCGCCTTGATTTCGGCAAAAGGCGCGCCTTAAGGCGGCTTGCGTGACATTTAGGGTTTGAAATAAAAAACATTTTTTATTTGTCAAATAACATCGAATAATAAAAATACTATCTCTTAAGTCTTAATATTTAAGTGAATCACATCTAGGGTTTTTAAGATTCACTTTTTTATCAATATAATCGTCACAGATCTTTTGAGGGATATAGATGAAAGCAATGAGTGGGTGGTTGGTGCAATGGAAGATGAAGATGAGTTGGTTCACCAAGGTGAAAATTTGACTTGGGGTATTCTTCTGAAGCCATGGTTAGGTTTCTTAAGAAATTATCGCGTCTTATGTTGTTTTTTTTCGGGGGATCTGGCGCCCTAAGGCGCCAAAGCGCTTTAAGGCGCTAAAGGCGTAGGCTTCGCCTTTGTGGCGCCTTTGCGCCATTAATAACTATGGTGCAACTTGTTATGCTGAAAAATGCGACTTATTTACACAGAAAAGTGTAACTGTTAATATGGGAACATAGTTGCATGTTTCTGTTTGAAATAGTTGCACGTTTCTTTTTTATATAATTGCACGCTTCTAAAATGCACTATGCGTGCACGGTGCACCCGAGTACACATGATACCTACTCTTGTGTGTATAAGTAATTTGAACTGTTTTGTTTCTCTTTTATTAAATTAATAAACTTTCAAAAGCTACAAATTAAAAGTTATAAAAGGTCGGGTAGCCTATTAGCCTTTTTTAATTGAGTAACACTCCCGTGAATCAGGTCTATGCGTGAACTTTATCACTCTTATTATGGGTAAAAATTATTACTGTTATGCACAAAAAATTTCACTGTTTAAAAATATAAAATATTTTCTAATAGTGATTGTTTTTTTGCATAACAATGATAACTTTTATGCATAACAGTGAGAGTTTTTATACATAACAATGATACTAAAAAAATTGAGTTCACGATTACTATTAGCTTTTTTTATTCCAATCGCTATCAACTTTTCTTTGAATTTCTCTTTTCACAAACATTATTAATTTCTACTATTAATCAATTTTATTTATAATTATTAATTTTAATAAATTCTTCAAAAATATAATTTTTGCAAACACTGATCATTGCCTAACTGATCTTTTTTTCGGGATGTCTTGTGGAGTACATTATGTCAGCCGGAGTTCAAAGTTCAATTATCCAACTATAAATAAAAATCAAACTTACTTACTTTCCGATGATAATTGTTTATAAATACTAAATAGCCTAGGATAAAAATAAAAATCAAACTTACTTACTTTTCAATGATAATTGTTTATAAATAACTTAGCATAAAAATAAAAAATTATATATGTGACATAATTTATAATTAATTTTTTTAGCCAAGAGATTTTTTTACTAACTCTACTTTTTTTTTTTTTTTTTTTTCATTCTTTCGTTATTTTAGCTCGTGCCACCATATATACATTCCGTATCACCATCCAATTAACCCCATATCATTATCACTTCAGCCCGTACCATTCACTATTAAGTTAACCTCGTACCACCATTATTTCAGCTCATACCATAATTAAATACCATCAGTTTTAAGCTTGTAACACAATTTAATTAAGCCCGTATTACAATATGTTAACCCCGTACCACTACTTAATAAAGCTCGTATCGCCATTTTTTTAAATTTTTAATTGACTTTATTAAAGGTATATTGATTCAAAAAATTATTATTTTGATTAAAAAGGAATGAAACTAAAAACCTTGATAAAAAATAAATTTTGAAATGAAAATAGGCTAAATATGGAGGTTTTCTCCAATTGTAATTGAGAACTCAATTATCCAACTAAAAATAAAATCCAAACTCATTTGAGAATGAGTTGGCCAAATTTCAATATATGCGGGACTAAATTCGATTGATAAATAATTATAACATCATTTCAATAAAAGTAAAAAGTCATGGAATATAAATAATTTAAAAAGTGTGAATCTTTGAAACTCCAAATTCGTAAATTACACGTATACAGTCTTGTCGATATCTAGTCCTGGACCATTTTGACAAAAATTATAGAAACTAATTGTAGAGAAAAACTAACATATATATTAATATTATTCAATGTTTCAAACCCTAATATATAAGAAGCCTAGCCTATAGAAAAATTACACACTTCCATCCAGTCTTGTCGATATCTAGTCCCAGACCATTTTAATTTAAGACGTGTGAATCTTTGAAATCCCAAATTGGTAAATTACACGTATACAGTCTTGTTGATATAAAGTCCTGGACCATCTTGACAAAAATAATAGAAACTAATAATTGTAGAGAAAAACACACACATATATTAATAGTTATTCAATGTTCGCCCTAAAATATAAGAAGCTTGGCCTATAGATAAACTACACACATCCATTCAGTCTTGTCGATGTCTAGCCCCGGGCCATTTTGATTTAAAACGTGTGAATCTTTGAAACCTCAAATTCGTAAATTACACGTATACAATCTTGTCGATATTTAGTGCTGGACCATTTTGACAAAAATAATAGAAACTAATAATTGTAGAGAAAAACAAACACATATATAATAGTTATTCAACGTTTCGAACCCTAAAACATAAGAAGCATGGCATACAGAAAAATTACACATATCCATCCAGTCTTGTCAACATCTAGTCCGGGACCATTTTGATTGAAAACGTGTGAAATTTGAAACCCCAAATTCGTAAATTACTCATATACAGTCTTGTCTATATCTAGTCCTGGACCATTTTGACAAAAATAATAGAAACTAATAATTGTAGAGAAAAACAAACGCATATATTAATAGTTATTCAATGTTTCGAACCCTAAAATATAAGAAGTCTGGCCTACAGAAAAACTACACACATCCATCTAGTCTTGTTGACATCTAGTGTCGGACCATTTTGATTTAAAACTTGTGAATTTTTTGAAACTCCAAATTCGTAGATTACACATATACAGTCTTGTCGATATTTAATCCTGGACCATTCTGACAAAAATAATAAAAACTAATAATTGTGGAGAAAAACAAATACATATATTTATAGTTATTCAATGTTTCGAACCCTAATATATAAGAAGCCTGACCTACAGAAAAACTACACATATCCATCCAGTCTTGTCGACATCTAGTCCGTAGCCATTTTGATTCAAAACATGTTGAAAGTGTTTATTAATATTAATTAATTATAATTAATTAACTAATATAAAATAAATAATACACACATGTATTTGGGATATTAGTTTTGGATAACTATCCAAGATTTGAATTTGATTTTGAAATGAGAAAACTGTTTCACGCTTACGGTAAAAGGAAGTTTTCCTTCTCATTCTCAAACTCTGGCTTTTACGCCTCGTTTAGAACTTCACTGAAAATTCTCCCGGATATCACAATAAATCTTATTCTGTTTTTGTTCTACTATGTTTAGGATATAATATGTTGCTTACTAAAGACATGATTGTTATTAGTTTGAATGATGTTTGCTATGGTACTAGACATCTTTATGATGGTTTTATTGTATTTGATTGTAATGGAACTACGTTTAGTTATTATGAAGATCGTTCGTGTTTTCTAAATGTTTGTTCATCTGGTGATGCTAATGTAAATGATAATATATGGCATGCTAGATTAGGTCATATTGGGCAAGATCGGATGAATCGACTTATAAAAGAGGGACTTTAAAATTTATCTTCAAAGGTTGAGTTATCCAAATGTGAATATTGTCTTGCTGGTAAAATGACTAGAAAACCATTTGGGAAAGCTATTAGAGCTGAATTTCCATTGCAATTAATTCATTCTGATATATGGTCCTGTTAATGTGAGGGCACGTCATGGAGCTTATTATTTTATTACTTTTATTGACGATTATTCACGTTTTGGTTATGTCTATTTGATTTCTCACAAGTCTGAGGCATTAGATTGCTTTAGACGATACCTAAATGAGGTTGAGAATCAAAAGGACAGAACTATAAAGGTTTTAAGAACCGATAGAGGACGTGAATATCTGTCTGATCAGTTCAAGGAACTGTGTAATGAAAAAGGAATAATTCGGCAACTGACGACTCCTTATACGCCACAACAAAATGGTGTGGCTGAAAGAAGGAATCGAACATTGTTGGAGATGACAAAGTCCATGATGGCACAAACCAATTTACCTATCTCCTTTTGGGGTGATGCGTTGTTAACTGCGGCTTATGTGTTAAACCGAGTGCCTTCGAAGTCAATCACTTCAACTCCATATGAACTTTGGAATGGTAGAAAACCTGACCTAAGTAACCTTAGAACCTGAGGATCTGCAGCTTTCGTACTTGATTCTTCGAGTCAGTATGGAAAGTTAGGTCCAAGAGGGAAGAAATGTATCTTTATAAGATATTGTGATCATTCTAAGGGGTACATATTAATTGGAGATCAAGGAGATGGAAGTGTTGGGGAATTAATTGCACGGATCTATTCGGGATGAATATTTAAATACAAATTTAATTCTAACAATTATTACTAGCATGAATTAATCCTATATTAATTCAAATAATAATTCAACAACAAATCATGCATATAAACAATTCACGTAGATCCTACGCATGAGGAATTACTACGAGTTTACGTGAACTAACCTCTTGGAGTGGCAATGGTTTCGTCGATTAAACACACCAAAAAACCTTCCCAAGTATTTCCCAGTCCTTGCTCGACAATCCGGTGGAAGGATGCTCGCGAACAATTAACAAAAGGAAAAATAAACTTTGTTGCACCACCTTTGTGGATTTACTAATTTTTCCAGCACATGGAATTGTACTTGGGAATGAAAGAATCATCCCCTATTTATAGATGGGGTGGTGGTCGAAATTTTGAGGAAAAACCAATGTGGGAAAATCTTTTCTTGATCTCCAAGAAATCTTGAATATATCTCCTATATTCTTTTCTCCATAATTAAAATATTCCACAAAAATCTCACCTCATCTTGTTATGGCAATATTTTCGAAAATCAAGAGACAAGAATCTAAGATTTGAATCTTCTTGAATTTATGAGATATACTTGCATTTCAAGAAATACATATCTTCCATAATATCTTTTCAAGAAAATCAAGAAAATCTTTCTTTCCCTTTTATTTCAAAAATTTCGAAATTTTCATATAAATAACCAAGTGGGAGATTTCTTGAATTTAATGAGATAATCTTGTATTCCAAGAATACATATCTTCATTCCACAACAAAATTCAAAGAAAATCTTTCTCCCCTTTTATTCATAATTTTTGAAAAAGAGAGGAAAAATAAGCAACAAATTTATTTTATTTTTAAACACCTTTTTCAGTTATTGGACTTTATGTTGGGCTACTTGGGGGGCCTTTAGGAGAATTAAGATTGAACCTTCCAATGGATCTTGAGTTATCAATATTGAGCCACAATATTATTCAAGCCCATAAATATTAATTAATCCCACTACATAATTAATATTGCACTATCCATCTTAACCCATATTACAGTCAATATGGCTCCCGGTTATTATTTCCCGTGTTTAAGATTATCTAGCCCATTAATTAATTCAAGTCACTGAAATAGCTTTCCATTAATTAATATCTTTTGTCCTTGGTTAAGGAACGGTTCAACATTATTATCCATACCGGAAACTAGTTCCACTTGCAAGATTTGGTATGATAAATCTTATGAACCTCATAAGGGGGCAAATCGAACAAGCGTACTTGCACACGATTCTTCGTATTAAATCTTAGCAATCGCATGTGACCAATAATATTGCCCAAGATATAAAGTATTGAATCTCGTTGATTATCTACCCGTAATAAGTCAAAGCAATAATTACTAACCACACGCGATCCTATTTAAGGAACGAAGATTAAGAAATAACGAACCACTGAGGTCTAATTCTTCCTTGTTCAGTTCTGAAGAATTTGTCCTCCTGTAGGTCCTCTTCAGTGCATCAGTCATGCACTAGTGTAATCTCTTGGTCAAGACAAACCAATCTGAGCCTTACACTTCAACCTTTCACGATGGATTGTTAATTTCCATCTAGGTCGTGAATGTTGTACTTTTAGTTACAAGGGACTGTTAATTTAATCTTCTGTGATCTGGTATCAAAAAATTAACTACAATGTAACGCGTACTATTTATTGAACAGTTATGCAGTAAATATATGTAACATTCGATGATATTTAAAGCATCAGTGATAAACAATTTATTTCAGTAAATAAGTCCGAAATTCAGTTTTGATTATACAAAGTAAAAGCATACTTTCCAGTATAATCCCAACAATCTCCCACTTATACTCAAAGTCTGCTTTTAAGTATACTACAACATGTCTCGTGTAGTTCCTAATACGTGACATCTAATGTCACCTATGTCGCGAGTCATTTTTTACGAAGAGTATTATGTGGCTAATTTGGGAATGACTCACAAACAAAACATGCACGTGTAAAATAAATTGTAAATAAGATGAATTTGTTGACCCAGTTCGTCAGGAAATGACTACTCTGGGGGCATACCAAGCCAGGATGTGGTATTACGAGCTTTACACGTACAATATTTGATACATCTTATGAAGATGAATCGTTACAGATGAAGATAATTTGGAGAGTTAGCATTTGAGTGCTAGGGTTTCTGTATATGTGGATAATCACTCGGTTTTTTCTATTCCTCACCTCTCTGGAGAATTTCTTGTGTGGGTGTCGCTTTTTCTGGGAAATTTTTCTGAACCTTTCTCTTCTTCTTTTTTCTTCCTTTTATAGCACTCCGACAAACATGAGCTGGGTTGGCAAGCATGAGCTGGAGACTTCGGATCATGCAAGAATCCAAGTGATATTGCCACATTCCCAACTTCGTCTTCTAGATTGATCTTGGAGCTTACTTGTCTGTAAGGCACTCTTTTGGTCGTCCAAATTAATCTTTTGCTCGGTTGGATGCTTTGTTCGCCTCTTTAACCATGTCAGTTTTATGATGGAATATTGTCCTCCTCGAGCACACTGAGCCCTCAGGATGTTCGGGTCTTCGGGATATCTGAGTGTCGAGCACTCTGACCCTTCAGGATGCCTGAGTCTTCAGAATGTTGTGCTGCGAGCATACTGACCCCAGGATATCTGAGGGTTTCAGGATGTCTGGGCTGCGAGCATACTGACCCTCAGGATATCTGAGCCTTTCAGGATGTCTGGGCTGCGAGCATACTGACCCTTAGGATATATGAGCCTTCGGGGATCTCGAAGCTGCGAGCATCTTGACCTCGGGATATCTCGAGCCTTCGGGATATCGAATTTTGCGAGCATACTGACCCTCAGGATATCTGAGCCTTTCAGGATATCTGAGCTGCGAGCATACTGACCCTCAGGATATCTGAGCCTTTCAGGATGTCTGGGCTGCGAGCATACTAACCCTCAGGATATCTGAGCCTTTTAGGCCGTCGAGTCTTTTTCGACTTGGCTCTTTTAATTCCTCTTTCGATCGAGTGGCGAATACTTGTCCATTGGGCATGATTATTTTAATAGATATTACCGTGTAAACTTTTTACGTGTTCGATTAATCATGAATTATTATATCGAACACAACAATACCCCCAGCCGGGTTGCTTTGTATTCAACAGGGGGCCCGACTGTTAAGATCTTATTGGGCCATAGTTGATGTCGTTTCGTATTCTGTGCTGAATTTTCGAAATTGAATCCAATATTTATATATACCTCGTTTCTCCGCCTTAAACCCTTTTCTCCTTCCTTCTTCTTTTTGCCTCTGTCTTTCAATCTTTTCTGTGTCTGAAAATTTCCGGCGAGGGCTTCATCATTCCGGCGAAGAATTTTACTCAGGTAACCACTGCATTCTTTCTCTAATTGTAATTATGGCCTCTCGTTCAAATTATTCTGTTCCCCTAGAATCAGACCACCATAGTTCCTCTTCTTCCCCCTCTGTCAGTAGAATCCCCCGTGGCGACGCAAATGTGCCGGAGACGAATGTCTCGGGTTCAGGAATTCGTTGGCAAGTTCGGCAACCGTTTGCCGTTCTTTCCTCCGATTCCGACAAAGCCCTAAATGAATTGGATAGGGACTTGGTCTACAATGATTCTTCGGACGATTCAAGTGATAATTCTTTGCCCCAAATTCAAATTGGGTCTAGGGCTGTTGATAATGTCGATGTAGATAGGAATGACGATGTTGTGAGGGGGGAAATTTTGATGGCTGTAAATATAACCGAATCGAACATAGGGGTAGTTGGTGAGCAAAACTCTGAGCTTGATATACCTGTTGGTGTCCCTCATAGTCCAACATATAACGAGTATAGTGCTCGTTATAGTTTTAATTGGCCCGAGCAACCCCATAGGATTAGGGTTGAGAATGAGTACCCAGCGAGCATAATCGATGCAGATATGCTCACTCGGCTGCATAGGAATTATGAAACCCCATAAGATGTCTTTTTCTGGGCACCGGGTCCTGATGAGCGGGCCGACCAACCCCCTGAGGGTTGTGTTGCTGTAAATTTAGACACAATGGAAGCTGGCCTTCGATTTCCCCTCCATCCGGCCATCACCCGCTTGCTCGTGGAATGGAATATTACCATCACGCAGCTGAAGCCGAATGGGTGGCACATGATTATGAGTTTCCTGACTTTGTTCGGCAATATGAAGCCAAGATACTATCCCTCAACAGCTGAACTTGCTCGATTGGTGCACTTGACCCGTCCGAGGGGTGAACACGGGTGGTTATTCATGCAAGCTAATGCCAAGTGCAAAATCATTGAGGATGTGCCGAACAAAATCAGTGATTGGAAGGAAAAGTTTTGGTTCGTTGGGGGCGATTGGAAGAGCCCGGCCTCTGGAAGTGAACCAAATGCTCGTTTAGACATCCCCACTGACTTCGGGGTGTACCGAAGTAAGTGATTTTGTGTCTTTCGTTCTCCGATTTGAACTGATTTTAACGTGCTTTTTATTTCAGGGATTCCAGCTGCGACGGATAAGGAGACCAACGACGGCTATTTTAGCAGCGTTTGGCAAATTGATCTGGAGTCTCGCTTGGAACGGTCTATGAGAACTCGAATCTGCCGATCGAGGAGGAAGAAAGGAGGTTTTCGCATTACCTCCTCATCATCTTGTTTCTTTGTTAATCCCACCGTAAGGATTGCCTCTTTTTATTTGTATAAGCTTTTGTGCCATTTTGCTCGCTGTTATCCGTTTGTGCATAATGAATTGTTTTGTTTATAACTTTCCCTGCTGTGACCATTGCTTTGAGTACATCTGAACATACTGAGATGGCTCGGAGAAAAAGGCCACAGGAGCTTGTTTCGGATTCAGCCGAAAGGGAGGCTCAAATAACAGCGCAGGGAGGCGAAGCAGGCAAGCCGATCCACGCCCGCCTCGGGAAATCGAGCCGAAAGACAAGGAGTACTCGCTCGCCGAGCAATTTGTGAACAAGCTCCGTCACCGAAGAGACCGAGGGTGGAAATCGGCGAGTAGGGGCCGAGCGAACAAACTCGGATGAGCGCCGAGTGAAGGTGCTCGGGCGACGAGTCATCGATGCCATTCGGGGTGACTCGGACCCCCATCGAGCCGAGGCGATCGAGCGCCGCCTCCGTGGTCGGGTCCAATTTCCTGATCGTTGAAATGGAGGTTGGCACATCTTCTCCACCTCCTCTTTGGACCCGATCATGGACTCCGTTGAATCTCGAGCCGGTCCCTCGAAGATAAATCATTCTTGGGATGGGATCCGGCTCGTGTGAGCAGGTACATCTTGTTCGATCTGCTTTTGCTTTGGTTACTTTCATTGTTCTTTTTTTTCATATTTATTTGCTCGGATATATATGTAGGTTGAGCAAAAGTTGTCACCCTTGATGCCCAATCGAAAAACTACTTACGCTTTCGCCCGAGTGTTTAGAAGGTTTAGGGCATTCTGAACATGTTTAAAGCGTGCGGACTCCGGTTCGAGCATGGACCACCGATTTGGAAGAGTCCACTCACGGGTCCCTCCTCTCGAAAAATATCGTCGGGTGCAGTACTTGGGGCCAATCTATGGTCGTCCTTGAGAAAGCCTATGCTGAGTCCGCCAACCTCCATGCCAACTACTTGGCTTTGATCAGGAACTTCGAAGAAAAGGAGGGCGAGCTGACCAAGACTCTGGATGAACTGAGGTTGGCTCAGGGACAGGCTTCCTCGACACAAGCTGATGCTCGCCAGGCTCAGGAGGATGCCCGCAAAGCTCAGGAAAATGCTCGTCGAGTTCAGGAAGATGCACGCCTGGCTCAGGAGGATGCTCGCCAGACAAAGGAGGAACTGGTTCACTCTCAGGAGGAGGTGGCCAGTATACGAAGAGCTCAGGAGGAAATGAATGTTGAGCTTTGTAGACTCCGAGCTGGCGTCGAGGCCATGGAAAGTGAGAGGGACGCGCTCGGCCAACAGCTCATCATTGCTGAGGAGACCAACACTCGTTTGGGTCTCGAAAATTCAAAGCTGCACGATGATGAGTATGTTGATTCCATGTCCAACTTCTCCTACATTTGTGCCTTCGCCGATGCTATCCGGTCTGTTAGCCATACATCCAACGGCGAACAAATTGCCCCTCTTATATCCAGTTTCCAGCAGTACCTGATCGACAACCCACCGGATCGCAACCTTCCAATGTCGGATTTGAACGATCTGTGTGATTTCTCCATTCTTCCTGAAGGGATCAAAGTTGATGATCCTATTCTGTATGAGCAAGATGGCTCAGACATGAATGCTGCTGGTGTTGCTGGCCAAAATCTCCAAACTGAGTTCGGGACCGATCAGGTGCAGGCCGAGCAAAGGGGACCTCCTGTGACCTAGCAGAGTGTACCTTCTGGCGAGCATTTGGTACCTGACCATACTGAAGGAGTTGTTGCTGAGGGGGCTGAGCACGATTTGTTCGACATCTCTCTCCCGTCCACCCCCAATCACGAATTTGCTCCTTGATGTTATTTTTATCTTGTCGAACATATGTTGTGTAATTTTTTATCTTCTTCACCTTTTGTTCGAACAATGTCTTTAATACTTGTAATTTTTTGCTGACTGCTTCTCTTTTGTTCGATCATATTTACAACTGAATGGAAGAATTACATACTGAACTGTTTCCTCTAACCTGATTGTTAATTGTTGAGGATGAAAATTGATACTTGTGTTGCTTGATGTTTGCTTTGTTGCTTTGTGTTCACTTTGTTGCTTTCCAGTCTTTGCCCCTTTTCTTCTGAATGAATTCGAACATTGGGTTTGCCTATGCCCGCTCCTGACTTTTTTCGCTTTTGATTATCTTATTGACGTTGCAATCGGTTGATCGTCTTATTTAGGTCTGCGACCGGATGGGTTACTTTATGAACCCCCTTTCTTGGTCTTGTGATCGTCTTATTTAGGTGCGATCAATGATTAGAAATTTGTCTTATTTAGCTGCGACCCCAAGACTCATCACCCGCTTGTCTTCTGGTATCTCTGTAAGTCTGAGTCGTCTTTTCTGCGATTGCGTACCCATTACTCGCTTTTTTTTCGGGGAATCGAGTCTGAACTTCGTTAAATCAAGTGAACATAGACTTGGGCTCGTTTCGTCTTTGTTCGGGACCGTCCGACTTAGGTGCGACCTCAAATAGGCTTGAACGTAAAAAATCTTAGCGAACAAAAGTACATATATCTTTCTTTTCTTTTTGCAACACTTTGTATTCTATTACAACCTTCATATTTGAAGAAGACTAATCTATTACACAACTATAGATATCGGACTAGGGTTTTGAATTTAAACCTTGTCTTGAGTAGAACCTAACCGGCCTCACCTTGTCCGCGGAATTGATGTTGACAAGGATGTGGCACATCATCCCGTCTACCCTTCTTCAAGAACATGCTCAAGCGGCGGCAAAGATAAGCTTTTTGTCCCTCTGGACAAGCCGTGATTATCGCGGAGGTGCGGACATGAGCATGTGGCGAGCATGCTGCTTTCGCTTTATATCAATCTTGAGCAAAACATTCAATTTCGCACCATTAAAATCCCCTTTAATAGATGCTCGAGCATCGGCGTCGTGATATTGCTTGGCGGACACTATGACATCCCTCCCTTCGGAGGAGATTTTGGGGATGCATAGGGGACTAATGACTTACTCTTCGCATAATCGGTGAGTAACGTGGAGTGGCAACCATAACTCGCCGAGCATCTTGAGTCCGCAACGAAGCTTCCAATTGCTCGTGATGTATATGGGGTAAAAGGCTCAGATCGAGCAGGATGCTCAATTCAATTTGAATGTTTCTTTGAATCGAGTGGATTCTTCTACGTCTGGGGGCATACTAAACCAACCTCCTTCTGAGAATTGTAATATTTTTCCTTTTTTCTTCTTCATATGTTTTTTTCTTTACTTTTTTCAGCTATCAATATGCCCCTATTTATAGAACTATCCCAGCTAGTCTTTGGCGCATAGCTACCGGTCTTCGGGCTCTCTTACTTTTTGCTCCCCTTTTGACATCTGTTTCACTTTTTGATGACTCTTGCTTAAAGATTGACTCGTCCTTGCTTGGTTGCCACCACTTGTCAACTCGTTCTGATACGTATCTTCTGTTGACAACTCGTTCTGACACGTATCTTCTGTCTTTCGATAGTGCTGGCCAGCATTTCTTTTCCTGAAAATATGTGTCGAACATAAAGTGTCCTTCTTTCAGGATTGTCCTACTCGTTTGAACTGAATGGCTGATTATGTTCGGCCATTTGTGTTCGTTTCAGCTACATCGGCCATTATGTTCGGCCATTTGTGTTCGTTTCAGCTACATCGACCATTATGTTCGGCCAACTATGATCACTTCAGCTGTGTGGACGATTTTGTTCGGCCGACACTATGCTCGCTTCAGCTGTGTGGACGATTTTGTTTGGCCGACACTATGCTCGCTAAAGCTGTGTGGACGATTTTGTTCGGCCGACACTATGCTCGCTAAAGCTGTGAGGATGATTTTGTTCGGCCGACACTATGCTCGCTTCAGCTGTGTGGACGATTTTGTTCGGCCGACACTATGCTCGCTTCAGCTGTGTGGACGATTTTGTTCGGCCGACACTATGCTCGCTAAAGCTGTGTGGACAATTTTGTTCGGCCGACACTATGCTCGCTTCAGCTGTGTGGACAATTTTGTTCGGCCGACTATGCTCGCTATTATTGATAGTATTTTTTCAAATTTGATGCATTCCACGAGTAGGATAATGGGACTCCATTCAGGTCTTCCAAGTCATAGGCCCCATTTAGCAAACGCTCAGTAACTCACGAACGGACCTTCCCATGCTTTCGGCGAACACACCACTTGATACCCCGTTGCCGCCTTAAAACCATTTCGCCCACATTGAACTGCGTGTTGGGACTTTGAGTTGTAGAACTTCTCTGATCTCTTTTTATACATTGCATTCTTGAAATCAGCCTCCGTCCTTCTTTCTTCTAACAGGTCTGCACTCAGGGCGAGCGCCTGGTCATTGACGTGCTCTCCAAAAGTCATTGTTCGATGACTTGGAATCTTGATTGCTGGTATAATATACTTCTTCGCACCAAATGCCAAGGCAAACGGGGTCTCCGCAGTTGATGTTCTGAAAGTTGTTCGATAGGCCCATAATATTTCAGGCAACTCTTCAGCCCATCCACCCCCTTCCTCTAGCGCCATTGACTGGGGATAATACGGAGTTGAATAATGTTTTTTATGCCCCAACGAGCACAGTTCTGTCTGAATTCACTTCCATCGAACTGTTTGCTGTTATCAGTTACTAATGATTGGGGGAGTCCAAAACGACAAATGATATTTTTCCAAACAAAATTCCACATTCTTTGTTCGGTAATTTTGACAATGGCATCGGCTTCCGCCCATTTAGTATAATAATCAACGGCAACCACAACATATCTTACTCTCGACGTGCCAGTAGGAAATGGGCCGATCAAATCGATCCCCCATTTAGCAAATGGCCATAAATTTATAAACCGACACTAATTCTTGGTGGGCTATGAATAAGTGGAGCATGTACGCGGCTTTTTGTGGGTCTGCGCGAGCATCTGTGGCGAAATTTTTTTGAGGGTTAGCCAATAATAACCTTTTGCGATTATTTTGTGCGCCAGGCGAAGCCCACCAGATGATTTCGTGATACTCCTTCATGGATTTGTTCCAGAAGTACACGACCCTCTTCAGGAGTAATACATTTCAACAGTGGAAGTGAGAAGCTTCTTTTGTACAAATGCTCATCTATGATAGTATAACGAGCAGATTGTAATCTGAGGTGAGTAGCTTGGGCCTTGTTCTCAGGGAGAAATCCCTTTTGTAAGTAGCTCAGGATTGGAGTCATCCAAGTTTCTTGTTCGCTTGTCACTTGAGCGATCATAGCTCTGGGAACTGATGGCGAACAAGTTGTGACGACCACAATGTCCGTTGTGTTCGTCACTCCTTCTGCTGTTGCCAGGCGTGCCAAAGCATCAGTGAACGAATTACCCAATCGTGGTAATTGTTCTATGAAAACTTGTTCGAAATGCTCGAGCAACTCTTTCGCTAGTTGCTGGTACTGAGCCATCTGTTAGCCTCGGGCCTCGTACTCGCCTGTCACTTGATAAACGATTATCTAAGAATCTCTATAAATCATCAGCCTCTGAATTCCCATTGTCATTGCCATCTGTAGTCCAGCGATCAAAGCTTCATATTCGGCTTCATTATTTGTAGATGGGAAATCAAAACGGATGGCTGTTGTGAATGTTTGCCTGGTTGGGCTGATGAGAACTACGCCTGCTCCGGCTCTTGAACTTGTTGATGAGCCATCAACATACATATGCCATGGTTGGTCGATAGCTTTTTCGAGCATTTGAGGATATGTCAACTCGACCATGAAATCGGCCATAGCCTGGCCCTTCATTGCTGTTTGCGGAGCGAACGTAATGCCGAATTGTCCTAACTCCACCGCCCACTTGAGTAATCTGCCGGCAGTATCTAGTCGGTGGAGGACTTGGCGCAATGGGAAAGTGGTCAGTACCTCGACTGAGTGATCGAAAAAATATGGTCGTAATTTTCGAACACTCATGACGAGAGCATATGCTAATTTCTCTAAAGGAGGGTACCGGAGCTCGGCTTCCTTAAGCACTTGGCTTACATAGTAAATGAGCAAGTGTATGGTCCCTTCTGCTCGTACAAGCACAACACTGATTGCATGTTCGGATGCAGCAAGATACAGATAGAGTTGATCGCCTGGGACAGGCTTAGACAGTGTCTGAGTATCTGCAAGTTACTGCTTCAATGATTCGAATGCATTTTGGCAATGCTCGGTCCACTGGAATTTCCCTTTCTTTAATGTATCAAAGAAAGGTTTGCATTTGTCTCCAGTTCGTGATATAAACCGGCTTACGGAAGCTAAACATCCGGTTAACTTTTGGACCTCTTTTACACTCCTAAGAGCCTGCATATCGAGCATGGCTTGAATCTTTGTTGGGTTCGCTTCGATCCCTCGTTGACTGACCATATGTCCGAGGAATTTTCCTGAGTGAACCCCAAAGCTGCATTTCTTCGGATTTAGCTTCATATTGTACTTCCTGAGTATATCAAACGTTTGTGTGAGGTGGGTGATGTGGTCTTCCTTATGTTCGATCTTTACCACAATATCATCGATATATACCTCAATTGTTCGGCCGATGTGTTCGTCGAACATTTTGTTCACCAAACGTTGATATGTTGCTCCGGCATTCTTTAATCCGAACGGCATGCGTTGCCAACAGTACATATTCTTTTCACTGCAGAATGCCGTATTCTTTTGATCGTCCGGGTGCATAGGTATTTGGTGATAACCAGCAAACGCATCCATGAAAGTCATGAGTTCATGGCCTGTTGTATTATCGACCAAATAATCGATATGCGGCATCGGGAAGTTATCTTTCAGACATGCCTTGTTTAAATCAGTGAAATCAATACATAATCTCCAAGATCCATTGGACTTGTGAACGAGCACAGGGTTCGCAAGCCATCTTGGGCATTTCACCTCTCGAATCAGTTTGTTGTCGAGCAACTTTTTAATTTCACTATTCATTGCCGCATATTTTTCCGGACTAAACTTTCTGCGCTTCTGGATAACTGGAGTTTGTATTGGATCAAGGTTGAGGGAGTGGCAAACATGTTTTGGATCAATTCCAACCATGTCCTCATGCGACCATGCGAACACATCTAAGTTTGCTTGAAGATAAGCTATAATTTCTGTTCGAATTGGTTCAGGTAATTCTAAACCAATGAACACTTCTAACTCGGGTCTGTTCGGGTCGATGTTGATGGACTCCAGTTATTCAACAGGTGTTGCTCGCTTTCTTTTTTGCTTCCATCGAGGATCTTGAATGGAAGAATACAAATTTATATCTAATATAAATCATAATGGACTAGGATCCACATTCCTACTATTAAAATATCTGCTTGGAGCTGATTACTATAACAGCAGAACTGGTAGGTCTCCAAACCAATTGCAATACTGCAACTCCTAGTTGATTGAACCTAGTTCAATCGGATGCCCCTTGACTCTCATTTCCCTGCTTGGGCTGGTGAAACAGAATCAAGTTGATTTACAACCGTCAAACGACGACACTATGTGTCCCGTTAGATGTAGATCCGAGCAAAAGGCTTGGGCCTTAAATACTCATTGGAACGAAATCTCCGGTTTACTTTTAATTTTGATGGAAGGCATCGTTCAGTTTAATGAAAATCATATTTTAGTGAGGAACGTTTTTAAAGGCGGGGTATTAATTGCTTAATCGAGATCCAACATGTTAATCTATATCACATTTGAGCAATTATTGGGCGACGCCTACCCAAACATGATTTTATACGGACTAACACTTATATGGGCGCCGTCTACCCAAACAATAAATACGGTCCGATAGTTATTGGGTGCCGCCTACCCAAACAGTTATAACGCGGACTATAAAACCTTTAACTAATTAAATTTTAAAACAGTTAAACAGTGGGATTTAATAATTTCTTTTAAACCGGATTTCAAAATCCAATTTTAATTCGATTTTAAATTATTAAAATAAAATTAATCTGATTAATTTTGAATAAAAGTCCAACTTTTATTACTATCTTAAAATTTGATCCAATTAAATTTTAAATAAATTTTATTTATTTATTTGACGAGGGCTCATGTGCAAATTCTAAAATTGCACGGAGGGGCTTGCTCGAAATCCAATTTGCCAACAACCCCTCCCTTATCATCACCCAAACAACCCCATTCCAATCGGGACGATCGAAACCAACAATCCATTAACAATTTTCAGATTTAATCCAATTTAATCATAAACAGTTAACAATTTCGTCAAGATTTCCCAACAACTTTGAAAAATTCAATTAATCGAACAATAAAGCGCAAGGACAACAACCCAACATGACCCAATCGAAGAAGGACCAGAACGACCAGAGGGTGGCGCGTGCGAGCGAGTCGCCGCGGCCGCTAGGCGCGCGCGGGCGACTCACCGCTGCAACCAAGCCCGTCACGGATCGTGTGTAATACAGCGGTGCATCGCACGTCCCGGTGAAACGAAACGGCGGGAACCCCGCAAAGAAAATAGATCGGCGCGGAAAGGAGGAGGCGACGTGGTGGCGTTCCGCCACGCGTGTCATCGACCCATCGACTTTGTCCAGTGAATCGTGATCAAAACAAGGACGCCGCCATCTCGGGACGAAGATTTGCAACGGGCGCCGCTTGAAATCGCCGCCATACGGGTCAAGCCACCGCGGGTCCAACCCATTTGATTCGGCCTCGGTACGACATCGCGCCGGCATCGCAAGTTGCGGCCTTATGCCGCTGACTCGAGCGACGCCGCGGATGCTCGTTGTGAGCGCAAAATCGGCGCGAGACGGAGGCGGGGCTGGAAAGGGGGAATCGCAGGAAACCCTAATTCCATTGAAGAAGACGAGAGCAGCACACGACAAATAAAACCGAAGGGGGTGTTTGTTTATCAAATAAACAACCCCCAAATCAATTGAATTAACAGAGGTGCGGTCAATCCAATTTACCGTACCAGGTTTTAATAAAAAAAATTTAAAACCAATTCAATTATGCAATTAAACACAAGAGCCTGAGCTCTGATACCACTGTTGGAATATAGAGGCACGTAAAACACGTAATCACATGTGCAACAGAATTTAAAGTTCACCAACAACGAACAATTAATTGCATACAGATTACAATAATCATAATGAGAAATCTTACAATAACTCGAGAGCAGATTTCTCTACTATGGTATCCACGTAATCCCCAATCACGGATTTGCACGAATTTGCCAGCGTTGAATCCCGAGACGAATTTGCTAGGAAAATCCAAACTCTAGATTTTATGGAGAAAATATGAAGTGATACTGTTTGTGAATCCCAATAGCTTGTATATATAGGGAGGCTTAGCTTATTTCCTAAGCTAGCCCAATTAGGGAAATAAAATCCCTAATCTTGAATTAAATTAATTTCTTTTAATTTAATTCCCTAAATATAAATCTCTACGGATTTAAATGCCTTATATGAAAATCTCTACGATTTATTTCCATATACATTAAATCCTACAATTATATTCCAAATATAATTATTGGGAATTTTTATTTAATTAAATCCAATTTAATTAAATATTAATTCCAAATTAATCTATTATTAATTACTTCTCCATAAATTAAATATTAAATCCAATTTAACATTTAATCAATCAACTATAATCCGTAAAAGGGAACTACTTGTTGTGTGACCCATATGCCCTCATATACCGAGCGATTAGTCAAACTAACAGTCTTAATTGAACACTAGTCAATAAATCAGACATTCTCAATATATGAGGTACGTTGCGAGAAACATGCAACTACCTGTAACTGAAATGTGGGCAATTGCAATTTTCTCCTTTCATACACGAATACTCGATTAGTCTTGAACATGATGAAGTGTCTATTCAAATAACTTAATCAATTTATCTCAAATCACTAATTGATCATTAGTGTCACACTTAGTCACAAAGTCTAAGTTGACGTGCATTGGCCAATGACATCCAATTATGATGAGAAGATGAGTATTCTCTCTAAATCCACTTTGAGGAATGAATCCTTTTCTTGGCTCAACTACCACGCACATGCACTTCGTGATGAACCCAATCCAAGCCATATCTACCCATAGACGGGTGCAAACGTCGGTCATGGTCAAAGTTCATCACTCCACATATGTCGTGCGTATTGACCTCAAGTCAAAGGAGTATCACATCGCTCCCACTAACCGAGACACCCGTAGACACATATAGTGGAACTACATCAAACGGTTTCTCGGATGGGTATACCAATACCCTCTAAGGTATTTGTGCATCCATCATGAGATACCTAGTATCTCGTAGTATGTGAGATCTTACTACACTCTCTAAGAGTATGATGCAGATCGCACACCAATCTCCATTGCATCATCAATATCCCTTTCTTTATGATCCTCGATTGGGGCCATTTAAGAATCATTATTAAGTCATTTGAGTTCTCACTCACTCAATGACAGCAGTGACTCAAGGGAACACATATAAGAATAAATGCAAATAATCAAACATAATATTCTAATGAGTGTAACACCATACGTTTAATATTAAACAAACAATAATATTAAACCAATACTGAATATTATCTGAGTATTATGTCCTAACAATGGATTATCTCTAGTACACTAACACTAACAGTGTTTTCCACAGGAATCGAACCCAGGATCTGGGCGAGCCTAAGCTCTGATACCATGAAAGAATTCCGTATCATCTAAAAGTCCGAACTTATAGAAAGAATAAGAATCAATTCATTTATTTAATTTCCCTCAACAGAACTAACTATACATGCTTGCTAGGGATGTCACAAAGATGAATCAAATAAGAGTCACAAGACCCATTTAGCATATGCTTTAATAAATTACGAATAGAAAAACAATTGTATATCACAAGACCCATTTAACTGCATTCATTACGAACCGGGGCGGACGTAGGATTTTTTTCTAGCCAATGCACAAACATAAAAAAATCATAAGAATGCAAAAATAATTTTAAGAGTTCTAAATGAAAAAAAAAAAAAATTTCTTCAAATTATGCATCATATGAATACGAAAATCATATGAACTCAATAGTTATGAGTGAATAGTTGTATACAATTAAAACCAAATCTAAATTTCATATAATAACCACAAAAATTAAAATTTTCTATTGCATATTATATGAATGCGAAAATAATTTTAACAGTTCTAAATACGAAAGTTTTGTTTTTTCAAACTTAGCAAATGGTGAAGCATATTATATGAATGCAAAGTCATATGAATTCAATAGTTATGGATGAATAGTGGTATACAATAGCAACAAATAAAATAATTTTGATCAAATATAGTCTATCACCACTGCTAAATTAAAATCAAATCCAAATTTCATATAATAACCACCAAAATTAGAAATTTTTTATACGGACGAGTTTCACCAGACATATGGAAAAACAAATAATGAGCTTGATAATAATAGTAGTAAGAAACTAAATTGATTGAATTGAAAATAAAATATTTTATCTTAATATTAATTAGTATTTACTAATTATAAAAAAACAAAAAAAATATATAATACATTGTTAAAAAAAAAAATTGAGGCAAGACATTTTCCATGTCTTGCCTCTAAGTAAGTCCGTCCCTGATTACGAATCATTTAACATAAGACCCATTCATAAAATTAAAAAAAATTGTATTGATATTCCCTATTCGCAACATATCAATATTCTGGTGTGATTTCTTTAAACACCAAGTGTGTTTTTGTTCGATTTCTTTGGGCGATTAGGGTTGAGGGGTGTGATTCGAGGTGTGCGATATTGGGCGATTCAAGCATGTGCAATTCTGGAGCGATTCTGGGTTTTTCGAATTGAAGTGTGCAATTTTCCGGGAATCTGCGCGCTATTGAAGGCGATTTTTAGGGTTTCGAGGTGTGATTTGAGGAGTTTTGAGATTTTAGATCCCGATTTATTTCTGTTTAGCGTGTTTTTTGAAAAAGTAACGACACACACTTTCTACCGTTAGATTTGGACGGAAATAACGGGACCAAAATTGTCAAAAATGGATCGTTTTTGCAATCAACCTATTCTTATGGGACCAAAACTGCAATTTACCCTTAATAGAGAGTCTAATTATATATTAAAAATATATTTTTCTGCAATATTTTTGCACATATATAATTATTTTAGAGTATGTACAAAATTATACAACACATGTTTAATTTTCTACAATTATTTTAGACAATTGCGTGCAAAATTTTTGTGGATAATGTTCAATTATTTTTTCGTATGTTCAACATGTGCAATATTTTGTTTTCATGAATATAACAAGTTTGCACAATTTTTTTTTAAATTGCACATACAAAAAAATTGCAGCAATATTTTTTTGTGGGTAATGTTCAATTTTTTTTTCATATGTTCAACATGTGTAATATTTGTTCTTATGAATAGAACAAGTTTTCAAAAAAATAAAAAAAATAAAAAAAATAAAATCGCACATGCATAAAAATTGCAGCAATAATTTTTTGTGGGTAATGTTACAATTTTTTGTTTTAATATGTTCAACATGTGTAATATTCAGTTGTTATGAATATAACAAATTTGCATATAAATAAATTAAAAAATTGCACATACAAAAAAATTGCAGCAATAATTTTTGTGTATATGTGCAAAAAAAAAAAAAAAAATTAATATGAAAGAATCCTGTAAATTAATCACCAATGAGAAGCTTTATAACTTTTGAATTAAGCAATGTGTAATATTTGTTCTTATGAATAGAACACGTTTTCAAAAAATAAAATAAAATAAAATTGCACATGCATAAAAATTGCAGCAATAATTTTTCTTGGGTAATGTTCAATTTTTTGTTTTCATATATTCAACATGTGTAATATTTGGTTGTTATGAATATAACAAATTTGCATATAAATAAATTAAAAAATTGCACATACAAAAAAATTACCGCAATAATTTTTGTGTATATGTGCAAAAAAAAAAATAAAAAATATTAATATGAAAGAATCCTGTAAATTAATCACCAATGAGAAGCTCTATAACTTTTGAATTAAGCAAACGATGAAACTCTGTAATTTTTTAAGAAAAAAATAATAGCCAACAATGGTGAAAAAGAAATGAAGGGGCGAAAACTCTTTTGTCTTGAGAAATGAATTTGGTAATTTAAACATATGTGAAAGAAAAAATTAGAAATTATAACTTGTAATTGGGGTTATTTTTGTACATTTTGAGTTGCAATTTTTTTTTCCTGATTTGTAGTAGATTGTAAACGACCATTCCAAATTGTACCTAATAGTTATCCCCTCGAATTAATTCCCGTTTATCATCCTTTAACCAACTATAGTGAATTAATAATCAATTTTAAAGTTAATAGTATTAAAAAAGAGAAAATATCATTTTTAGTCCTATAATTTTTTATATTTTTAATTTTAATCCTGAATGTGTCAATTCCAGTCTTTTTTTGTTGGAAACTTTAAAATCTCGCCGGAAAATTAAAAAAGGACCGAGATTGACACATTCATGACTAAATTGAAGAAATAAAAAATTACAGGAATAAAAATGAAATTTTCCAACAGGTTACAAACGGCCACTCACCAACTTTAGCCGGTCAAAAAACTTAAATATGTGAATTTAAAAGTTAAGCGAAGGAATTCAATTCAAGAAAATGGTGTGTCATGGACTCATGAGCTAAAAAGTAAGCAATATATACCTATATATATATATTCTTTAATTTTAACAAACTTATGGTCCTAAAAGAGCCCCTTAATAGTAATAGTAAATGTCCTAGAGAGAAAGCTACCCATGCACATAGAGTCCTGTCGATATCTAGCCATTTGATAGAGTGCACAAAATGACCTCTCACATTCACCATTCGCAGTATATACATCACCCATATGTCTTCTTAATTATTTTCAACACTTAATTAACCATACAAAAATGTCAATAAATTTCTAAAAATGATACTTGTGTTCCTCATTTTCCCTGCTTTGCTTCTCTTCCTCTTGTACAAAACACATCCAAAACCTTGGGTACAATATCCACCTGGCCCAGCAGGCTTTCCCTTCATCGGAAAGCTGTACCAATTCGGCAACGCCACTCCTCATATTTATCTCTCCCAACTCTCCGAAAAATACGGGCCTCTGATGTCCATGAAGCTCGGTTCCGTCCGTGTGCTCGTCGTCTCTTCAGCAGACGGCGCTGAGGAAGTACTCAAAACGCAGGACCTGAGCTTCTGCAGTCAGCCCAACTCTCTCGGACTCAATAAACTCTCCTACAACGGATCGGACATAGCCTTCGCGCCTTACAGCGATTCGTGGAGAGAGTTGAGAAAGATTTGCGTACTTCATCTCCTTAGCAACAGGCAAGCAAATTTTTAAAAGGCTTAATTGCAAGAAAAATCTTATCATCACTTTTTCGCAAATTGCGAGTTATTCTTAACTTTTGAATTTTGTTAAGTAAAATCCCACTTTGACATTCTTTTGCAAATCGAGCTAATGAGAAGAATATATATTGAATAACTTGTTGAGTTAGTTGACCCTATATATATTAAATTTTAGTCCTGTAATTTTGAGATTTTTTTTTAAATTTTCCGTCGATCTACACAAGTGGACTGTCATGTGAAAAAAAAAAGCAATTTTGAAGTGTCACATGAGGTGCACATTCTTTTGCAAATCGATATATATATATATATATATATATATAACTTGTTGAGTTAGCCTAAAAAACTCGGAAAGGATCAAAAGCTTTCAATTAGGGGTCGAACCAAGATTCTATCATTGCCATTACGCTAGATGATTGACAAATAAGCAATATTATAAAAGGAAAAGAAAAAAGTGGTTGGCCCAAAAGTGACCCGTACAAGAGATAGAAAAAGTGTCACTGACCCAAAAGTGAAGTGACCTGGAGACCAATAGTATATCAAAAAATATAAAAGAAACTAGCTAGCGACGACCAGCAGCTGTAGTGGCGTCCAAGGAGGCTTGCAGGACATCCTGCATCTTCTCCGCTCTCATTCGTGTATTAAATTCTCACTTTTAATAAATATATATCATATATTTAGCGAGAAAACTATGCCCTGACTATTAGCGAAGAGATATTATGGTGCTTGTTAAAGCCCTCAGTATTAACGAGAGAAAATTTCTTGCTCGTTAACGCCCTCGTTAGTAACAAGGGCGCTGAAATTCCTCATTAATTCAAAGAGTTATAACGAGGGATTTTATAGGCCTCGTTAATGCACTCATTAAGTTACAGTCTTTTTGTAGCGTACAAATGTTATTAGAATCAGTTATATTATTTACAATTACTGCAGGCAAGTCCAGTCATTTAGGCCTTTTCGGGAAGCTGAAGTGTTTCACATGATGAGGGATCTGTCTTTCAGTGCAAGTGCAGGTGAAGTTATCAATTTGAGTACGACGATGTTGTCGTTTACGAGCACGTTGATAGGCAGGGTCGCGTTTGGTAACAGGCTCGATGAGGGAGGGACGAGAAGAAGGAGGTTCGATGAACTATTGATTGAATCGCAGGCGATGCTAGGTGGATTCTTTGTTTCGGATTATCTACCTTCGTTTGAGTGGGTGATAAAGTGAGTGGGATGGTTGGGAGACTGGATAAGGTATATAAAGAGTTTGATGAATTCTTTAAGGAGCTGATAGATGAGGGAAACTCAGGAAATCCCAACTTTCTTGATCTTTTGATCCAGCTAAAGGAATATGAGTCTTGCTCCATTGATTTGACATGGGATCATGTCAAAGCTATACTCATGGTGAGCTTCTTCTATAGGTGGGAATGACCGAGTTTGAATTACAAATGGTCTCATAACTTTGGCCTCAAATAGGTTTAGTCCCATAAGTTTTTTTTCGTCTTCGATTTAGTCACAATAACTTTAACAATGTCCAGTTTTAGTCCCAAATCGGTTGGAAAAACGTCGTTTTGTCGTTTCAATTTGGGGTTTTCCGGCAGATGCTGTGACTGGGCCTCAAATAGATATAAAAAAAACTTATGAGACTAAATCTATTTGAGACCAAAGTTATAAGACCATTTGTGATTCAAACTTGGTCATTCCCTCTAGAAAACTAAAAAAATTGAGTCATTTTCTCACGTCAAATTAAAATTGATGGCATTTTAGTCTTTTCATTTGCAAAGTGACTACACTATATTCCAATTATACTGATAACATGTCTAGTTAGAAATGACAATCCATGAGAAATCCAATTTTCTAAAATTTTAATCTTATTTTTAATTCCACATGAGTTGTACAGAATATATTTATTGCTGGAGCAGACACGGTTACAGCAACAATAATCTGGACCATGACAGCCCTGATGAAAAATCCATCAACAATGAAGAAATTGCAAAATGAAATCAGAGAATTAGTCGGAAATAAAGGTGAAGTAAATGAAGATTATCTCCCAAAACTAGCCTACGTAAAAGCAGTGGTTAAAGAGGCCATGAGATTGTACCCACCAGCTCCACTCCTAATACCTAGGGAAACACTCCGAGTTTGCAACATAAAGGGCTACACAATTCAACCTAAAACATTGGTCCTCATAAATGCATGGGCCATTGCACGAGATCCCGAGTACTGGGAAAGCCCGAATAATTTTAAGCCCGAGAGATTCTCGGACAGTAATGTGGATATCATGGGGCAAGATTTCGAGGTGCTTCCGTTTGGGGCAGGGTGAAGGGGATGTCCCGGGATATCCATGGGACTCGTAACGGTGGAGCTCGCTCTGGCTAACCTCGTTTACTCCTTCGATTGGCAATTGCCTCCCGGGATTAGTACAAAAGATATTGATGTTGAAGTTTCTCCTGGCATTACTGTGAACAAGAAGAATCCACTTTACCTTGTGCCTATACATGCACATCTCCAGGGATAGAACGAGATAGAACCCAAAATAGTCTTATAACTTTTCACATTTTTTAAAATGGTCCCAAAAAAGTTTGAAGTGTGAAATTGATCCCTATTTTACCATTTTAGTCCCAAATTCATCGGAATTGATGAAACGACGTCATTTTTTGGTCATGTGCCTTACATGTGAGCATTCAATTTGAAAATTTCCGGCTGAAATGCATGACAAAAAACGACGTTGTTTCATTAATTCCGGCGAATTTGGGACGAAAATTGTACAATTTGCAAAAAATTAGGATCAATTTCATAAATCAAACTTTTTTTTTGACTATTTTGAAAAAGGTGAAAGGTTATCGAACTATTTTTGATTCTATCCCCAAGATTGTCACATAACTATTCATCTTTTTCAAAATAGTCCAAGTTCTTTGTGAAGTGTACCACTTTCGTCCCAAATTCGTCGGAATTGATGGAGCAATGCCATTTTTTTTATCATACATTTCAGCAGCCGAAAATCTCCAAATTGAATGCTCACATGTAAGGCGCATGACCATAAGCGACGTAGTTTCGTCAATTCCGGCGAATTTGGGACTAAAATGGTACAATTCGCGTAAAATTGGAACCGATCATACATCAAACTTTTTTGGGATCATTTTGAAAAATGTGAAAAGTTATGAAACTATTTTGGATTCTATCCCCACATCTCCCTCTCCTGTAGTATGTAATATGCATAGTGGATTGGGAATGAAAGATCATTCAGTATTGACTTCTTTCTTAATATATCTTTTATCACACCGTTTAACTTCAAAAATATGTGGACAGATAAAACCATCTCTTAGTTGAGAAATACTCCCTCCATCCCATGTAAGGTTGCTTTTTATCTGCGTCTGTCCAACAAATATAGACTAGCTAGCTAGTTACTATATTTAACATATATATTTTAGTTTTTTTTGTCCTTATTTAATGTATCCTGCTTTTTCCAAATCAACATGTAGATATTAATAATTGGCTTAGAAAATGAGTAGGTTAAACAGTGATGGATTCACAATCATAAAAAAAAAACTATAAAATTGAAAATGCTAAAAGCAAGTCCCTGAAAAAGAGTAATATAAATGAAATATAGACCATCTATAATTTGAAAACATATAATATTAAGAGTTACGAACAAAGTTTTTTTTATCTAAAGAAATATTACAATTGTTCTCGACGAGTTCTCATATTTTGAAAGTGATTCAAAATGTCATTGTTGCTTATTTTGCTAGTGTTTTCATAGTTAAGTTTGACAAAACAATACTTCAATTTCTACACCACCATGCTATGTAATATAGGGTTAAGTCTTATATGCACCGTCCACTCCATAGTGTATTTTGAAAATATATAATTTTTTGCACTGAAAAATTTCACTTATTTACACATAAACGTGCAATTTAATATGGGAAATATGCACCCACGAGTCATGTTTCACGGATCCTTTACAGTAACACATACATGTACTCATAGTAATACACATGCCCTTATAGTAACACGGATCTCGGAGCGGTTTTGTTATTCTGCCTGCCTTTGCACGAATTTTTAGGAAATATCAACTTCAACTCGGTTCGACCTGCATAGGATCAGCGAATTTTTTGTTCTGTGTTATTCTAATTCTAACCCGCTGGTCATATTTAACGGGATGTGAGGGTTGTTCACTTATGGCAGTAGGACAGGAAGTGTGGATGCTAATTAGGAGAAACTTATCTTCAATAAAGTGCGTGTGTCGTGAGATGTAGATACATCCAGAGGTAGGATCAGGCATTTATAAGCCCCCTAGGAAGTGAAGTAACCGATGAAGATGCAAGGAAAATGTAGGTCTAATTTTCAAAGAAAATACAAACGAAGCCAGGGAAAGCACAAGCAACCAAAGGTCCGATGTTTACTGTGATTTGGTGACTTCTTGAATAAGATCACTTGATACCACTAAAAAAAACGGTGGTTTTAATTGCAGTTTTAAGCAACGGTAACCAAACCCGTCACAAATAGCGACGGTTTTTTCGACGAGTCAAACGGTCAAAGTCGCGGAATTTAGCGATCATTGGACTCACCGTCGTAAATAGCGACGGTTTAGCGAAGGCTCAAACGGTCCGGGTCAAACCGGCTATCCGTCGCTAAATCGCGACCTGAAGCACGAAGCACCTCGTCGCTTAGGCCACCGCCCAAACAGGCTTTATCGACGGTTTTTTGAGTTTTTCGACGGATAAAAACCGTTGCGACAGTTTTTAAAAACCATCGCTAATTGCGATGATTTTTAAAAAACCGTTGTAAATTCGACCATATACAGCCTGACCGTAGCATTTGCAGCGCCTTTTTTTGGAAAATTACTTGTCGTCACCGTCTGTCACCTTCGTCCCGCCGTAAAACGAAGCACGCCAAAGCCTTCAATTCTTCGCGTTCTTCGGTTTAATGATAATTTTTTCAATTTTCTACTGTTTATTTTTTGTTTTGTGTATATAGATGTATGTATATTACTATCATTTATATAAATATAATTTGCAAGTTCGTACGTGTATATATATGATTTGATGTTAAATTGGTTGACTAGGAGATGAGTTTGACCTATTTTAGTTGAGATTATGTGGAAATTTATTTAATTAATAAATTATCTAGTGAAATATGTTTAGGAATTATTTTAGATATAGTATGATTACGTAATATGTGTTAGAATTGTTAGATTGTTGGTTGATTAGGAGATGAGTTTGACCTATTTTAGTTGAGATTCTGCCGAAATTTATTTAATTAATCAATTATCTAGTGAAATATGTTTTGGAATTCTTTTAGATATATTATGATTACGTAATGTGTTATAATTGTTAGAATTGTCAGATTGTTGGTTGATTAGGAGATGGGTTTGACTTATTTTAGTGGAGATTCTACTGAAATTTATTTAATTAATCAATTGTCTAGTGAAATATGTTTAAGAATTCTTTAAATATATTATGATTACGTAATATGTGTTAGAATTGTTAGATTGTTGGTTGACTAGGAGATGAGTTTGACCTATTTTAGTTGAGATTATGTCGAAATGTATTTAGTTAATCAATTATCTAGTGAAATATGTTTAGGAATTTTTTTAAATATATTATGATTACGTAATATGTGTTAGAATTTTTAGATTGTTGGTTGATTAGGAGATGCGTTTGACCTATTTTAGTTGAGATTCTGCCGAAATTTATTTAATAAATCAATTATCAAGTGAAATATGTTTAAGAATTCTTTTAGATATATTATGATTATGTAATATGTGTTAGAATTTTTAAAATTGTTAGATTGTTGGTTGATTAGGAGATGCAAATCAATACAGTTTAGATTCTACCGAAATGTCATAATGATTAATTAATTATATAGTTGTATTGTGATTTAAGTTAATAAATATAATGTTTAATGCAGATGAGTGGTCAAGACGGTGGTGACGCCCCAACTCGTATCCTGAGCACTAGGAGGAAGAGGATACTCAGACCTCCTATCTAGATGCCCCCTCCATCACAGGCTCGAGAAGGATCGACTTCGCAGGCCCGCAGACTGTCGCATGGCCGGAAATCACCCTCACAGGTCCCCATACCGTCAAAGTTTCCATGAGGGACATCGAGTTCGGGCTCGGCCCAGGCATCTAGTCATCCGACTGACACGGGCGGATCGAGGCATTTACTTATCGATCTTAGTGGCAGGCAGTAAATATTTATTTATTTTTTTTAATTATATAAATAATTTAATATTAGTTTTTACTTTTCTTTTAATGTTTCAGGATTATACCTGGTCACGAGGCGGCCACAATAGTCGCTAACTCCATCTTGCGTGGATGAATTACTATCAACGCCCACAGTTGGAGTCATGTGCCAGCCGACTGCCGCCAAATCTACTTCGACAAATTTAGGGTACATTATTTATTTAATTACTTTATATTTATATTAATATATAAATATATATTGATTAAAATTTATGATATTAATGAAATGTAGAAACAGACGGTGTGGAGGGACGATCTCCCGAACCAACATGTCTCCAAGCCATTCTATAAGCTTGCTCGCGAACGGTACAAAAACCTACTACATAGGTGGCATATTGGGTGGAGGGATGAGGAGACGAACCTGTTGAAAGAGCTGGGGGCGGACGTATGTGGCTCCATTGTGGTAGTTTGGGGTGACCATGTATACCAGAAGGTGTACGAGAAGAACCGCCAAAACTGCATGAGTCAACCGCGAGGGAGTGGCGGCATAGCAACGCATCGGGCTGGATCCCGATCTATTTTGGAGCACAAACTCGCCCAAGTAAGTGGAATTTATAAGTTTATTAATGTTATCTAATTATATAATAATTAGTTAATAATAATAACATGTATTTGTTAATAGGAACGACTGACTGGGGTCCCTCTCGACAATCTTGAGACGATGACACTCGTCCATCCGTATAATGCAAAAGCAAAGACCTCCACCTACAGCCGCACATCCCATATACACGTAAGAATATATAGCCGCACGACCCATATACACGTAAGTTTATTATATGTTTGTTTTGTTTCAAAAATTAATAATAATATTATATTTAGTTAATGTATCTTAATAATTTTAAAAATTTACAGAATAAAGTACGAGAAAGGGTTGAAGCAGCTAGCCAGTCTCAGTCGGGTGAACTTCCAGTTAATGTTAATTAGAATTTTTGTGGAGGAGGCCGACATCGATAGAGGATGGGTAGTCGGGATGGGTAGGCAGTGTCGTGATCGCAGAGACATAAGTCTACTCCTCCTAGCCTTCTGTTACTTCAGCTCCGCATCCACATGAAACACCTCAGCAGATGGAGGCCAGGATTGAGGTCAAACTTTGAGCCACATTTGAGTCCGAAAATGAAAAGAAGTGACGACAACGTCTGGCCTCCCAACTCAGTATCCCATATAATGAACTTGTTGGTGATGACGATGCAGGAGGCAGCAGTGACTGTGGCGATGACGGTGCTGGTGGCGGTAGTGGTGGTAATGGCAGTGGCGGTGTTGGTGCCGGTAGCGGCGAATTAAATGTTCATGAAATTTTTGGGCTATATAATGATGCTCCTAATGATCCGGACAATTACTACCCATTACGTTAGACACTTTATGTTTTCAGACTCTGTTTTTTTTTTTAATTCAGACTCGGTTTTTTTTTGAACAATTTATGTTTTCTGTTTGAACAATTTATATTTCCATACGTACATATTTATGTTTAAATCATTTATATTTCGTCGTATTTAAATATATTTCGTATTCGCTGAACATTGTTACTTGTTTCAAAGAACGGTATTACTTTTTTCAATGAACAATATTACTTGTTTCAATGAACAATATTATTTGTTTCAATGAACGGTATTACTTTTTAGTACTTAACAGTATTACTTATTTTAAAGAACAATATTACTTGTTTCAATGAAATACTATTTCAATGAACAATGTTATTTGTTTCAATGAACGGTATTACTTGTTAGTACTTAACAACATTACTTGTTTCAAAGAACGATGTAACTTGTTTCAATGAACAATACTACTTGTTTCAATAAACGATATTACTTGTTTCAATGAACAATATTACTTGTTTTAATGAACGGTATTACTTGTCAGTACTAAACATTATTACTTGTTTCAATGAACGATGATGATCATTGATCATGATGAGGATGACGAACAATAATTATATTGTCTTCATTAGTAATATTCCGATATAACATCATTTAATTATAATTTATTATGTAAAAAAACTTATAATTTCAAAAGGTTATTAAATAATTTAGTTAGTTATATGTGGAATAAACTAATTACAAAAATTACAAAAAAATAATAATTTATTTTTTATAAACATCCATTAAAAAACAATTTTAATATAATATGACATAATTTAATTAAAATTTATAAAGTAAAAAAAGCATAATTATAATTTTTAAAATATTAATAAATAATTAAATTAGATAAGTGAAATTCCGTAATTAATTTATTTAAAATAAATTTATTTTTAATAAATAACCATTAAAAATATATTTTTATTATAATATGACATAATTTAATTAAAATTTATAAAGTAAAAAAATATACAATTAAAATTTTAAAAAGTTATTAAATAATTAAATTTGATAAGTGGAATAAAGTAATTAAAAAAATTTGAAAATAAAAGAATTTTTAGGACATATACAATTAATTTCATTAAGTAAACGTAAGAAAACAAGTGTCCAAGCGGTTTGATGCTCGCCCGGGGAGCAGTGAGGTCCCGCTTTCGGTCCTCCTTGGGAGTGAAATTTGCCTTATAGCAAGGCTTGTGAATGGTTATATATGAGATGTTTGGTGGTTATGTTGAAGATGGTCCGTTGCTTGGGTGGTTTGGTGCCCTCCCTGGTGCGAGGGTTCGAATGACCCTGGGCCATTTTTTTTCGTAAATCGGTTTTTGCGACGGATTTCACCGTCTATAATAGCGATGATTGGAAATGTCGCTAATTCCGACGATTTTTACTGTTGAAAATACTGACGGTTATACCGTCATAACCTTCGGCGGTTGATGACATCATTGTCATTGCAAACAGTTTTAGCTACGTTTTTCCTAACCCGGATCCGGGCCAATTTGAGACGGTCTAAACAGTCGCTAAACGCCGACGGTTGTTAACCGTCGTAGATTAGCGACGGTTAACCAAAAACCTGTCGCTAAATTTAGCGACACTCGATAAATAGCAGTTTGCAAGACAAAAGACCAATACGAATGAGTCAAAGCTGTGTGATTTAGGAGAGCACGACCGACTTCAATGATATGAAAGTTACGCCTCTCAAAGAGCCAGTTCTTTTAAGACATATGAGGTGTTGTGGTTAACCAATTAATGCCACATTAATTAAGGAGCACAAGGACTAAAATTCCCCCATTATCAGATTAAGTTTTTTTAATTTAGTTGCCAAATTGTGTCTCGACTAGAGCACGAGAGGGAATATAACGGCCACCTGAGACTTTGCACTAATTGAAAAGAGCCAACAATATCGAGTAAAGAAATTCACAAACAAGAGAAAATATTTCGAACCCCGTTCAATGATATTAACCATGTAGGGTCCCACACATCAGCATAAATAAAATGAAGAGGATGTAAAGCACCAAATGATAAAGTAACAAAAGCACCAAATGATAAAGTACCAAAAGGAAATTTGTGCAATGCTCAGCTGGTAAATAATACAATCTTTGCCCAGAATCTGGGACTTACTCGGAATGGGTAAATTGTATTTACTATCAATAAATTAACTAGTCTCATGTGGAAGTATGACCAAGATATGATGCCAATGAGCAGCAAAGGTTCGTGTTAGAGTTAGTGTCCTAAAAACAATCAATTGTAATGACATAAAACTAAGATAATATTTAGTATTGGTTTAATATTATTATTTATTTAATATTAAATGTATGACATTACACTTGTTAGAATATTATAATTGATTGTTTGCATTTGTTCTTATCTGTGTTCCCTTGAATCATTGCTGTCATTGAGGTTGTGAGAACTCAGATGACTTAAGCATGATTCTCAAATAGCCTCGATCGAGGATCATCAAGAATGGGATATTGATGATGCAATTGAGATTGGTGTGCGATCTGCATCATACTCTTAGAGAGTGTAGTAAGATCTCACTTACTAAGAGATACTAAGTATCTCATGATGGATGCATACATACCTTAGAGGGTATTGGTATACCCATCCCGAGAAACCGTTTGATGTAGTTCCACTATATGTGTCTATGAGTGTCTCGGTTAGTAGGAGCGATGTGATACTCCTTTGACTTGAGGTCAATACGCACGACATGTGTGGAGTGATGAACTTTGACAATGACCGATGCTTGCACCCTTCCATGAGTAGATATGGTTTGGATTGGGTTCATCACGAAGTGCATGTGCATGGTAGTTGAGCCAAGAATATGATTCATTTCTCAAAATGGATTTAGAGAATACTCATCTTCTCATCATAATTGGATCAAAGTCATTGGCCAATGCACGTCAACTTGGACTTTGTGGCCAAGTGTGACATAAGTGATCAATTAGTGATTAGAGATAATATGATTAAGTTATTTGAATAGACACTTCATCATGTTCAAGACTAATCGAGTATTCGTGAATGAAAGGAGGAAATCACAATAGCCCATGTTTCAGTTACATGTAGTTGCACGTTTCTTGCAACGTATCTCATATATTAAGAATGTCTGATTTATTGTCTAGGGTTCAATTAAGACAGTTAGTTTGACTAATTGCTCGATATATGAGGGCCTATGGGTCACACAACAAGTAGTTCCCTTTTACGGATTATGGTTGGTTGATTAAATGTTAAATTGGATTTAATATTTAATTTATGGAGAATTAGTTAATAATAGATTAATTTGGAATTAATTATTATTAATGTTTAATTAAATTGGATTTAATTAAATAGAATTCTCAATAATAATATATGGAATATTATTATAGGATTTAATATATATAGAATCAAATCCGTAGAGATTTGATATATATGAGAATTAAATCCGTAGAGATTTTATATATGGAAATTAAATTAATGGAATTTTATTTAAATTAGATTAGAGATTTTATTTCCCAATCGGGCTAACTTAGGTTTTAAGCTGGACCTCCTATATATATAAACTCTTGGGAATTCAAAATACAAGTGTGTTCATATTTTCTCCATAAAATTTAGAATTAGAATTTTCCTAGCAAATTCGTCTCGGGATTCAAAGCTGGCAAATCTCTGCAAGTCCGTGAACGGGAATTACGTGGATACCATAGTTGAGAAATCCTTTCAATTCTTGTAAAATTTATCGTTATGTTTATTCGCATTTCGTTTATGCAATTAACTGTTCGTTTTTTAATTGAATGTTTATTTCACGCGATATTGTAGAAGTATTGGCAACAGAGGAGCATAGTATATCAATAAGAAGAAAGCAGAAGGCATTAAGTCACAAAGGAAGAAACGCATTATGACTAATAAAGAAATTATTTCTTTTTTTCTTTACAAAAAGTGCTGAACACTTTTAGTGTGTTATTTAGATGACGGTTTTCTACTGTAGCTATATAAATACTATTGTATCAGGAATTATCCTTTTTAAGTTGAATAGAAAAAAATGAGCTAAATACAGAGCTCATTGATAAACCCTAAATGGCGAAATTACAAAATTTCACATGATATCATTTATGGTTCGATTATGGAAGATTCATTACGATTAATTGATTCCGCTTCATTTTTATTGTTTTTTTTTTGCCATGGCGTCACGCCGAATCAATGGAAACCAGTGGAATAGGCTTCAGAATGAAGTCGGTGACGGTTCCAGTCCAAATTTTGATACCAGAAAGTCAGAAAATTCTTCTGAGTTCACTGGTATACTTCAACAGCTACAAGAGATGACTAAGTTCATAAAAGGGAAAGATAAGAGTTCAGATTCAAACCAAGATTTTTCACAGTTCGTCAGTTTTGCGGGTACGAATAATGACGACTCTTTTACATTTGCCTTTTCATTGTCTACTGCCTTAAGTAATAATGATTGGGTAATTGATACGGGGGCAAGTAGACATATGTGTACAAACAAAACCATCATGAACAATTTCTCTTATCTTGCAAAGGAAGTTACAGTTTGTTTACCTGATGGCACTTTTAAGCATGTGAACGTGTTAGGAGATGTTCATGTTTCAGAGAGTATAATACTGAGAGATGTTCTGTATATCCCATCTGTCATGATCAAATTCAAAGTGTGAGGCAAATGTGATAGTCAATCTACGTCAAGTGTGATGTGTAGTACTCAGAACCAGGTTCAGCTCGTCCAGAACCGGTTTATTTCGCCTGAACCGGCCTCAACTCAGAAGCTGCAGCAAAAGCCGGTCCAAGGCGGTTATAACTATTTTATCTTGCGAAGCATATCGGTTTCAGAGCTCGATTCTCGTGCCTTGCACGCTGAATTCACCAAAATTAGTTGAGGGATTATATTTGTTAGCACTAGAAGGTTCGATTGTAACAGTTTTCATCTTCGGTTGTGCGATTTACAGAGAGTACACAAATTCTAGGGTTCTTGAGTGAAGTCGAGAAGAATTCGATTCGAGTAGAACGAATTGGAGAGTGTAATCTGTAATTAGTTGTTTCTATAGTGAAAATGAGGTGCCCTGACCCCGTGGATGTAGGCATTGAAAGACGAACTACGTAAATCTTTGTCTTCTTCATTTTTCACGTTCATTCTTGTGTGTGTTTACAGTTCGAGTATTAGTTTGATTGCGGTATAGTATTAGTTCCTGTTCTATACGGTATTAGTTGCTGCACTTAACAAGTGGTGCCGTTTGTGGGAAACGTATGAAGGGATAATGACAGCAATGAAGCTCGATATTGAGAAGTTTAAAGGCAAGAACGATTTTGGGCTTTGGAAGATCAAGATGAAGACTCTTCTTACTCACCATGGGTTGTTGAATGCACTCAAACCCGGAGATCAATGACCGGCTTCATTATCAACAAACGCAACAGAAAATCAAGCTAAGAAGACTGAAATCCTTGAAAAGGCTCACAGCACCATCATCTTATGCCTTGGTGACAAACCATTGTAGGAGGTTGCAAAAGAGAAATCTGATCTTGACTTGTGGAAGAGATTGGAGGATTTGTAGATCGTGCAAAATCTGATCTAACAAGTTGTACATGAAGCGAGAGGCTCTTAGCATTCAAAAAATGACAGATGAAAAGGGTTTAAATGAGCAGTTGGATGAATTTTTGAGGGTCATGGATGATCTGGAAAGTTTAGAAGTCAAGATGGAGGATGATGACAAAGCTTTGATGCTTTGCCTAAGTCATTTGAAAATTTCAAAGACACTTTGTTGTTTGGAAGGCAAGAACAACTCAATTTTGATGCAATTCAATCTGCCATCAAAACCAAATTTCTGCAAATGAAGGATGTCAAGAAAAGTTCAAAGGATGGAGAAGGTTTGCATGTCAAGTTCAAGGGAGGAAAGAAGAAGTTTAACAAGAAGAAAGATGGGAAAGGTGCTCCATCTGATCAGAAGGAGGGATTTGTGGAAAAGAGAAAATGTTTCTCTTGTCACAAGACTGGTTATCTAAAGAAGAATTGTCCAGAAAGAGAGAAGAACAAGGACCAGAAGGCAAATGAAAAGGCCAAAGATGCAGAAGCAACAGTTGCAGCAGAAGGCTATGAAAGTGCATAAGCCATGACTGTTACAAATTCTAAAATGCATGAAGAATGGGTTCTTGACTCTGGGTGTTCTTTCCATATGTGTCCCACTGCTAGTGTTGGGATAACATT
Source organism: Stenogyne calaminthoides (assembly GCA_037126765.1). Taxonomy (NCBI): domain Eukaryota; kingdom Viridiplantae; phylum Streptophyta; class Magnoliopsida; order Lamiales; family Lamiaceae; genus Stenogyne; species Stenogyne calaminthoides. Next base: position 29,169,181 of record JBBCBC010000027.1, read on the forward strand.
TGCCAGGATTTATCGGGATGACCTCATAAACACAAATTTAAATTAACAATTATTACTAGCATGAATTTACCTAAGTGAATTCAAATAATAATTTACACCAACAACGACATGCAAATAAAATTCACGTAAAGAGTCCTAGCATGCAGAAATTCTAGGAGTTTACGTAAACGTACCAATTGGAGAGACAGTCTGAGATGGACAGGATCAAGTATCTGGCTACCAACCAAAAGTCCTTCTCAAGTATTCCCAAGTCCTCGCTCAATAACCCGGTGGGAGGTTCTCCGATGAACGATTTATAAAACAAAGGAAAAAATAAAATTGTTGCACCACCTTTGTGGATTTCTAATATTTCCAGCACATGGAATTGGTGTGGGGATGAATGAATTCATCCCCTATTTATAAGAGGGTGGTTCAAAATTTTTAGGTCAAAAATCAGGGTTTGGAAAGATCTTTTCTTGATCTCCAAGAAATCTTGAATATACCCCATATATTTTTCTTTCCATGTGTATTTTTTTCACAAAAATCCCACACCCTTATTTATCCAAAATTTTAAAAAAAAACAATAAAGACTTGCAAGATTGGATCTTTCTTGAATTTATGAGATATTCTTGTATTCCAAGAATACATATCTTTTTCCATAAAATCTTTCCAAGAAAATCAAGAAATTTTTTATTCCCTTTCTTATACAAGATTTTCGAAAATTACCCATAAAGAAGCCAAGTGGGAGATTTTCTTGAATTTATGAGATAATCTTGTATTCAAAGAATACTTATATCCTTTCCATAAAATCTTTTCAAGAAAATTTATTCTCCCTCTTTTCTTTATTAATTTCGAAAATTACAAAAATATTAGGCAATTTTTTTATTTTATTTTAAGCACCTTTTATTTATTGGACTATAATTAGGCTACTTGAGGGGCCTTTAGGAGAATTAAGATGGACCTTCCAATGGACTTCTGAATTCCAATATTGAGCCACAATATAATTCAGCCCATTAATATTAATTAATACCACTATATAATTAATATTGCACTATCCAATCTTAACCCATATTACGGTAATATGGCTCCCGATCATTATTTCCCGTGTTTAAGATTATTTAGTCCACTAATTAATTAAGCCACTAAAAAGCTTTATATTAATTAATATCTTTATCCTTGGAGTAAGGACAACTCAGCTTTATTAACCATACCGGAAAATTAATTCCACTTGCAAGATTTGGTATTGTAAAGGTTCCGAGCCCACCAAGGGGACCAATCACGCAAGACTTTGCAAGCACACAATTCTCTGTATTAATCTTAGCAACCGTCGTACAATTCAAGATATAAGGTATCGAAGTCTCAATGATTCTCTTCCCATTTATAAGTCAAAGCAATAATTACTAATCGCACACGGTCCTTATTAAGTGACAGAGATTAAGAAATCAACAACCACTGAGGTCTAACTCTTCATCCCTTAAGTCAGTGCGAATGAGTTTTTTCCTCTCTGCAGGTCCGCTTCAGCACATCGAATGCACTAGTGTAATCTATTGGTCAAGACAAGCCAATCTGAGACTTACACATCAACTTCTACCAATAGACTGTTCGGGTCTATCTAGGTTGTGAAACCGCACTAGTTTACAAGGGACTGTGTTGGGATATTTTAGTATTGATGAATTATGTCAAAACATTATCAACTTGTGTTATTCAAGCTAACTTACAGATAACAAGTTGAGGGGGAACGAGAGAACAAGTTGAGGGGGAACTCACGAAATCAGATGAAGATGATCGAGATCAGACGAGGTTGCAGATGAGACTGATCGAGATGAGATGAGTAAGATGAGTTTCAGAGTTTACTGATGAGCTGAGCAAAATCAGAAGAAAAGAAAAGCTAAGCCACCGATCGGAAGAATCGAAGTGGCCGGTCGATGACCGTAAAAGATAAGTCGATCGGATGACCGGATGACTGATCGGAAGAAGAGGTTCTCGATCGAATATAGGAGCAGATGAGATAACCTGATGCAGCTAACCTAATATGCTAACCTGATGCACTAATCTGATGCAGATAAACTGATATGCTGACCTAATGTTATACTGATCTGATCATGTGAGCTGATCAGATCAAGCGAGAAGAAATCAGGCGAGAAGAAATCAGGAGAGAAGTCATCAGAAGACAAGTCATCTGAAGTCATGTTCATCGAGAATCGAACGCCATCGATGATCGGATAACCGAATCTTTAGTGACCTGAGGGTTAGGATGTCTGAAGTCAGAAGAGCTGAACTCAGTTAGCCTGAGTGTCAGTATACCTGATCAGATAAGGTCCGCTGAAGAGAAGTCTGCTGAATCAAGAATCCTGAGTAAAAGTATCCTGAGACTCAGAAGAATCTCAAGACTCGAGAGACCCTCAAGACTCGAGAAGATCCCGGAGATTATACCAAGTTAGATTCAATTTGACGTGGACCAATGAGAGGAAGACAACCAGCCTGAAAAAGCTACAAAAGCTACAGAATAGTATGGATTTGAATGTGACTCCATCCAACGGTAACATTCAAATCCACACTATAAATACAAGTTCTTCCTTCATTATTCGTGTGGAAGTGTGAAATGCGTGAAACATCCAAAAGCCAAATCATCTAGCATTTCCACCATAGAACACTGAGCAAGAAATACACGCATATATTCAAAAGTGTTCTACCCTAGATCTAAGCACAAATGTAATATCCCAAGCTTAGAGAGATTTTCCCATCCTTAGCATCGAGGCTAAACAAATGTAAGGGAAAATATCAACCTAGTTGGAAACCAAACAAACCTTACCCAAATCAGTTTGATAGGTTAAGTTTGTAGGTGAGAGAGAACTCGGTAAACATCTAAGCAATCCCGAAAGGGAGGGTAGGCGATCCCTTAGAGGGTGATAAGTCCCGTTTAAGTGAGAACTCGGTAAACATCTAAGCAATCCCGAAAAGGGAGGGTAGGCGATCCCGTGAGGGAGATAAGTCCCGCTTTGAGTGAGAACCGGTAAACATCTATTGGTTAAGTTGGGTGCCCTTGTGATAGGGAAGAGTGGATGTAGGGACGAGTTGTCGAACCACTATGAAAATCGTGTGTTCCTCACTGCTTTATGTTCTTACTTGCCATATGCATTTGATTATAAGCAAAACACACATCGTTCTTAAAAGCAAAAAAATTGTAATCACCATTCCCTCACCCCTGTTTTATATGCATTACATGATTTTTAACGCACTCATGGGTTTTCAAACGGGACCAACAATTGGTATCAGAGCGGGAGTTCAAAAATTACACTAATTTTAATGTGACCATCTGAACTGATCTTTTTGAAAAACTCGATCTCTATATAAATGCATATATTTTAATGTTTTGGCATCATTATCAAAAATGGGGAAATTATTGGGATATTTTATTTTTGATGAATTATGCCAAAACATTATCAACTTGTGTTATTCAAGCTAACTTATAGATAACAAGTTGAGGGGGAACGAGAGAACAAGTTGAGGGGGAACTCACAAAATCAGACGAAGATGATCGAGATCAGACGAGGCTGCAGACGAGACTGATCGAGATCAGATGAGTAAGATGAGTTCCGGAGTTTACTAATGAGATGAGCAAAATTAGAAGAAAAGAAAAGCTAAGCCAGCTGATCAGAAGAATCAGAAGTGACCTGATCAGATGACCAGAAAAGATAAGCTGATCAGATGACCAGATGACCTGATCAGAAGAGGAGGTTGCTGATCAGAAGAGGAGCAGATGAGACTGATCGAGATCAGACGTGATCGAGATCAGATAAGATAACCTGATGTAGCTAACCTAATATGCTAACCTGATGTACTAATCTGATGCAGATAAACTGATATGCTGACCTAATGCTATACTGATCTGATCAGATCAAGCGAGAAGAAATCAGGCGAGAAGAAATCAGAAGACAAGTCATCTGAAGTCATGTTCACTGAGAATCAGAACGCTACTGATGATCAGATAACCTGAGTGCTAGTGACCTGAGGGTCAGGATGTCTGAAGTCAGAAGAGCTGAACTCAGTTAGCCTCGAGTGTCGAGATACCGACGATAAGGTCCGGCCAAGAGAAGTTTGCTGAATCAAGAATTCTGAGTAAAAGTATCCTGAGACTCGAAGAATCTCAAGAGTCTGAGAACCCTGAAGACTCAGAAGATCCTGAAGATTATAGCCGTTAGATTCAGCTGACGTGGACCAATGAGAGGAAGACAACCAGCCTGAAAAAGCTACAAAAGCTACAGAATAGTATGGATTTTAATGTGACTCCATCCAACGGTAACATTCAAATCCACACTATAAATACAAGTTCTTCCTTCATTATTCGTGTGGAAGTGTGAAATGCGTGAAGCATCCAAAAGCCAAATCATCTAGCATTTCCACCATAGAACACTGAGCAAGAAATACAAGCATATATTCAAAAGTGTTCTACCCTAGATCTAAGCACAAATGCAATATCCTAAGCTTAGAGAGATTTTTCCATCCTTAGCATCGAGGCTAAACAAATGTAAGGGAAAATCTCAACCTAGTTGGAAACCAAACAAAAACCTTACCCAAATCAGTTTGATAGGTTAAGTTTGTAGGTGAGTGAGAACTCGGTAAACATCTAAGCAATCCTGAAAGGGAGGGTAGGCGATCCCTTAGAGGGTGATAAGTCCCATTTGAGTGAGAACTCGGTAAACATCTAAGCAATCCCGAAAGGGAGGGTAGACGATCCCGTGAGGGAGATAAGTCCCGTTTGAGTGAGAACTCGGTAAACATTTGTTGGTTAAGTTGGTGCCCCTTGTGATAGGGAAGAGTGGATGTAGGACGAGTTGTCCGAACCACTATAAAAATCGTGTGTTCCTTACTGCTTTATGTTCTTACTTGCCATATGCATTTGATTATAAGCAAAACACACATCGTTCTTAAAAGCAAAAAATTGGTAATCACCATTCCCTCACAGCTGTTTTATATGCATTACATGATTTTTAACGCACTCATGGGTTTTCAAACGGGACCAACAGACTGTTAACGTGATCTTCTGTGATCTTGTATCACCACGTTAACTACAATGTAACATGTGCTATTATATGAACAGTTTGCAATAAATATATATAACATTCAATCATATTTAAAGCAACAATGATAAATAATTTATTTCAGTAAATAAGTGTTTAATACATAGGTTATACAAAGTAAAAGCATACTTTCACGTATAACCCCAACAATCTCCCACTTATACTCAAAGTCTGCTTTTAAGTATACCACAACACGTCTAATGTATTATACAATGACATCTAATGTCACCTACATCAACCTAATAATATATCTCCCACTTATACTCAAAGCAGATTGGCAACGCTCTGACACCCATTCCTTCCACATGTCTCTCGAATGTTAACAGAGGCAGACCCTTTTGTGAATGGATCAGCTAGGTTGTCTTCCGACGCGATCTTTGCCACCTCTATATCTCCTCTCTTAACGATTTCTCGTATAAGATGGTATTTTTTCAATGTGTTTGTTGGCCTTGTGGGCTCTCGGTTGCCTTTGAATTTGCAACTACTCCTAAGCATTATCACAAAAATCGTGATTAGATTGGGCAAATTCGAACAACGCCCAAGTCCACTAGGAAGTTCTTGAGCCATACCGCTTTTTTTCGCCGCTTTCACAAGCAGCTACATATTCGCTTCCATGGTAGAATCTGCGATGCATTTCGCTTAACTTCTCCATGTTACTGCCTCCCCCATAAAAACACACTACCCCAAGTAGATTTTCGAATCTATATCTAATTGAAAATCTGAGTCCGTGTATCCGATCGAAATAAATCGTCCGATTGGTAAACCAACATTCTATCCCGAAGTTCTTTTCAGATACTTTAGAATGTTCTTTCTTTCGCGATCCGATGTTGACTTCGAGATTACTTTGATATCTCGCTACCATGCCAACGACGAGCAAATATCCCGGTCTCGTACAAGATTGCATCTGAAGACTCCCCTACCGCCGACGATAAAGGAATGTCTTTCATGTCATCTATCTCCCCTTGTGTCTTGGGACACATGTCTTTCAATAGATGGATTCCGTGCCTGAAGGGTACAAAACCTTTCTTGGAATCTTGCATGCTGAATCGCTTCAAAACAGTGTCTATGTATGAAGCTTGCGATAAGCCGATCATTCTTTTCTTTCGATCTCGAGTGATCTTGATCCCAAGAATATGACCGGCTTCCCCTAAGTCCTTCATATCAAACTGTTTTGACAGCCATACCCTTACGTCTGACAAAACCTTTACATCATTTTCGATGAGCAGAATATCGTCTACGTATAGTACTAAGAATACCAAGACAGTTCCGTCACACTTCTTATACACACAACTTTCAAACTCGTTTTGATCAAACCCATAAGACTTGATTACATGATCAAAACATTGGTTCCAAGCCCGAGATGCTTGCTTTAGTCCATAAATGGATTTCCTTAGCTTGCAAACAAGGTGCTCTTGGCCTTTCGTGATGAAACCTTCGGGTTGTTGCATATAGATTTCCTCGTCAAGACTCCCGTTAAGGAAAGCTGTCTTGACATCCATTTGCCAGATCTCAAAATCTAGATGCGCAGCTATTGCCAAGAGAATACGGATGGACTTAAGCATGGCTACAGGCGAAAAGGTTTCTTCATAATCGATACCCTCATTTTGAGTGTATCCCTTTGCCACAAGCCTAGCTTTAAAGGTCTCGACCTTTCCGTTCGGTCCTCTTTTTCTCTTGTAGACCCACTTGCATCCAATGGGTTTTACCCCACTGGGTGGTTCCACTAGCTCCCACACTTGATTATGATCCATTGAGCCCATCTCGGCTTCCATCGCATTTGCGAGATTGTAATCCTTATCTTGGACCGCCTCCTTGTAGGACCAGGGGTCTGATTCATTATCCCCGGGGACCAAATCCAAAGATTCTCCTATCCCCATGAATCTCTCAGGTTGTCGAACAACCCTCACACTACGTCGAGGTTCCGGTTGTGTTGGTGTGACACTTGGTATATCAACTTGTACAGTTGGTATATGAGTTTGCCCTCTTATTTCGTCTAAGGTAATCTCACTTTTGGGCTTTCTATTGTTCATAAAGTCTTCTTCCAAAAATCTAAAGTGCGTACTTATTACCACTTTTTGATCTTCGGGACCATAGAACATACACCATTTCGTTCCCATGGGATATCCTATAAACAACCTTAGTTCGAACGCAGCATCCAACTTAACGGCTTCCTTGTTCAAAGACGATGCCGGACACCCCCAAATCCTAAGATGTCTCAGACTGGGCTTGCGCCCGATCCACAACTCTTTAGGGGTTTTGGGAACCGATTTGGATGGTACCAAGTTTAGAACATAAGCCGCTGTTTCCAAGGCATAACCCCAAAACGACTTGGGAAGATCTGAATAACTCATAATGGATCTGACCCTTTCTAAGAGTGTTTTGTTTCTTCGTTCTGCAATCCCGTTTTGTTGAGGGGTTTCGGGTGCAGTTAACTGGAAAACAATGCCCTCGTCTGATAGGTAGTTCAAAAACTCATCGCTGAGGTATTCGCCTCCACGATCAGATCGTAGAAACTTGATACTCTTTTCCATATTATTCTCCACTTCGGCTTTGAACTCTTTGAATTTATCAAAGGTTTCCGATTTGTGTTTCATCAGGAAAATGTATCCGAACCTTGAGTAATCATCAGTGAATGTCACGAAATACTCATAACCACCTCTAGCTTTGGTTGACATTGGACCACACACGTCAGTGTGAATGATTTGCAACACTTATGTGGCTCTATTCCCCTTGGCTCTAAATGCCCTCTTGGTCATTTTACCCTCCAAACATGATTCACAGGTTGGAAATGGTTCCATCTGTAGGTCCGACAATGAACCATCTTTCACCAACCTTTGGATCCTATTTAGATTAATATGACCTAATCTTAGATGCCAAAGAAGTGTCTCGTTCACCTTTTCTGAACGTTTTCTCTTATTGTTTGAAATAGTCGATGTTTTATAAGATGCATTTTGTGAGTGGTGTGCACAATTAATAGTATAGAGATTGTTCCGCAACGTTTCATGACAGATAAACACATCGTTACGAAAAACAGTAACTTGTTTAGAAAAACGAACAGAATATCCATCAATAAATAGTTTTGAAACTGAAATAAGGTTTTTACGAAAAACAGGAACGTAAAGAACATCGCTTAAAACTAAAGTCTTGTCTTCAAAAGAGAGGTGCACGTCTCCCACTGCTTCAGCTGCTACTTTCGTAGCATCGCCCAGTGTGATGAGGATCTCACTTCCACTAAGTTTCCGGGTTAATTTAAACCCCTGTAATGTGAAACAAACATGATCAGTGGATCCCGTATCCACTACCCACGAGTGGGTAGCATACGCCGCTAAACAAGTTTCAACAACTAGTGCGTGAGAATTACCTTTCTTCCCATTCCTCTTAGGCTTGGGATGCATGCACCTCCAATGTCCTTTTCACCGCAGCTTGAAGCACTTCCCTTCGATCCTTCTTGATACCCTCAGCATCCCTCATCTTGCTCTTGCCCTTGGCAACAGTTGAGTTCGACTGCTTCTAGCCTTTGACCTTCTTCTTCTTCGTGCTCTCCCTTGGCCTAGAAGATGAAGATGGTCCATTAGCCACCAAAGCTTGAGTCTGGTGTCCCATCAGCGTCTCTGCCGAGACCAAAGCTTGCAGCAAGTCAGCAAGGGAGAACTTCTGATTATTCATCTGATAGTTCAAATTGAAAATGCTCAAAACTTTTTAGGCGTAAAGTGAAGCACAAAGTCTATCCGAGTCTCCGGATCATAACTGCACCCGTAACCTCAAGTTTGTTGGATGAGCCATCATCTTGAGAACATGATCCTCATGGTGTGCCCTCCACCATTTTCAATGAGAGCATCTCTCGCAGAAGGTGATCTGGTCGAGCGTCTTGGTTCGATGTTGGAACATCTTCTTAAGATTTTCCATGATTTCCGCAGCAGTTGTAAATTCTTGGTGTTGGTGTTGCAACACATCTGACATAGATGCCAGAATAGTAAACTTTGACATGTCATTACAATGCTCCTAGTCATCATATTTTTTCTTTTCCGCCTTACTCGACTCGCCAGTTGGCTCATCAGGTTTTGGGGTATCAAGGATCCACTTGTGCTTTTTTGTCTTGTTAGGACAATCATCGCTTTACGTTTCCAATCAACATAATTTTCACCAGATAAATTATGATCTTTAAGTATAGCAAACTGTGGATTAAAAGGTTGCGACATGCTGAACTGAAATAAATAACAATTTGTATAAGCACAAATTTATCACATAATTCGATCACATTATTCATATCAAAATCTCAAAATAATATGAATATGCATCAGCCGACATCTCAAAAACAGTTTAAATAGGTCACGTTGGGTGATCTGTCTATTTAAACACATTCAAGCAGGTTACAAACAGGAACAATTACAAACCATTAATTCAAAATTAATAGTCGGCTCCCACTTGACCAATATAAAATTGACAGGGACTTCAGAGAAGTATATGCATATCAATTTTATACCTAAGTAATAACCATGATTACATACAGAACTATTACTTCGTTTTGAATGAGCCTCATTGGGAGGGTCATCGTCGCCACTAATAATAATTCACAATCATCCTTTTGGGAATTTATTCATGTGAAAACCATCTTTTAGCCGTTCCGTTGGGGAAATTTCTCCAAAAGAATTCACAAATAAATAAATCATGGAGGTCAATATTGACGTAATTTTATTATCCGGAATAAAATTTGTCAATTAAAACATACTTAGCAATTTTCGAAAGTGAGATTTTCTTTAGACAATTTTAAATCATGCAAACACATTTAACAAATAAAATAGCACGAATTAAAACAAGCATCAAGATAAAATAAATCAAGTTGGGCACATATATCCAACTGTCATGGTTTAAATTTCATATCTTGATCTCGAGAAATCATCTCTTCTTTTGCTTTCATCGTTCCTCTCGAAAGGCTCCCACTGAATCCGCAAAAATTCTTTAACGAGTGTCCTCCGTCTTGGGTTAGGACAACGTCCGAAAAACGAGTAGCTCACGACCCGGAACGCGAGTCGCGTGCGCCTAGGCACACGCCCCGGTTTGAGTCGGCCATCCCGCCCCATCGCCCTCGACCTCCACGCGCTCGAGGTGTCGCCCGGACGCAAGTGCGCCCGAGGTCCCGCGCCCCATCGCCCAGCATCGCCCAGCCCGAGCGCGTATGTCTGAGCACTTGGACGACCATTTTTAATTCTCCGTCTCCGTCTTCGCTCACGATCCGATTGCAATTTATTTACAAAATAAATAAACCTAGATCTAGACTAGTGTATTACATTGAACAAATCAAACAAATACTAATCTACTCGTGGATTTTCTCACGAGGCAAAACGAATCCGAACGAATCGAATTAAAAACCAATAATTTATTTTCATGTAAACAAGCACATTAAAATACCATGACAATTGGATACCTGCAAAATAAATCTAACAGATCTACTATCCAATTTCAATTTTAATGATCAACAATTTAAATTACAGTTTAAAAGATCAGCCCGAACCAGGGCTCTGATACCAGCTGTTGGGATAACATTTGCCAGGATCTATCGGGATGACCTCATAAACACAAATTTAAATTAACAATTATTACTAGTATGAATTTACCTAAGTGAATTCAAATAATAATTTACGCCAACAACGACATGCAAATAAAATTCACGTAAAGAGTCCTACCATGCGGAAATTCTAGGAGTTTACGAACGCATCCATTGGAGAGACAGTCTGAGATGGACAGGATCAAGTATCTGGCTACCAACCAAAAGTCCTTCTCAAGTATTCCCAAGTCCTCGCTCAATAACCCGGTGGGAGGTTCTCCGATGAACGATTTATAAAACAAAGGAAAAAATAAAATTGTTGCACCACCTTTGCGGATTTCTAATATTTTCAGCACATGGAATTGGTGTGGGGATGAATAAATTCATCCCCTATTTATAAGAGGGGGGTTCAAATTTTAGGTCAAAAATTAGGGTTTGGAAAGATCTTTTTGATCTCCAAGAAATCTTGAATATACACCATATATTCTTTTTTCTTTCCATGTGTATATTTTTTTCACAAAAATCCCACACCCTTATTTATCCAAAATTTCGAAAAAAACAATATAGACTTGCAAGATTGGATCTTTCTTGAATTTATGAGATATTATTCTATTCCAAGAATACATATCTTTTTCCATAAAATATTTCCAAGAAAATCTTTATTCCCTTTCTTATACATGATTTTCGAAAATTACCCATAAAGAAGCCAAGTGGGAGATTTTCTTGAATTTATAAGATAATCTTGTATTCCAAGAATACTTATATCCTTTCCATAAAATCTTTTCAAGAAAAATTCTTCTCCCTCTTTTCTTTATTAATTTCGAAAATTACAAAAATATTAGGCAACGAAATTTATTTTTATTTTAAGCACCTTTTATTTATTGGACTATAATTGGGCTACTTGAGGGGCCTTTAGGAGAATTAAGATGGACCTTCCAATGGACATCTGAATTCCAATATTGAGCCACAATATAATTCAGCCCATTAATATTAATTAATATCACTATATAATTAATATTGCACTATCCAATCTTAACCCATATTACGGTAGTATGGCTCTCGGTCATTATTTCCTGTGTTTAAGATTATTTAGTCCACTAATTAATTAAGCCACTGAAAAGTTTTATATTAATTAATATCTTTATCCTTGGAGTAAGGACAGTTCAACTTTATTATCCATACCGAAAAATTAATTCCACTTGCAAGATTTGGTATGATAAAGGTTCCGAGCCCACCAAGGGGACCAATCACACAAGACTTTGCAAGCACGCGATTCTCTGTATTAATCTTAGCAACTGTCGTACAATTAATATTATTGCCCAAGATATAGGGTATCGAAGTCTCAATGATTCTCTTCCCATTTATAAGTCAAAGCAATAATTACTAATCACACTCGGTCCTTATTAAGTGACAGAGATTAAGAAATCAACAACCACTGAGGTCTAACTCTTCATCCCTTAAGTCAGTGCGCATGAGTTTATCCTCTCTGCAGGTCCGTTTCAGCACATCGAATGCACTAGTGTAATCTCTTGGTCAAGACAAGCCAATCTGAGACTTACATATCAACTTCTACCAATAGACTGTGCGAGTCTATCTAGGTTGAGAAACACGCACTAGTTTACAAGGGACTGTTAACGTGATCTTCTGTGATCTGGTATCACCGCGTTAACTACAATGTAACATGTGCTATTACATGAACGGTTTGCAATAAATATATATAACATTCAATCATATTTAAAGCAACAGTTATAAATAATTTATTTCAGTAAATAAGTGTTTAATAAATAGGTTATACAAAGTAAAAGCATACTTTCACGTATAACCCCCAACAACTAGATGGTTTGAAAACCTCAAGATGAGTGATGGGGGGTCTGTTCTGCTAGGAAATGATATGGGATGTAAGGTGAAAGAGAGTGGGTGTGTGAAAATCAAGATGTTTGATGGGAAAACTAAAATTCTCACACATGTGAGATATGTTCCAGGACTTAAGAGAAATCTTATCTCTCTTGGATCTCTGAATGCTTTGGGATATGAGTTCAATACAAAAAATGGCTTAATACATGTCACTAAGGATAGCAGATTAGTGATGAAAGGGGAAAAATAAAATGGACTCTACATTCTGATAGGAGAAATAGTGAGTGGAACAGCTGATGCCACTTCAAGTTCACCAGATGCAACTCTATGGCATAAAAGGCTTGCTCACATTGGAGAGAAAGGACTTCAAGCTCTCTCAAAGAAGGGAGTGTTCCCTGGAGAAAATCTGTTAAAGCTTCAGTTCTGTGAGCTGTGCATACTTGGAAAATCTAAGAATCAACCATTTCCAAGAGGTACTCACACCGCTATTGATAAATTTGATTATGTGCACTCTGATATATGGGGTCCATCTTGAGTTGAATCTCATGGTGGAGGTAGATATTTCATGACTGTCATAGATGATTTTTCAAGGAAATTGTGGGTGTTTATCTTGAAACAGAAGAGTGATGCTTTCAATAGATTTAAAGAATGGGTTGTTGAATATGAGAACAAGTTAGGGAAGAAGCTGAAACACGTAAGAACAAATAATGGCCTTGAGTATTTGTCAGAAGAATTCCAATCTTTTTGCAGGGAAAAGGGGATTACAAGGCATAGAATCGCTTCGCAAACCCTCAAAGAAATGGACTTCTTTGAAAGTGAATGAATAGAACCATTCTGGAAAGGGTCAGGTGCATGCCGTCTGATGCCAAGCTTCCAAAATATTTCTGGGGAGAAGCTGTAAACACAGCTTGCTACTTAATCAACAAATTTCCATCTGCTGCTATTGACATGAAGACACCAGATGAAATATGGTATGTGAAGTTATCTGATTACTCTAAACTGAAAGTATTTGGTTATTCTGCTTATGTTCACATCAAGCAAGATAAGCTTGAACCCAGAGCTTTGAAGTGTATTTTTATTGGTTATCCAAAAGGGGTCAAAGGCTATAGGCTCTGGTGTTTGGAACCAGGAAATCAGAAATGCATTGTGAGTAGAGATGTCACTTTTAATGAACAACAAATGGAATACAAAAACCAGGGAAGATCTCAAGATATTGATGGTGAGATTGAGAATGAAGATACTTTAGTGGAGGTAGAGATGCAGGAAACATGTGGAGATGGTGAAGACATTCAAAACTTTGAAACAGAAGGTGAAAATGTTTCGATGAGCTTGAACAACCTGATAATATCAGGGTTACAATTAGAGATCGAGTTATAAGAAACATCAGACCACCTACCAGATTTGGTCATGCTGATCTCGTATACTTTGCTCTAGTTATCGCCAAGATGTTGAATGCCAGAACCAAAAGACTACAGGAGAGGCAATTTTAAGACCGATAGTGATAAGTGGATGGTTGCCATGCAAGAAGAGATTTAGTCTCTTGAGAAGAATGGCACATGGAAGGTAGTCAACAAGCCTGTGAATCAGAAACTTGTGAGCAGTAAATGGATCTTCAAAAGAAGGGTGGAGATGGGAGTTACTGAGCAAGTCAGATTCAAAGCAAGGCTGGTAGCAAGAGGCTTCACACAGAGACAAAGAATTGACTTCAATGAAGTCTTCTCTCCAGTTGTAAAACACTTCTCTATCAGGTTGTTACTGTCCATTGTGGTGCAAGAAGGTTTGGAGTTACAACAAATGGATGTCAAAATTGCATTTCTACATGATGATCTTGTATAAACCATTTATATGCAGCAACTTGAGGGTTTTGTAGCAAAAGGAAATGAGAACAAGGTCTGCTTTCTGAAGAAATCTCTATATGGTCTCAAACAAAGTCCAAGACAATGGTATATGAAGTTTGATAGTTTTATGCTGTCTGTGGGTTTTGTCAGATGTTCTTATGACAACTGTATTTACTTAGAGAAGCATGGGCAGAAAGTTGTTACTTATCTATCTATTGATATATGTGGATGACATACTTATTTCTAGTAAGAGTTTAGCCAAAATCCAAAGTTTGAAGGGAAAACTCAACTCAGTATTTGAGATGAAGGAACTTGGTGATGCTAAGAGGATCTTAGGCATGGATATTGTCAGAAATAAAAGTAAGGGAACCTTATTCTTATCGGAGACTTGCTATCTTCAGAAAGTGCTTCAAAAATTCTTTATGCATCAAGCTAAGTCTGTTAACACTCCCATTGGTCAGCAATTCAAGCTGTCAAAGGAGCAATCTCCAAAGAACAGTGCTGAGAGAAAACTTATGAGTGAAGTTCCTTATGCAAATGGTGTTGGAAGTTTGATGTATGCAATGGTGTGCAGCATGCCAGATCTTGCTTATGCAATGAGTGTGGTGAGTAGGTTTATGGCTAATCCTGGAAGCATTCACTGGGATGCTTTGAAGTGGGTATTCAGATATGTGAAAGACACAACAAATTCAGGGTTGATGTTTGAAAGAACCAGCAGCAAAGCAAACCCTCTACTTGGTTTTGTTGATGCTGATTTTGCTGGGAATGTTGACACTAGGAAGTCATTAAGTGGTTACATATTCACTTTGTATGGCACTGCAGTGAGTTGGAGGTCCATACTTCAGTCTGTAGTTTCCCTATCCACTACAGAAGCTGAGAACATAGCAGTCACTGAAGCTGTGAAGGAGGCAATGTGGTTGAGAGACATTCTACTAGAGTTTGGTATGATTCAGGATAGTGTTGATATTAGGTGTGATAATCAGAGCACCATTCATTTGGTGAAGCATCAGGTTTTCCATGAGAGATCTAAGCATATCAGTGTCAAGTTACACTTTGTGAGAGATGAAGTGGAGAAAGGAACTGTTCATATCAAGAAGGTTGGTACTGAGGACAATGCAGCAGACATGATTACTAAGTCATTACCTGGGAACAAGTTTAAGTATTGTTCAGAGCTAGTAAAGCTCGGGCCTTGTGAAGTGAACTTATGAAAAGCAAGGTTTGTAGATGATGGACACCAATCCAACACTTTGGTTTGAGGTGGAGAATTGTGATGGTCAAATTCAAAGTGTGAGGCAAATGTGATAGTCAATCTAAGTCAAGTATGATGTGTAGTACTGAGAACTGGGTTCAACTCGTCCAGAACCGGTTTATTTCGCCTGAACCTGCCTCAACTCAGAAGCTGCAGTAGAAGCCGGTCCAAGGTGGTTATAACCGTTTTCTCTTGCGTAGCACATCGGTTTCAGAGCTTGATTCTCGTGCCTTGCACGCGGAATTCGCCAGAATTAGTTGAGGGGTTATATTTGTTAGCACTAGAAGGTTCGATTGTAACAGTTTTCATCTTCGATTGTGCGATTTACAGAGAGTACACAAATTCTAGGGTTCTTGAGTGAAGTCGAGAAGAATTCGATTCGAGTATAACGAATTGGAGAGTGTAATATGTAATTGGTTGTTTCTATAGTGAAAGTGAGGTGCCCTGATCCCGAGGATGTAGGCATTGAAAGACGAACCACATAAATCAGTTACACAATTATGTTCTTCAATTAATGTCAGATGTTTGTTTTCATCTCACTTTTGCCACATACAGGACTCTCAGACTGAGAGATGCCTTGGACTGGGGAAATTGAAAGGGAATCTTTACATTCTGGAGCCTACTTTGAATAGGAATAACGAGTTTCAAAACTGCAATTTGTCTTTTGAGTCTTGGCACCAGACTTTGGGCCATGCTTCTGTTTCTACTATGAAGCACTTAGTTTTTTTGAATAAATATTGTACTGCTATGGATGATATAACGGCTTGTGACATTTGTTTCAAAGCAAAGCATCATCGAGTACCTTTTGGAAGTAATGAGATTCTTACTACACAGTGTTTTGATTTAATTCACATTGATATATGGGGGCCTTGTAAAGATGAATATATAACAAACACTACTTACTTTCTTACGATAGTGGATGATTATAGCAGAGGTACTTGGGTTTTTTTGATGCAGCATAAGACAGATGTTTTTTCTTTCTTAAAAACATTTCTACTCTTGGTGGAGAGACAGTACGATAAGAGGGTTAGAAGAATTAGAAGTGATAATGGTCTTGAATTTTTGGGAAATTATTGTCAATCTTTATTTCTTGCACAAGGGATAGTTCATGAAACTACTTGTGTTTATACTCCCCAACAAAATGGAGTGGTAGAAAGGAAGCATAAACACTTGCTGGAGATAGCAAGAGCTGTTCTATTCCATGGAAATGTTCCTCGGAAGTTTTGGTTATATGTTGTTTTGGTGGCTGCCTATGTTATTAATAGATTGCCTACAGTTGTACTGGGTTGGAAGAGCCCTTATGAGGTATTAAATAACAAGAAACCTGACTATATGAGAATGAAGCCTTTTGGGTGTCTTGCTTATGCTGCCACCATTACACCTCATAAATCGAAATTGCGTCCTAGAGCATCTAAATGTTTTTTTTTTTGGGCTATGCTCCAGGGAAGAAAGGGTATCAATTATATGACATTGACAATGAGAAATTATTGATTTCAAGGGATGTCGTCTTTTTGAGAGGATATTTCCTAATGTTTCAAAATCTTTTTCTCAATCTCATATTGAGACTAATCCAAGTTTTTCGGAAAAGTCAGTGGTTAGTTCAACTGAAAATCAGGTTTTACCATCTGCCACACATGCTGTTAGTAGAAGTGGAAGAGCAGTATTTCAACCAACTTGGATGAAGAATTACATATGTGATGTGCCCACAGCTGATAGTAATCAACTTCCTTCTTCTTTCTTGGCTTTTGTTGCAAACATTTCAGAACAAAAAGAGCCTGTTCACTTTTCAGAAGCAAGTCAGTATCCTGTTTGGCAAGAAGCAATGCAGAGGGAACTTGCTGCTTTAGAGCTGAACAATACTTGGGAGTTAACTCATTTACCAAAAGGGAAGAAAGCCATTGGCTGTAAGTGGGTTTACAACATCAAGAGAAAGCTTGATGACTCAATTGAAAGATACAAGGCAAGATTAGTGGCAAAAGGGTATACACAAGTTCATGGCATTGATTATTTTGATTGTTTTTCACCTGTTGCAAAATTAGTAACAGTCAGATTCTTTATATCATTGGCTACATTGAGAGGTTGGGATATTCATCAATTGGATGTGAATAATGCCTTTATTCATGGGCATCTTTCTCAAGAGGGATCAGATAATCAAGTGTGTAAGTTGGTCAAAAGTTTGTACGGTTTAAAACATGCATCTAGAGAATGGAATTCTGAATTGTGTTCAAAATTGTCATTGTCTGGTCTCACTCAGTCTAAATTTGACCATTGTCTTTTTACAATGAAGAAAGAAGATGATTTCTTGGCTATGCTTGTCTATGTGGATGATGTTCTATTGACAAGTTCTAATCCTGAATTAATTCATGAGTTAAAAGAGTATCTGGATGCACAATTTACTATCAAAGATTTGGGAATTGCTAAGTATTTCCTTGGGGTTGAAATTGCTAGGACCCCAAAAGGAACTTATTTGTGTCAACACAAATATATGTGATATTCTTAAGGATACTGAATTTCAGGACTGCAGACCTGTTTCTAGTCCTTTGCCTCAAGGTTTGAGTTTACAGGAATGAGATGGTGATGTTCTTCAGTTTCCAAATAGATATAGAAGGTTGGTTGGGCGCCTACTTTATCTGAATATGACAAGGCCATATCTTACTTATGCAGTCCAACAACTTAGTCAGTTCGTGACTAATCCATGCTCAAACCATTGGGAGGCCATTACACATGTGCTGAGGTACTTGAGAGGTACATCTTCTCTGGGTTTATTCTATCCCTCTACTGGTGCTCTATCCTTGCAAGCGTATAGTGATGCGGATTGGGCTGCTTGCAAGGATACACGCAGATCTGTCACAGGCATTTGTGTATTTTTTGGGGGTTCTTTAATTTCTTGGAAAAGTAAGAAACAAACAATTGTTTCTAGGTCATCTGCTGAAGCAGAGTATAGAGCTCTAAGTACTACGGTTTCTGAGCTTCAGTGGATATCAAGGCTGCATTACACATTACAGCCAATCCGGTTTTTCATGAGCGTACTAAGCACTTGGACATTGATTGCCATTATGTTCGAGATAAGTTTAAAGAAGGATTACTGGTTCCTTCTTTTGTTCCCACGGGTATCAATTAGCAGATTCATTCACGAAGATAATTACTGGTGGCCGGTTCAAATTTCTTATGTCCAAGTTGGGCATGTGTGATCTCTATCACCCTTCTCCAACTTGAGGAGGGGGGTGTAGAAGTATTAGCAGCAGAGGAGCATAGTATCTCAATAAGAAGAAAGCAGAAGGCATTAAGTCACAAAGGAAGAAACGCATTATGACTAATAAAGTTGTTATTTCCTTTTTTCTTTACAAAAAGTGGTAAACACTTTCAGTGTGTACTGTAGGTAGCTGTATAAATACTATTGTATCAGGAATTATCCTTATTAAGTTGAATAGAAAAAATGAGCTAAATACAGAGGTCATTGATAAACCCTAAATGGCGAAATTACAAAATTTCACACATGTATTACGTGTTTTCAACAGTTGGAACACCCAAGACAGCAAATTTGGGCATCGAGTTCAGGTCTTTAGACGATCATTTCAGGTTGTAGATGCCATCAATGCATGGTCTTTTAGAAAGAAGGAGGCGTTGACCTTGGTGGTCTGTTATGATTGTTTCCACTAGAGTTCTGATCATGCATGTGAGCCCCTAAAGAGTTATTGAAGTTTCGGTTGTCATTGTTCTTCCCACCAGAAGACGACCATTTTGGCAATGGCAACGAGGGACTGAGCGGCAGCCTCTTGGGACTTGAGAAGTAATTCATGCTCAAACAATAGAAATGAAGAGTTGTAGGGCTGTTTACTGAACTTGAGATTATCAAAATTGAATAAAAAAAGAAACCAATTGGATAATACCAAATTCACCCTACTGAAAACCTTCTACAATTAAAAGTAAATTAGACTTGTCTTTACTATTCAGCTATGAAGGTTTGATATTCGTAGTCGATTCATAGCTCATGAATACTGCAATTGGTTTTATGTGGAGAAAGACATCATATTTTTTCCCATTTAAAGTCTCAGAGCGACTACAGAGTATAATTATCAAGGGTGGATATTTAGAAAATTCTTAAGTTGGAACTATTGAGTCTACTGCTAAAAATAAGTCACTGAGATTAAAATAAAGTGAAGCAGAATGTTCCAAATATGTGCCCGTATGATATGTGTCACATTATACACTACAAATGATGAAGATGTTTATTTATAGGCACAAGGCAAAGTGGATTCCTCTTATGCACAGCAATCCCAGGCAAAACTTCAACATCAATATCTTGTGTGCTTTTCATCCCAGGAGGCAATTCCCAATCAAATGAGTAAACGAGGTTAGCCAGAGCAAGCTCCACCGTTGCAAGTCCCATGGATATCCCGGGACATCCCCTTCGCCCAGCTCCGAACGGAAGCACCTCGAAATCTTGCCCCATGATATCCACATTACTGTCTAACAATCTCTCGGGCTTAAACTCATTTGGGCTTTCCCAGTACTCGGCCCATGCATTTACGAAGACCATAGTTTTAGGTAGAATTGTGTAGCCCTTTATGTTGTAAACTTGGAGTGTTTCCCTAGGTATTAGGAGTGGAGCTGGTGGGTACAATCTCAGGGCCTCTTTAACCACTGCTTTTACGTAGGCTAGTTTTGAGAGATCGTCTTCATTTACTTCACCTTTATTTCCAACTAATTCTCTGATTTCATTTTGCAGTTTCTTCATTGTTGCTGGATTTTTCATCAGGGCTGTCATGGTCCAGATTATTGTTGCTGCAACCGTGTCTGTACCAGCAACAAATATATCCTGTACAACTAATGTTAGAATTATAAAAAAAAAAAAATCATTTCTAACTAGTTAAATTAGGGTATGCACAAAAAAATAGAAAATTATATCATTTTATCATAATATTTGAAATACAAATATAGCCTATTTGCGTTGAAAAAATGACACAGATTTTCCAATTTTCTCGAGGGGTGGGGGTGTCAAGAATGAGGGAAGATAAGAAGTTGTTTTATTAAATTTTGACTCTTTAGCAATATCTTTTTGATTTAGGCCTCAATATTGTCTTTTCGTCTATGATAATATTAGAAAATTTTCTAGTCATTAAATTTTTTGATCTGCGCGCCTTTCATACAACATTATTAGATCATTTTAAGAGGATGTTTGTCAGTTTAGGTATTGTATCTATTGGTTCAATATTTTCTTGAAAATGGGTTCTTTGAGAAAGATTTATGTTTTATTTTTGCAATTAAGAAGCCTATATGATAAAAAAAAATTGGCATAATGAAGGAGCTATGTGATCAACTGGCTACAAATAATTAAAAAAAGAGATGAATATGTTTTAAGAATTACTAAATCCTGTAAATAATCATTGTTCTAAATTAATATTCCAAAGTATTTTGAAGAAACTAAGAATTAATTAGAAGAAGATTGCTGACCATGAGTATAGCTTTCACATGATCCCATGTTAAATCAATGGAACAAGAATTGTCTTCCTTTAGCTGGATCAAAAGGTCAAGAATATCGGGATTTCCAGTGTTTTTCTTACTCATTTCCAAGTGCTCATCAATTAGCTCCGTGAAGAATTCATCCAAATCTTATACACCTTTTCTAGCTTCCCAATCATCCCACTCAATTTATCCACCCAACCAAACCAAGGTAGATAATCCGAAACAAACACTCCACCTATCATGGTCTGAGTATCAATCATAAGTTCATCAAACCTCCTTCTTCTCGTCCCTCCCTCATCAAGCCTCGTACCAAACGCGACACTGCATATCAACGTGCTAGAAAATGACAAAGTCATCGCACTCAAGTTGATAACTTCACCTGCAGTTGCACTCAAAGACAGGTCCCTCATCATGCATATCACTTCAGCTTCCCTAATAGGATTAAATGACAGGACTTGCCTGCAAAGACGGACCCAGGATTAAAAATTATGGTAGTTTGGTCTCATATATTATTTACGGTCTATTTTTCGTCCCAAAAAATTTAAATTGTCCAGTTTTGATTTCATGACCAAATTGATTGTCCAATTTTCGTCAAAAAATTGCAAAAAACGATATTTCGGTCGCAAGCAAGTCACGTCCCGGTAAATTTGGGGGTTTTAGATCCCCTCGCTGACGTGGGCGATAATTATCTTTTTGTTTTTATATTTTTACCTTTTTTTATTATATTAAATTACAACTGTGTAAATAACCCAATAAATTAAATCAAAACGAAAATTTTAAATCTATAAATTTAAAAACAACTAAATTTTATCATCACGTGACTCGACCGAAACGATATCGTTAGTGAAATTACAACAAAATTTGAAATAAAATTAGACAATCAATTTAGTTATTGGACCAAGATTGGACAATTAAATCTTTTGGCACGAAAAATTGACTGTAAATAATTAAGTTACGAGACTGATTTTTTTTTTCTTATGATAAATAATATAACTGAATCCCGAAAAGAATGATGATGAACTGAAATAGTTCAAGTGGTAAGATTACCAGTACCTAGGTCATTATGGTCATAAATTCGTCACCATGGGTAATGGTGGAGTTAAATTAAAAAATCTAAAAAGGATATTACAAATTAATATCAGTATTTGTAAAGTTAATATATTGGCTAAGAGTGGTGTCGACTTGGGAAATAAACTTGGTCTGCTTTGTGCAGAGCTGAAGAGAACGAGAATCACTTTGTCTTTAATGTTTTGTTGCGTTCAAAATCTAGTTAGGAATATATATGTAATTGGCTTGGTTTTCTCGTGGTCGGCACTTTGAGCATCATCTCTGTACGAAGCCTCGAGGTGTACATTCTGGCACGTGGGGAAGTTTGTGGATTATTACTATGTGGGGTAATTAATTTAGGTCATGTAACTTTGGCTGAATCCAAATTAGTTTTTTTTTTTTTTTTTCTCTCTCTCCAGTTTAGTCCCCTTGTGTTCAATTTTTTTATCCACATGAGTTCAAGTTTAGTTCTTTTTTATTGGAAAAGCCAATTGTCACGGGAATTGCAAGTGTGGCGGCTGATTTCCAATGAAATTGATGAGTTCGAGTGTCACGTCATATTGTTTGTCAAATTTTAGTCCTTTATATATATTTATATTATTAAAAATTATGCCTCACCCGGCCCCAGTCCAGACGGGGAATTTTCGTCCCAAAACCCGAACCGTTCCCCGATCGACAAAATTTTCTTTGTAATTCTATCCTTGCCCCTAACATTATTGGATATCCCCGAACCCCCAAAAACTGACTACTCTATTTAATTTTTATTTTTTTATTATCAAAACTATTTTATCTCCCTAAAAACATTAATTATGTCGTTAGGGTCAGTTATATTATAAAATAACTTAAAGGAATAAAATATAAATAATTAAAATAATATTTAAATATACATTGTGATATATACATACATAAATATAAATTATTTATATATAGGGGCAGCGGGCAGGGGCGGGGCGGATCACCGAGGATCCGGTACAAATTGCCATCCGTAGCTCGTATCACCATATATAGATTAAGTTTGTACCACAATTCAATTCAGTTTGTGTACCATCATTTTTAAGTTTGTACCACTATATGTTAATCCTGACCCCCATTTTATGGAGCCCGTACGAAATGATCATTTATTTCAATTTTTTGTTGATTTTATTTGGCTAAAAAAGAAGGAAACTGAAAATCTTGAAACTAAAACAAACGTTTTCTATGAGCATGTACTACGGATGGTGGGTTACATATTCATTTCTTTGTTAAAAGAAAAAAGTTTCACAAAAATAAAAAGACAAATTAATATCAAGTTTTGTAAAGTTAATTACTACATATAATAAAAGTGAAGTTGGCTGTTACTGAAGAGATGAAGTACGCAAAATTTTCTCAACTCCCTCCAGGAATCGGTGTATGGAGCGAATGCAAAGTCCGATCCGGATAGGAAAGCTTATGCTGTCCCAGAACCTTAGGCCTAGTGCAGAAAGTGAGGTCCTGCGTTTTGAGTACTTCCTTGGCGGTGTCTGGTGATGAGACGACGAGCACACGAACAGAACCGAGCTTCATGCACATCAGAGGCCCCTACTTTTTCGAGAGTTGAGATAAATAGATATGAGGAGCGACGTTGTCGAATTGGTGGAGGTTTCTATAAAGGGAGGCCTGCTGGACCTGGTGGCTGTGTTTTGTGTTTCTGGAAAAGGGACAAGAGAAGCAAAGCAGGCAAGATGAGGAAGGCAACAATATGAAGTATCATTTCATGTGGTTGTGTGTTTTGAGATATCTTTGTATGGTTAAGTATTTAATAATAATTCCGACATGTATTTATATATGTGGTGAGAGGCCATTTCGTGCACTCTATTTATCAAAATGGTCCATGAAGACTAGATGTTGACAAGACTGGATGTGTCTAGTTTTTTTCTGTAGGGCTTCTACAATTGTAGGGTTCGAAACATTGAATAACTATTAATGTGTCTTTTTTTTTTTTTACAATTATTAGTTTTTTTTTTTTCTCATCAAATTGGTCCTCGACTAGAATAGATAGAAAAATACGGTATATGTGTAATTTACAAATATAGGTGGTGTGGGCTAAAAATAATCCCAACAACCAAACATACAAGAAACAAGAAGGATTAAGGTGCTTGTACCTAATTAGAATGCTCATCTTGAGTGTAATAAAGCTTTTAGACAATTCTGCAGCACTAGTACGACTATGGGGTACTTGTACGGCTCCGGCGGAGTTGTAGTGAACTCCAGTGGTCACCTGCAGGGGGCCTGCACAAAATCGGTCCAAAAGGAGCTTCAACGTCAATCCTCCGACATTCAAGTCAAGCTCAATCATTACAGAGCAAAAAAAAATCATTCAAAATCATTTTGGAAAATGTTCAAGTAAAGTGTTAATTTATGGGCCTGAGAATAACTAGAAGAATGAGTTTGAATCACAAATGATTCCATAATTTTGACTTCAAATAGATTTAAATTTCATAGTTTTTTTTATCGCCGATTTAGTCCCAATAATATTGACAACGTCCACTTTTAATCTCAAATCGATCTCAAACCTCTAAACGACTTGCTTTTGCTTATTGGGCTTTGGGCTAAAAAGAGGGCCCTAAAAGCAAATGACTTAAAAAAGAGGGGCCCTAAAAGAGAAGGGTCTAGGAACAAAAAGGGTAAAAAAAAAAATAGAAAGAGAGTTGGGTGGGGGTGGGGGGGGGTGGGGTGTGGTGTGGGGGACGACGTTTTTGTTGTTAGAAGTCAACTCTAAAAAAATTTGTAGTTTTTAGAAATATTTATTATGATTTTTTTTTTGAGAGAATTTAGTATGATTTTGTAGTTAGCAGGAAGTTACCCTTATTATATTTGTAAAATTGTAAATTGGAAAATGTAAACTATGTATTTTTTATTTTAATAGAATCAAATTTATTTGTTCCTGAAGTCGAGGTTGTAAATTTTAATTGTATTTAATTAAAATTAAAAAAGACCGCAAAAGCGCTTTTCAAAAAATTTCATGTCAAACCATTACTACAATTTACTCAGATCATATTTTGAGACATCGAACTTTTAGTCCCATAGGACACTCACTACTTTCAAAATGATCCCAAGCATTTTATATTTAGGTATTTTATTTCTTACACAAATTTTAATAAAGCTATGTTGGGAAAGTGGTTGTGGCGCTTATTTAGTAGATAGGGCAGCTTATGGGCGAGAGTCATTACATTCACTCATGGGACTTTGAGAGTGAGCGAGAGGGTCTTAGTTCAAATGGGAGTATATCTAGTTGATCTAGTTGGTGGAGATATATTGTAAATATTGGCCTGGGACTCGAGGGAAAAGGCTGCTATTATTATGAAATATAGAAAAATAATTGGGGATGGAAGTGAGACATGCTTTTGGGAGGAGTTTGGGGGGGAGATACTTTCTTAGAGTTAAGTATCCAAGGTTGTTTCACTTAAATAATGATAAGGATAGTAATATAAACTCAATGGGGAGGGGTAGAGGAGCATGGTGTCGAAATGAAATTGGAGAAGACAATTTTTTCGACGGAGATTCCTATACTCAATGATTTTTTTTCTTTGATCAACGTGTTCGCTTTTAAGGAAAATTCAAAAGATGGGTCGGAAATGGTAATCGAGTTCTGGATGGAGCTTACAACACAAAGTCAAAGATACAATTTCATCCATTCGAGTCGATGTCCAAGTCAACATTCCAAAGAACTCCTAAGTTTAGAATTTTGTTAGTGTAGATCAAGATATCACCTCATAAAGTTGTTTTATGACATGGAGAGTTCTTTTGATCGACTTTCGACAAACTCAACTTGGCAAGAAGGCATATTCTTCGACAAACAACACTAAAATGCTCAATATGCAAAGTTTTGGGAAGAGTCGCCCTACCATCTGTTTCATTCACCTGTGAAAGGAGTTGTTGAAATCGGTACAAATGTTTCACACTACAAAAAAGATTTTTTTTTTACGACAGAGTGGATTTAAAAACCCGCCATACGTAGTAGCGATGTTTTTTGGAGACGCAGTTATGACCGTCGGGAAAAACGAGGGTCTCTAAGGTTTAGTGATCAAGAGCGTATCATCCGCCGCCAGATAGCGACGGCTTTTGGCGATGGATATAAAGGTCCGACCGGTCGAACAAGCCGCTAAACCGCCGCCAAAGCCGCCGAAAAAGTTTAAATATGGTTTAGCGACGCCAACTTTCATGCCGCTAGTAAATAACCATTGTTTTCGCTATATCGTGAATTTTTGAAAAATGGCTCACGGTGGTTCGAACTCCTGGGCGCCGAGTGAGCATCGAACCACCCAAACCACTGACCATGTCGAACCCAACCACCAAGCATCTCATATATATAAGCCTCCAAGCCTCCCAATTAATTGAGGCAATTATTCGCTTCCCACGGGACCTAACACGGACTTTGGGCGCTCGGGCGGGATTAATTCCGCCAAGCACTTTGCTTTTGCATCTACTTAATGAAATTAATTTATATGTCCTAAAAATCATTTTTTAAATAATTTTTTTTAATTTTTATTTTAATTATCTTATTTATTAATTTAATCCAATTTTTTATATAATAATTTTTTATATAAATTAAAATTATATTATATTATATTAAATATATATTTTTTTACTTGTTTTTAAAAAAAATTATATACATTTTCTATCTAAAACAAGTTATATATACTTTTTCTATCTAAACAAGTAATACTTTTCAATGTAAACAAGTAATACTTTTCTATCTAAACAAGTTATATATACTTTTCTATCTAAACAAGTAATAATTTTTTCTATTTAAACAAGTAATACTTTTCTATCTAAACAAGTTATATATACTTTTCTTTCTAAACAAGTAATACTTTTCTATTTAAAAAGTTATATATATACTTTTCTATCTAAACAAGTAATACTATCTATGTAAACAAGTAATACATTTCTATTTAAACAAGTTATATATATAATTTTTCTATCTAAACAAGTAATACTATCTATGTAAACAAGTAATATCTTTCTATTTAAACAAGTTATATATACTTTTCTATCTAAACAAGTAATACTATATATGTAAATAAGTAATACCTTTTCTATTTAAAACAAGTTATATATATATATTTTCTATCTAAACAAGTAATATTATCTATGTAAACAAGTAATATCTTTCTATTTAAACAAGTTATATATATATTTTTTCTATTAGGGGTGGCCGAAAGCAAGAGTCTCAAGAGCCTAGAGAGGGCGCTTCTAATTGTAGTTCCTATTAGCAAAAAAAAATATTAATATTAATTATGAACTTAATTGAAAGTGTAGTACATGCAGTATTTTTAGAGTGTTGTTGAAAATGTTGTGAAACATATAACACAACATACGACAAATAAGTATAAAAAACACAAGCAAAAAAGATTTAAAATTGTGTATAGTCTATAATAAGACTATACTTAACCTCATGGTTAAAAAAAAAAAACATCACCATAACAAGTAGTGAGATACACACGAATCTCTTATTAAGATCCTAAAGCGGTGTAAAGAAAACCACACACCAAAAATCAATCTATTCAACAAGTAACTAGTGATCTTATTCAACCTAAAACTTGATCTACTAAGATAAACACAACACCGATGGGAAATGTTGGTATACACTCGACCAATACAAACAGACATAGCATCAACCTCACACTTCACTCACTACTAGTTGTGTCTCCTGATGTTACCTCTTAAGTTTGGAGTAGAGCAAATGGGATTTCACTTTAACTCAAACTTGAATGCTTTTCCACTCAATGCAATTTATTTATGTACATTCGACCAATCAGATTGTCCTATCCACTGTGTGACAAGCCTTGAAGATCCCTCCACTATTCCATGATCTTGGTGAATCCACCTATGATCTTTCTATTCTTACTCCATTATTGCAAAACCGCTTGACAATATTCAAATTGTCTTCAACCCGCAATGTAGGAAACATAGAAAAAACACATCTAATAAAACGGTCGTTGTTGTGAGAAAGGGCAATTTAAGATAAGTCAGGCGTATCGTTGTCCAATATATGGAACAACATACGGCAACATCAACAAACTCCCCTAATTTGGCCTCTCTACTACAACACACCGATGTTAAAACAACATCCGGACTTGTGTCAGAAGAAAAACAAATAATAGTCATTCATGTAAACAACTACTATTCAACCAAATCATAATTTAAAAAAAAACAAAGAATTAACACAAGACTAAGTACATCAAGAAGGTACTTAGCCAAAGTATCCAACATAAATTAAATGACATAATCATAAACCTATCAACTAATTGTCCAATAACAGAGTTCATATAGTAAATAGCAAGAAATAAAAGATTGCAATACGTAGAGGAATTTTTCAAGTGAAGTAAAGGGAAAGATCGGGCCATCAAAATGACGAGATTCCATAACCGCAAATGCTCCCTCATACATCAAAAACTCCCCGCCTTGAATATGTTCACCAATTGTCATGACCATACATCTCATCAAGCATAGCAATACTTTCAGAGACATATCCTCCATGTCCGAGTCTTTCTCAGATCTTCATCGCAATCATGGGCCATAGGTCAATTGCGCAGGTCGAACAACTTGTTCAAGCGCCAGCCAAAGATCATTCTGCTCACCATCAAGAATATTTTTCACAAAGATCATCCACAACTCATTGATGTACTCTATTGACAAAGATCATCCACCTCTATCATCAATATCGCCTTTCATTATTCTAATCATCTTGTGCATCCGCACCATCATCATCAACAACAACATCTTCAAAGATCATCCTTTCTCCTACATGACCGAGATGGACAATTCCATCACCATTATCATCACCAGTGAACTCCCCCCTGAGTAGAAAGTGTGTTTCTCCGTATGTTCTTCAGATGATCGAGCATCTATACTTTTGCTGAGATGGATTCAATTTGACCAGAAATAAATGACTTGAAAAAGTAACGTATGGGATACCATCACATCCGGTTATCGGTAGGAATGTTGCCAAATTAATGGGCAACATTTTCAGCTTTTGTTGTTCATTATTTTTCGTGAGGCAAATCAACTATCCTGCTACTACCTTTAACACTTTTAGATATACCAAAACTAGAACATAGTTGGGATTCTCTCACCCTCGTCTTTTTCAAACTCTAATCTATCCAACATCCGATAAATCGTGCTCGATATGGAAGAATGGTTCCTTCAATGTGTTTACCAAAGATATGACACAAGATTATCAAAGATAATCTGACCCATGTTGAATTTATTCAATGTACAATCTTGTACAACAAGAATGCTTGCTCTTTGTTAACACTTGGGTGAATTTTTGAAGGTAACCAGCTTTGAAACCAACAATTTATGATCACAGAGAGTACAAAGAAGTCGGGCTTTTGGCAAAATATAAAATTGAAGAGCTTATTCAAAGATATCTCCCACCGCTATCACAGACATTACTTCCAATATCTAGTTCACTGCACTCCATCCTCCATGTTTCTAGTCTTTAGAAAATGCTTAATTAGCCTAGGGAAAAATAGTGACAACATTGTACCGAATCGACTTTCCCATAGTTTGCATATCAGACATTTCCATAACTTTTTCTTCAGATTAAAGATAAAATTCTAAGAACCCATGGCACATAATAAGGTTCGCATATTGAAGAGCATGCAATAAAGATCTATTTCTAAAGAAAATCTATTAGATTGTTAGCCTCAAAGTCGTATTTTTATGATCCTTTCATCAATAATCACCCTTTTTAGCATAGATCTAACAACAATAGATTTTCTACCATACTCAACCTTATCATCGAGCCGTAATCGATTCCAAGACTTCATCAAACAATTGATCCCATTCATCATCGGCTTTGGTTTCAAAGAAAACATCTTCTTCTTCGTGATCTTCCTCGTGTTCTTCTTCGTGTTCCATCTCATCACTTTCCATATTTTCCTCGTAATCCTTTTCGATTCTACTTATTTCTCCTCGAATCGATGATTCAAAGAACATCAGCCAGTGATCGCGTCTTAATTCGTCAGATTTATGTGGTTTTCGTATAAATTTGATAGGAATTCATGCTATTAAACCAATTTCACTTAATTGTGCTTAAATGTGGAGAAAGGTCTTGTTTGGTTTATGTGCAGGAAACGAGTGAACAACGAGTTGATTTGATTAAAAAACTGCTTTGATATAGAAAGATATTTTAGAAGAGGATTATAGCACGTGAAGCTCCTAAAAATACGACGAATAAAAAAGACCAACTCAATCCGAAAAGAAAACAGTTAGGAGCCGAAAAAAAATGACGCTACAGCTGGAAAATCCATTCGGCCCATTGGCGAAAAATTCTAAAAAAGAGGCCCAAAGCAGCAAAAAATGCTGGCCCATTTGCTCAACAAAAGCAGCCCACACCACTCATTTAATCTCACCAGCAAGCATTGCCTGTGAAAAAAAAAAAGGAGAAAAACAAGGCAATTGAAAAAAAAAAAGGCGGAACCCACGCGAAAGTGTTAGGACCCAAAAAAAGCAACAATTTATTTTCAGCGTTTTATCAACTAATAGGGAGAGCATTATTTTCGTCAGGAGCAGATTTTGAACACAGGAAAAAAAAAAAAAAAACCACCAGTAGGAATATAGTAGGGAGAAAAAGGGTTTTAGATAGGGTTTTAAGAATTCTCCTCCTCCACACACACCAACAACTCCATTAGAGAGATTTATTGTTTTCTAGGTAGATTTTTTTGAATTTCAAGAGTTATTTGAAGATTCAAGTGAAAATTACTTTATTAGGTTATTTTATCTCTTTTTATTTGCTTTTGTTTTAATGGTTATGTTTATGGGTTTATGTTTTTTATTGTTTATGAGTTTGATTAGAATTATGATTGACTAAGGTTATTAGTGTTTGGGTGTTTGTAATTGTGGTGATGATTGCTTAAATTGCTTCGATTAAGGATGTTTATCTCTCATTTCCTTAGACAGAGTGATTTTTACTTGTTCTATTTGATGGTTTTACATTACAGCTTTTGCTAGTTTATTTCAACGCAGAGTTGCAGGAGACGGTTTAGGCACATGAGTATTGGTTTGACCATCCCGACCGAGTCGACAAGTCCTATCGCAACGGAGAGTTGGGTAGACATTTTAACCCCCATAATCTACATTATCTTTTTGAAGCTTAAAACCTCGAAAGAGGTGGTGAAGAGCATATAGGAGCATCAACCTTAGTCTACAAGTGGGGAACACACTGCGATTCGAGTAGTTAGCTAATTAGAGGACTATATCCGCAAGTAATTACCCTGTTAGCAAAGGAGATTCACCTCTCGATTCTGGTGATTTCAATCGATATCGCACCTAGGCTTACCAAGTAATGGAATTGTATATGTTTAGTGATCGCCTTAGAATAACCTAAACAGAGGCAAACACCATAATTGATCTTTTGACAATCGCCTCATACGAAAAACACCCGAGCACATCTTCTTCTCGCTAGTAAACAAAAAAATCGTCTTTATTTAATCGCTTTCTCGTAGCTTGCTTGTGTTTTAGTTTAATCTTTTGTTTCACTTGTGGAATGCTTGTTTTAAGTTTCAATATCATGTCACACTATAATTATGCAACAACATATAACCATTGGATATATATTCCACACCTAGTCCCGTGGATTGATTTTAAAAACCTGCACTTCAACGAACCTCTTATACTTGAGAGGTTAGTAGGTCAGGTTGAGTTATAACTAGTTGTTCGTATAACGAATTGAGCGTGATTACAAGTGTTTTTTTCTTTTTAAGTAACTAACATTGCTAATAGTTGGCTTGAGATTTGTGGTGTTTATGATCACAAGAGCAAGTGGGGTTGAACCAATACCCATTGATCTTGAGATTGAAGCCACTTATCAGAGAAGAAACCTGCATCGATTCCAAGATTAGCCCAACAAAGAGCAATGGGCTAAAATCAAAACACCTGATGAATTTCTGGAAGCGGTGACAATGGAGACGCCTAATGTCTAACCTCGTTGTAAAGTGCACTATGATGGCACGCCTGGTCCTGGCCATTATTGAAGTTTAATAACTTTGAAATCGTCCGACCTCATTCAAATGCGTTCTAAAACAACAATTTGTGGAGGGAAGAATGAGGATCCAAATTCCAGATATATCGCTCAATTCTTGAGTACGCGACACCTTCAAGATCAACGGGGTCACTCTGGACGACGCTTGGAGGAGCTGAACCTTCAACCTTCACCTTGAGAGAGACAAGGCAAATGATCGATACCTTCTCGATAGTCTTGCTCGTGGGACATATTTATGCCAAAAGTTCTGATGAAGTTCTTTCCACCCTCAACGACACTTCAATGCAAGAAAGAGATCGCCTAATTCTAGACAAAGAGGTGGGGGAGAACTTATACGAAGCTTGGAGAGATATAATGTCATAAAATATGAGATGCCCACAACACTATTTTGTCAACGCATCAAGTTGGTGAGCTTATTTCTACTATGGTTTGAACGACGAGGGAAGAATGTTCATCGATTCATCATCAAAGGATTTTTTGATAAGACCGTAGAAGGGAAGGGGTGGCATTGATTGATCGAATTGCCAACAACACCTTCACTCGCCGTCCGATGTCCAAAAGATCTCCTAAAATGGATAAAGGATCCAAACAACGCCGATGGCGAAGCAATGAGAGTTTTAATGAACAAGGTTGATTCGTTAGCTTTAAAGCCAAAGGAGAGGAATATTGAGGGAACATGGAGGCGCTTATCAACGCTAATCAAGTCAAGTGAAGCAATTACAGGGAAAGGGAATTATCAAGGAAACTACTAAGGAATCAATAATTCCAAGGTAACTACTACCAAAACCCCAACCAAAACTTCCAAACCAACCTTCACACTAC
Organism: Stenogyne calaminthoides; assembly: GCA_037126765.1. Lineage (NCBI taxonomy): Eukaryota > Viridiplantae > Streptophyta > Magnoliopsida > Lamiales > Lamiaceae > Stenogyne > Stenogyne calaminthoides. The sequence goes on from JBBCBC010000027.1 coordinate 29,202,071, forward strand.
CAAAATCCCAACCAAAACTTCCAAAATCAATCAAACTACCAAAACAACCATTCACAAAACTTCTCAAACCAAAACAATCCATCATCAAACTTCCAAGGCCAAAGCAACCAAAAACCAATCATCTAGCCCAAAAACCAAGGTCAACACTAAAACCAAACACTCAATCCTTCCCACACAATAACTCCTACAACCAAAAACCTCCAGAACACGAAAAACTTTTCATATTCTAATCCCAAGGCCACCTCACTCTACCACTGGATTTGATCCGGAGTCTGCGTCTCCAAACAATGAAGGAAGACCTACTTTTGGAGGATAGTTTGCCACCTTCATCAACCTTTTCAAACCAACAAACTCAAAAGTTTAATAAACGGTTTGATAAGATTGAAGAAGACTTGAAGAATCTTGGAAATATTCCAAATGCCATTACATCTCTCTTCAGCCAATTTAAAGAATTTGGAATTCCAACCAGGTCAAGTGGCATCCCAAGCCAAGGGAAGGACAAAGGAAAGTTTTTTCTCCACGACGGGAGGTGAATCCCTAGAGAATATTGTGTGTCGCGGAGTTGAGAAGTGGGTACGAGGTATGATAATAACATGTCTTGGAAGATGATGAGGTTGAAAAAGAAAAAAGAAAAGAAAGATATGGCGAGATTGTTGTAGATGATACATGGAGAGAAGGGTTGAAGAAAAGAGGTTCCAAAACGGAAGAAAGCTAAAGAGGTCAAGGAGAAAACGAAAAGGTTGAGTTGTGATGGATGGGGAATTCCTAAACCCCAATTCCACCACCTTTTATTCAATGTTTCATGAAAAAGAAGCTTGATGATAAGTTCTCCAAATTTGAAATTTTCAAGAAAGTTGACCTCAACGCGGCTCTCTTGGAGGCAATCGAGGGAAATGTCATCTTATGCAAAGTTTTAAAGAGTTGGTCACCAAGAGAAGAAAGTGTGAAGGTGGTGAGATGATAAGTCTAACAAGTGAGAAGGTTTCTACTACAAAGAACCTTCCAAAGAAAGTCAAAGATCCCGGAGCATCACTTTGATGTGAGCTGCTAATGAAAAAGAGAATGCTCTATGTGACGCTTGAAAGCATCAATCTTATGTCTAGATCAATTCCACGCATCGCTTGAAAATCGGAGAGCTCCAACCAACGCCCATGACATTACAACTGACGGACGTTTCCATCACCCACCGGATGGTATTGTGGAAGATGTGCTCGTAAAATTTGATAAATTTGTATTTTCATGGCGACTTGTTAGGGATGGAAGAGGACGTGAAGTTCCTTTCATCTGGGTAGACCATTTCTAGCTACCCCAAGCGGCTGACAGGACATAGCATGAAGGTGACTTTGAAGCTCGATGACGAGGAGCTCGGTTTGACCTACAAAAACCATGAAGCATACACTTGAGAAGCCGAGGTAAAATGATTGATGTCATTGAAATAAGGTTCAAACGAATTTGAAAATCTTTTTGACCCCTACTTTGCCAATCGGATACTACAATACACTCTTTGGAGAATGATGAAAGCTCTTGAGGAGTGGCGATGATTGCAAAGATGTATAAAGTGGATCAAGTCAATGAAGTGTATGAACAAGATCCAAGCTTGCCATTAAGGGAACCGCTGAAGGAGGAAAGCAGAGAGGAGAAGAAAATCGGTTAAAGCCATTAGAAAGATCTCACATATGCTATCTTGGAGGATGGTGAAAAATTTCACGTAATCAAGTTTTCAAGTACTGTAGATAAGTCAAGTCCGCAATTGGTCCAAGAATCAAGAGGATATAAAGGAATCATCCTCCTTATGCATGCATAAAATAAGGTTGATGAGGTAGTAAACCAATTGTCCAACACCAACGAGGGGAACCCTATCATACAAGAAGTAATTAGGAAAGCAAATATAAATTCCTGATGCGTATGATTTACCCAATTTCGGATAGTCTTGGGTGTCACCACCTAATGCGGTGTCTAAGAAAGGAGGAATGACCGTTATAAAAACCGAGAATGATGAGGTGGTAGCTACTGCGGTAGCTACGGGAGTGAGTGTGTGTTGACTATAGAGAATTGAACAAGGCCACTTGTAAGATCACTTCTTCCCCTTCATGGATCAAACGCCAAATAAAGCTGGGGTTTCAATTTATCGCTTTTGATGGGTATCCGTGTATAATCAAATTATGATTGTTCTCGAGATGAAGAGAAGATGATATTCACTTGTTCCGGCGGAATGTATGCTTGAGACGCACGCCTTCGGCTGTGCAACGCCCCGCTTACGCTCCAAAGGTGCATGATGTCGATTCCGGGTTGATTAAAAATGTGATGAAGTGTTTATGGATGATTTTTCTGCGTTTGGTGAATCATTTGATAGATGTCTCTAACTGAACTGCATAACAAGCGTGCCAAGAGACTGTTTGTCCAATTGGGAAAAACGCTATTTTACGGTTAAGGATTCGATAGTACTTGGTCACCCATGTTTCTTCAAAGGGCTTCAAGCAGATCGAGCAAAAGTGGTGGCAATTGGAGAAACTTCCTCCACCTTCTAATGAAAAAGGCATTCGCTCCTTTCGGGGACATGCCGCTTCTATGGATGGTTTATAAAGATATTAAACTCAAAGCCCCTCTCATCTACTCAAAAATGATGTCCCATTTGTGTTCACTAATGATTGTCTTGAAACTTTCTTAGCATCATAAAGCACTTTATCCTTCCCATTTGGCAGGACCCAATTGGCGAACTATTGTTTGGCAAAGCGATGCAAAGTTTATTATGCAATGGGGTGGTGGATGGGCAACCGGAGAAAAAGCTAGAGCTATCTATTATGTCTTTAAAACTTTCCCCGCCTAAACCAATTACACCACAAACGAGAGAAGAACTATCGTCGCTGGTTTACGTTGCTTGATAAAGTTTACTTATTTTAGGGGGGAAAATTATTCAGGTACACGGACCATGCAAGAATCGTACCCATGGCCAAGAAAGATGCAAAGCCAAGGTTGATCCGATGGGTGCTCCTCTTCAAGAGTTTGATATAGAGATTCGACAAGAAGGACCGAAATCGTGATACGATCATCTTTCTAGCTAGAGAGGACCAAGACTTTGTAGAAGGAATCGAGGCGGGAAGAATTCCTGACGAGAAGCTTTTAAAGCTGGAGGAGTTCTTTGAAGAAGTTGAGAAGATTTCTCAGAATGAGAATCGAGGTGCAAGAGCCATGTGATGCCGACTTTGCTAACTACTTGGCCTTGAAAGCTTCCTAATGAAATCCCTTCACATGCCAAAAAGAAATTTCTCAAAGATGTGAAGAGTTTCATTTGGGACGATCCTGGTTATAAGAGAGGTCAAGACTGATCATGAGAAGATGTGTTCCAAAAGAAGATATTGATCGAGATCTTGATCCATTGTCACTTTCGGCTATGGGGCCATTTTGAGCATCGAAAAACAGAATGAAAGTTCTCCAATCAGTTTCTATTATTGGCCCACGATTTTAAAAGATAGTCAAGAGTTCGCTCAAAGGTGTCATCGATGCCAAAGGATTTGGGACCATCACCAAGAGAGATGAAATGCCTTTTGAACATCTTCGAGGCAGAGATTTTTGAAGTTTTGGGGGATTGATTTATCGACCGCTTTCCACCTTCATTGATTCATCTATATCCTTGTCGGTGATTACGCGGTCAAAATGTCGAGGCCATTATTACCAAGCTCAATGATGTTAAAAAATGTTGATTCAATTCCTCGCTAAGAATGTGTCCAACCGATTCGAGTGTCAAGAGCTTTGATAAGTGATGGGGGACCCACTTTGTCAATCGAGCCATGAAAAAGTTACTTGTAAGTGCCGGGTCATAATAAGGTCGAACCGATATCACCCACAAATAAACGGATTGCGAGAGTTTTCAAATCACAAATCAAAACACAACTTGAAAAATCTGTGAACCTCGAATCGAAAGATTGGGTAATTCGCCTAGATGATGCCTTTTGGGCCTACCGAACGGGCTTACAAAACTCCATTTGAACATGTATCCGTATTCAACTTGTCTTTGGTAAATCGTTTAATCTCGGTGAAGCTAGAGCACAAAGCTTATTGGGCACCAAACAATTGAACATGGATGGCGATAAAGCTGAGGAGAATCGATTTCAACTCCATGAGTTGAAGAGTTCCGTGAGAGCGCTTATGAGAGCTCAATTTTTCAAAGGGAAAAGACTAAGCGTTAGCGCGACCAAAAAGATCAAAAAGAAAAGAGTTCAAAGTTGGAGATAAGGTATTATTGTTCAATTCCGGATGAAACTCTTTCCGGGAGTTGAAATCTCGTTGGAGTGGGACGTTTGAGGTTCTTAAAGTGTTTCAAGTGGATATATGGACTTGAAGAATGAAAAGGGTGACCACTTCATGGTCGACGGGTCGCAGGGGTCAAACATTACCTTCTACATCCCAAGTTGGGATCGTTGGTGTCGATTTTCTTGAATGAAGTTGGCGACTTTTAAGCTGGTCAGGCAAAGGGCGTTAAACCTAGTGCTTAATGGGGAGACAACCCATTTTTACCATTTTTGTGTGTTAGTGTGTTCGTTTGATAGTGTTTTGTATAAGGTTATTTTTTGTAGGTGATGGGATTGTGTTCGAGGGCGATGGATTATCGGCTATAAAGGAAGATGTGTACTCGAAGGAACTTTTGGGTACACACTTTCCCGAACTATAGATTTGCTGCAAAGTCTAAGTTTGGGGCGTATTTATACTCTTATTTTTGCACCTAAGAGCATTTTTTGAGATTTTGGTGGTTGTTCACCTTTTTTTTGGCTTTTAATTGGTGATATATACTTGTACATGAGTTTTGCCTCTTGATGTTTAAGTACTGGGAGTTGAGTTTGATTTACTTGTCTATATTTTGAAGTGTGTGCTTATAGTATGGTGCTTTGGTGCGATTTCATGGTAAACTTCTCTTTTTTCCAAACTTAGAATTGCTTGAAGAATGCTCCAAGTTAAGAGGGTAGTGCTATTTACACGTTTACTTCCAGCACCGCCAAGACTTTCTACTTGGTGAAGTCATTTGTTGGTGGTTGGCATTGCGCTATGGTTTTGGATGATTTTATGGGTATATTTGCTCGGTTTTGATTTCGATCGCGGGTGAATGCTTTGCGTGATGTTGAGATTTTTGCCGGGTTGATTGGTTATATCGACGTGATAGGTGGTTATTTTTGTCGGAGGATTGTACTAATTGATTACTTGCTTTTGAAATTGATGGATCATGATGGTGTTACTATTCCCTATTGCTAATCTTGAGAGACTGAGCCATTCAATCATTCATATCATGATTTAAGTTTGTTTTCTGTAGTAGTGATATTCACAAAATGCACGCTAATCCTCCTTTTGTCTTGTTTGAAATCATATTTTTGGGAAGTGTTAAAGATGATCGAGGCCATTTTGATTTGGATGTACTTGGCCAAATAAATCCCAATTAAATGAAGTCAATCCGCAGGTAAGCCCATTCGAGTCTAAGCCTATTTTTATCGCGTTACATTGATTTAGTCATTTTTACCATTTCTTTTCTTGAGTCCCATTTGATCCCTATCGACCTAGAGTTTCATGGTCAAAATAATGGAAGGACAAAATTTAAACGAGAGGATTTTGAGTTGTCAATGTGAGAAAGTTGAGAAAAATGCAAAAAAGAGGTTGAGCAATGATGAGGAAAGAAAAAAGTTTTTTGAAAAAACGGTGAAAAGAGAAACAATGCTGTAAGAAGACACCTTGAAAAAAAGAAAAAGAAAAATGAATAAAAACAAGGTTACAAAGGAGTTTGAAAAAGAAAAATGGTTTCAAGAGTAAAAAGAAAAGAAAAGAAAGCTGGGCGTGAATTGGGTACTTGTGAGCATTGAAATGAGAAAAGAAAGAGAAAAACTGCGGAGTTTCAGATCTTAAACTTTTGATTGATTTACCAACACTTGAGGTTTTATTAATGAATTGAAGTCACTTTTGTCTCTTAATTTACCCCCACCTTTGTCCAAAGAATTTTACATTACCACCTTCAGGAAAGACTCCTTGATTTGATTACTACCAAAAGAAATGCAGGGAGAATTGAGATGAGGACAAGCTTTATGGATGTTGCATGGAGGATTGGTTGATGAGTGTACACACGCCCCTTGAAACACGTGAGCTTTGAGAGAGATTTACTTCCATAAGAGAGTGGGGATAGTGCACTTGAACTTGTCTTATCTTGATCATTGCATGTTTGATTGTGGTATGACACTTGGATTCCTTGTTCATTTGATATGAGTCGGTGTCCATACATTCATCTTCCAATTCCCCTCTTTTCTATTTTCTTTCGTTGCTCGTGGACGAGCAACATCAGCAGAAGATGCATGTGGAGGATCATTTCTTCTCTTTGTTCTCCTTTCCTTTTTGGCCATTAACTCCTCCATAGTAAGATCATCATCCTAATCTTTTTGGTTCAAAGAACAGTTCAACTGGTCGTACCATTTTTCATCGTAATCTTCACAATAGGGTCATCAAGACCACCATCTATCCTTGTCGCTTATCAAGATAATCAACTTTTCTTCCAAGATTTCTTTCGAGATTTCCGCTTTTTTCCCCATTCCAACACCTCTCGGGGAGCAAGTCATTTTTTTCGGATGTTCTTAATTTCCCCATTCCATCCGAATCGAGGAATCAGAGCTTTCATCTCAACATCCGCGTTGAGATGGTTAGAGTTTCAATGCGTTCAAATTGTGTTTCGGCGAATTCTCGGCGTGTTCTTTCGCTAGGGGTTTAGCAAGAGAGATCAACAAAGTCATTAATGTTGATAAGCTTATTCCAACAAAAACATCAACAGAAGAACATGAAGATTTTTCAAAGATTCGCCGATGATCGCTTAATCACGACTAGAGTATCGCGTGAAATTCTATGCATGTTTTTTGCATCTAAGAACAGGATGATTCACCAACATTAGTGGAAATCCTAATCTTGTTTTTGTGCGCCATTTCGCTAAGAAGTCTGTGAGGGCTCGAAGCCAAGAGGCGGGCGAGCGAGGGTTTTCGCATAAGTGGCTCGAGGCTCGATGAATGATCGTGGAATCAAAGCGGTTTGGTTTATGCCCATCCCACCCTTTTTCTCGTCCAATCAAAATAAAGCAAAGGCAATTAAAATAATGCAATGAGAAAAATAGTGAGGGAAAAGGACGACAAGAGACCTAATTAAAGTAATAACATAAGTAAAATTAAAAAATCCCCATTCCTATGTGTAACTCAAAATGTTTTCAGCATACAATGGACAACAACACATAATAATTGAAATAAATAGAGAAGAGAGGGAATTATTACAAAAAACCAATATAAAACCTAAAACATAGTGGAGTAAAATAACCACCCACTAAGTTTGGTGAACGCAGATGTGTCGACCGCCAAAAGCAATTTTGAAAACAAAAGAAACCATATCCAACTTAAATAAACCTACAATTTAGATTAAACAACATGTTTCAACAATGAATTCAACTTAAGAAGAAATTTAAAACAAATCATGTATGATAGATAAAGTTTGAATCATTTAGCGTTTCACAAAATAATAAGACACATATATATCTTAACACTTAATTTTGTATGAAGTCGATCATCAAAGTGTTGCATATTTTGAAAATTTTTGAACACATGTTTTTCGATCCACCTTTTCAAGAGAGAACATCCACCTTTTCAAGATTCGCGTGTCTATATAGTTACTAAATGGATGTATATTTAATAACCTTTTTGAAAAAGAGAACAGAGTAGTAGAGCTGTGTCCTATAGTTACTCATTGATTACTAACATCTAAGTTGGCTTTTGTTTTTCAATACATTTAAGAAATATATGCCCAGATCAGTATCTAAACCATGATTCAACAATAAGATCATAACACTATCATTTAAAGTTCAAACATAAGTAAAAACAATAGATAAATGTTATCGTAACCACAATGTTAGGGAAACATTTGTTTTTGCAATAGATAGTGTTTATGTTGACATATAACAAAGACCAAGAGATTTTCTAAGTGAAGAAAACCTCTCATTATCAAGCGGCTTTTAAGAGAAAAAATATCATAAGATCTCTTATAGTTGCCTTTATACTTATTTTAAGTAGAAATGATTCTAATTATCACAATTTCTTTTCTCAAACATCTTTTTATCAAAAGAATGATGTCTAGAATTTATATGATTAGTCAATGAATGTTGCACAAGACTTGGAAATATTGATAAAGACTAGTATTAATCACAATAAACAAAGAAAAATACCACTTTCCAACCCATAATCATCTTAAACATCTTTTAAGCCAAAGCAATTTTTGATAGCGCATAAAGATGAACATAATATTGCCTACTAGAAGAAGAAAAACATCCAATCATTGATTTATACAAACAGGGACAAATCTTTTCCAATCAACACAACTCGAGTCTATTTCTACTTTAGCGTGATCAGATATAAATGACATTTGTTTTTCCTTTTAACTTGTAGAAACATCCAATCCACTAGTACTTTGAATTTCAAGATTCAATATATCATAACAATCAACACATATTTGAGCAATCATGGATATCATTCTCAGAATCTTTTACTAACAAGGTTCTATCACCTTCACCTCTCAAAAAAAAAAAACCTAAATAAGAAATCAACAAGAAGTCTACCATAAGATCCTTGAGTCGAAATTCCGTGATTTTCAAAACCAGATCACATCTTCCAAATTTTACATATCTTATAATTCTTTTCAATGCACTAAGATGATTCCCAGATTAGCTTGATATTCAAAGACAGCACGTACACTATACATATTATATCAGCCTACTAGAAGCTTAAGTACAAAAGACTTCCAATCATCGATTTATACAAAGAGATCAAATCTTTTCCAATCAAAGTCTTTAATTCAACTTCGAAGGAACCCATAAGGGTTTTCATACTTTAGCGCTTTCAAGACCAAACTTTTTCACCAAATTTAGCATATTTGTTTTCAAGAAAGAAAATAATGGTCTTAATCCTGGTTTGACGGAAGACCCAAAAGAACGTTTTCAAACCCGGTGCATCTGATCATTTTGAAGTAATCCATCCAACTGGAGTTCCAATCCAAAACATCAGATCCTGGATATCCATCCATCCAAAGATTGATATCCATCTATTTTGATCCGTCCTGATAAAATGATCGATAAAATTTGTCACCGACAAGGCGATGAATGACAAATTTTTATTGCGGTACATATCTAAAAATGAGGGAAATTTTTTGTGAAAAATTGTTTTGTCACTATAATATATTATTTAGTTACGAAAAATAATAATCATCACTAAAACATTTGGTGACAAAATTGTTCTCTTTATATTTCTCTCACATTATTCGCCAGCAAAAGAATCAAAAAATGACGAAAAAAATGATCGTGGTTATATATATGGGACGAATTTATTAACCAAATTTCAATACAAAATCAACTTTTAGTGACAAAATATTCATCGTCATGATTAGTTGACAAAAAACATATTCAATATGGCTTACGATATATAAAGAAATTGATATTAACAAATAAAATGATTAGTTAATAATATTGTAACATAAATGATATATATGATTTATTCATCGTGAAATAATTACTTTTATTATCAATTATTTGAATTTTTTATATATATTAAATCAAGAATAATACTAAATAATAAATATTACAAACAAAAACTAAATTAATTAAAGATAAAAAATTAATTATAAAAGAACAAAAAACTCCTACAAACAACTAGAAACCAATCAACAATCTTTTGTTATCAATACTACATGATACAATAAAAAAACCAATGTCTTATATGTTCCAAAACTAATTTTCATGCTATTATTCCTTTTTTGCAGACTTCAAACCACGATGATTAAATCTTTCCTCCTCAGAGATATCACCTATAAAAAAAAAAATATCATGTTAGATGAATTTATAAGAAAGCATAACTCCGTGAAAGTTTCAAGAAAACGATAATCCTAAACCAAAACGATAAATACACTTTACCATTCAAGAATGCATCAGGGAAATCATGCTTGCAAACCAGAACAACTCATAATTTACAAACGCTTCCCTTCAACAAAGAAGAAACAACACAAATAATTAAACCAAAAAAAAAAAGTCCAAACGAACACTATATTTTCACTTCACCATGGAAGGATCACTATCGTAAAAAGCCCTCAAGGCATATGCTAAATATGGAACTTCAATCGACACAATATTAGATAAACGAAGTATTACAATCACCAAATTGGCCGGATGAGTTAAACAAGAAATCCCAAGCGCTTGATGAATCCAGTAAAAATAAAAGGAAAATAAAACAAAAATACATAACTGCTCACAAAAATCAAACCATGGCCCAAATTTACCTGTTAACACAGAATGCCATATTTTTACACACAAGCATGAAATAATTTCAAATTTATACCAAATCTCTAGTCTCACAATAATCTCCTTCACATAATCAAAATCTAAGATTGAGTAAATGATTTAACATCAAACCAAGGCATTGTGGTCAAAACAAAGAGCATGGTGGGTTCGTAAACCATCCCCAAATTCACTAGAAAGAACCATTAAAGAGTGTTTTATACCAAAGCACCAGAATCTGTTTTCTAATATATGAGCATTCGCAAAACCGTAATCGTGCCCTAACTTCGAAGTTCAAAAACCGCATTTAGGGCAAATCCACGTAAAATCACGTATGAATAAGAACTTTATCAAACGAAGCCAAATTCAAACCAGAGAATGCACCATTCTAAGATAACAATAGAATTAATCTTAAAGACTGCAATCAAATTTTGAAACGCTTTAACGCAATTCGTATGAACAAATGAGTACACTAACTGCTAATCATTACATCCGCGAATCCAAGATGCAAAAGAATCTTTACTTAACACACCATAACTGAAGACAATTTGGTAAGGAAATATACAAAGTACAAGATTACCACTATCTATATACATCTAATACACATATATCTTGGTTAAAAATATAAATTGTATCACACATATCCACATTTATGTTTGAACTAAATCGTTAATTTGTAATGCTCCAAAAAATCAGCAAGAATTAAAGATCTACAAGACCTAATTGCACTTCAAATGAAGATCTACAAGACCTAATTTAGAGCGAGAAACCAGAGAACCACATTCCTTATTCATATACATGCTGAACACAAATAACTCATCATATTCCGCCTCTTCTAACACAAATACTTTTAAAGCTACACATATATATAGTACTATTAAAAGAAAAATGAAAATAATAAAGTAAAGGCTAAAGAAAAAACAACAAGACCAAAAACTCATAAAAAAATGGTTTAACCTTAATTATATGTCAATCCCTTTTCTCCATCATAAAAAATTGGCCATTTGTTCATAACAAGACTTTGCTCGAGAGTTTTGCAAAGAGAATGTCATTTTGTTCGTGAGAGTTTTGGTACCAGATTTTCATTTTGTGTACCTGCATCCTCTTCGCTAGTTACTTGAGTCCTAGTTCTTCCACTCGAGCCTCAGACCTGTAAATCCCTTCCATTTGCTTCTCTTACCATCTTCATATTCGCCATAAGCACTGCATAATGAACTACATTTACCGGAGGTCAACCATAACCATAACCTTGGTATATCTGCACTCATACGCTCAACACCTCCAAAGCTATGTCACGGCTCTTGTCTATTCCGAGTTCAAATATTCTCTCACTTACGCTTTCATCATTTCCCGGTATTTAAGCATAAATAAAGTAAATAAAATGCTCATCCGAATTCGAAAAGTTTAAGTAAATTAACTCAATAATAACATAATCAACATCATAAATGTCTACACGACGATCTAATTTTCGGCTTTGTCGATTTACCCATTTTTCGTAGACTGCGGGTTTGTTCTCATACAAGTAACCGACGCGATTTCTTCTTTTAAGTTCAAGAGACACTACAAAAAAAATTATAAAAAATCTTCATCACCATACCCAAGATTGAAATAAAAAATTCATAAACCCATATATTAAAGATTAGGATAACCATATTAGCAAAGGCAAGCAAAAGCAAGGAACCCACTAACTTAAAGACTAAATTACAACAATCAAGAATCAATTGAGACCTTAAATACTAAATTACAAAGAATTAAGAATCAACAAAGTATATATAATTATCGTAGAAATATATGTCTAGTCTTCCTAATCAATCATACATTCTAATGGTTCAATCTTGACAACTAGAAGCATTGAACACATTTTTATGTCAACTTTGATTTTTTTTCATCAAAGGTCCACTCAAATAAATGTGAGACATATAATTTGAAATAGCTAAAGAATTTATCAAAACAAACTCTTTTTAATCTACAAATTCAAGCTGGTGAAACCGAGATCACAAAACATAACATCCCATAAGATTTTAATAAAAGAAGGTTAACATAATGAACTAAAGTCATCCGTGATTTAGCCAACAACAAAGATTACAAGATCTCCATCGTGAAAAATAAGTATTATGGTACTGTTCAAGATTTTTATGGTATTAGTCTAATGAGTGATTTAATCGATTTTAACCCTAATGTAATTTTAGTAATGTTACGTAACTATACCACTTCTAGCTCAATTGGAAAAGCTGGCAACCTCCAAATGCATAAAACAACCTTTTATTTCTTAAGTTTTAACGACTTATTAGCCAGAATGTAATCCTCATGAATCACTTCAAGATAGTTTACAACACTAGTAATTACTTGCACCTTTGAAGACTAAATTATCGTAATCATGAATCAATGGCAGATAAAATACTAAATTACAAAGAAAGTATATAGTAATCAACAAAGTATATAATTATTGGTAACTAACTACAAAGTGGCTGATTTGACCTGCATAAATCCATTATGCTTAGCGAATCTATGTTTTATTACATCTAATGTAAAAGAGTTCAATGATTTATGAAAATGCTGAACCAAAAAACAACAATCAAACACTACATTATTATGAACAAGTAGCATAACAACTAGCAATTCAAGAACCACATATCTATGAACACAAAAGGGGAATAGTTACTGCAAAACTTGCTTGATTAGAGTGGTAGAGAAACGACAGTTATAGGGTGAAGATTCACCATATATTAAAAAGGCGGCGAGTGGTTTTTGGTTTGATCGAGAATAAATAAGCGACGCGGAATATCTTTGAATAAGTTAACGGAATATTTTCTAATCAAATTTGATCAGATATGCTAAGATTTTTCCAAGAATTAATTCATTTTCTCAAATCTTCATTAAAAAAATTTAAGACCACTACTTTTTCGGCTCCAAACAAAATTCATTGATAATTAATGGCGGGGTTGATCTGCTTCCCCGACATAATTCCAAAATTACAAAGAATGTGAAAAATCCACGATTTTAATCCCAGGTTTGTAAATCAAATTAATCACGTTTATAATTTATATCAAGATCATCTATCCAATTCAATGAATAAATACCTAATTTGATCAAAATACTCCATCAAGAAAACCAATTTCATAAAATCTTTAATCGATTCAATTAAGAGAAGAATAAAGAACACAAATTCATAATTACTATCAGATCAACTTAAATACCCGATGATATCATCGGAGAATAATTTCAGAGATAACGTTCCTCAACGATCGAGATCGCTACGCCATTAAACATTAACGATCACAAAGAGGATGATCAAATAACTCAAGATTTCATCTTTTCGTTAATCGACAGATAATCATCACCATTGCTACCGCCAGTAGTTCTTATTTCGCCAAAAGAAATATTCATGGTCCGGGATTTATCAATACAACCGCCGCAGTTGATTTAGGATTAAGGATAATCGGGATTTAACATCGGGTGTTAATTGTGAATGAATTGGTGGATTTTGGATTTTGGGGGTCGAAAATCTAATCGAGATGAAATGAATCGATGAAGTCAATGATTTGAGATGAATGAATTCGGGGAAGATTAATAATCGATGAATAATCGGGGATCGGTTTTAAGTCCCGATTTGTTATTTTTAATGATTTTTTTTTACTTATCATTTTATAAAATACTCAAATGCATCTAGTTTTTGACATGAATTAAAAGATGCCCTGGTGTAGGTTCAACCTCAATAGTCGTCGCATTTTTTAATATTAAATATGGAAAGTTTATTTTTATTCATGCTACATTTGTATTAAAAATGAATTTTAAATAATTATTATGATTTGTTCTTTCGATTGTAATTCTATTTTATTCATGCTACATTAGATAAATGAATTTTAAATAACTATTATGATTTGTTCTTTCATTGTAATTTATTCTTTTATTGAGAAGGATGTATTTAAAAAAAAAGTCAATCAAAATATATTGATTATAATGTTATAGATCGCTTTTAAAAAACGATGATTTTAAATAATTATTATGATTTGTTCTTCGATTGTAATTTATTTTATTCATGCCACATTTGTATTAAATGAATTTTAACAATTGTTATGATTTGCCTTTTCGATTGTAATTTATTCTTTTATTGGAGAAGGATGCATTTTAAAAAAGTCAATTTCTAAAAAGATTTTGATTATAATGTTATCCACGCTTTTAAAAAAATAAAGATTCATATACACTTAACTCAGAATTATAATTTAATTTAAATACTATATACACATTCTTATTTAAATTAAAACAGTTTCTTTTGATTTTTAAGTATTAATTTTTTATTTAGTTTTCAAGAGAAAGCGGTATCTCACCAATTAATCAGGATACTAATACTTTTACAAATCCAGATAATATGGATACTAGCTAAAAGATAACTTATATTATAAAATGGTATTAGCTCACATATCAAGAAGATGACTTATATTACAAAAAGAGTATTAGTCGTGATACCCAAGAGTGTAACTTA